>CAKOAT010995557.1:30640-235792 GCA_932364175.1 Eruca vesicaria subsp. sativa
GTTTTTTTTTTTTTTTTTTTTTGGCAACTAAAGGCTGATCTATTACTCAAGCTTGAGGTGGTCTGGGAATCCAGACCGGAATTGAACAACCAACATACAAAAGATCACGATAAAAAGAACGGGCAGTTTTAGCTAAGTGATCAGACACCGCATTTAGAGCTCTGGGAACGTAACAAATCTTAAAATCTGGAAAGCAGATCTTCAACGTCTGGATCCTCTCCAGTTCCGTCGAAAAACTTGGCCATTTGCACGGGTCCGTGAGCATTGCTATTAATTCCTTGCAGTCCGTCCCAAAGCTCTGACATGGCGAATGTTGAAGCATGTTCTCCATTGCCCACCGCAGTGCTTCCAGCTCAGAATGCAAAGCCGACTCCAATCTACTCACATTGCGCATCCCCATCAACTGACTATTTCCCGTGCTATCCTTCCAATCCCAGCCACAACCGGAGAACTGATCAATATTGGTCCAGGAACCATCAATCATGCAAATGTCATGCAGGCTTAAGGCCTGACCTCCAGAGTTACCGGTCACTGGTGTGTCCACCTCATCATGCTCATTAGCTTGAAACCAGGCCAGACACTCACTCTCTGCATATCGAGCCAGTTCCAGAGGATCTCTATCTATCCCTCTGAACAGTTTATCATTCCTAGCCTTCCAAATGTACCAAATTATCCACGGATAAGGATCCCTTTCTAACTCTGGCCCAGAAATGACATCCTTCCTCCAGAAGAGGTAGTCCATATTTGCATATGTGCTCTCCAAGGGGAAAGTAGTAATGCTGGTAGGTATGGATGCTAAGGCCCATACCTGTAGAGCCGGTGGACATTGAAAAATTGCATGTGCAATTGTTTCATCATGTTCACCGCACCGCGGGCAGGAATTATCACATCTTATGTGTCTGTTATTCAACGCACTCGTCACAGCCAACTACCCCGAGATGATTTGCCACATAAAATGACACATCTTCGGGGGTGCTTTAACCTTCCATACATGTGCTTGAAGCCTTTTAATACTGGGTTCATCGACCAAATCCTCATCTTCCTTCATTAGGATGTTTCGAGCTACCTAGTATCCAGACTTGACTGTGTACTGCCCATTCCTTGTATAACTCCAGCAGAGAGTGTCTCGTCGATGGGTTGAACTAATAGCCATACTCCTAATGAGAGGTATGTCTGCCGCATCTACATAATTTGCCAGCCGTTCCAGATCCCAAACCTTCCTTTCTTGATCTATCAGATCACTCACTCGCATATTCGGATGCATGACCGGAGCAGCTGCATTCGCTGATCTCGCTGGAATTGTAGGAATCCAAGGGTCCTCCCATACCTTTACTTCATAGCCTGAATGAATTTTCCGTCTAGCCCCCAACAGCAATAATTCGCGTGCAGCCGAGATACTTGTCCACACATATGATGGTTACTAACACTAAGCTTTCGCAAAGGCGAACTTAGCCTATTATACCGCCCCCTCATAACCCGAGCCACCAATGAATCCGGATTTTGGGCCAGTATCCACATCTGCTTTGCTAGTAGTGCTAGGTTAAACTCGTGGATCATCCTGAAACCAATTCCACCTTCCTCCTTAGATAGGCATAGCTTATCCCATGTTGTCCACTGTAAGCCTCTCTTTGGTGGGTTAGAGCTCCACCAAAACTGTGCAATGGCACTAGCTAGGGCGTCACATATCTCCAGTGGAAGCAAAAAGCAAGACATAACATATGTTGGGAGAGCAAGCAGGATCGACTTGATCATTACTTCCTTTCCACCCTTAGACAACCACCTACCCGTCCATCCATTCACTCTGTTCCGAAGTTTGTCTTTTAAGAAGGCAAACAACTTACATTTTGAACCACTGATATCCTCTGGTATCCCTAAGTAGGTGCCCATTCCTGCGTCATTCTGAATCCCAAGCGTATCTTTAATCTCCTGCCCAGTCTCTTGACCGATCCTCTTACCAAAGAGTAAAGAAGACTTGTCAAAATTAATGCACTGTCCAGAGGCTTGTCCATATTTCCTAACCACTTCCATTACTTCTTCACATTCACGGGGCTCCGCCTTGCAAAATAAAAGGCTATCATCAGCAAATAACAGGTGGGATACCGATGGACACGCACGGGTAATGCGCATCCCCGTTATCTTTCCCTGATTCTCTGCGTGATTAAGAAGGCTAACGAGCGCTTCCGTGCATAGAATAAAAATGAAAGGGGATAAAGGATCTCCTTGATGTAGACCTCTCTCCGGAACAATATTCCCCTCGGCTGTCCATTCATGAGTACCTTATACTTGACCGTCGTTATACAACGCATGATCCAGGTAATCCAGACTTCGGAGAAACCCATTTTTCTCATGGTGGCTTCAATGAAAGACCATTCCATACGATCATATGCCTTACTCATATCAGTTTTGATGGCCATCCTCTTATTGCGCCCACTTGGTTTTGTTCTTAATGCATGAAACAGTTCCTGAGCTATCATAATGTTATCCGATATCTGTCCCCCAGCAACAAAGGCTGACTGGGTTTCAGAAATCCTATCCGGAAGGACTTTTTTAAGTCTTTGGCACAAGACCTTTGAAATAATCTTGTAGCAAACATTGCACAGACTAATGGGTCGTAGTTGAGTCATCTGATTTGGCCTGTCGACTTTTGGGATAAGGCAAATGTTAGTTTCATTGAGACCAGTCGGAATAGTCCCTTGAAATAGGAAATCATTAACCATACGAGTTAAATCCTCCTTAACTATATCCCAAAAATTCTGATAGAACAGAGCTGTCATCCCATCAGGTCCAGGAGCTTTCTCAGGATGCATGGCGAAGAGAGCTAATTTAACTTCCCACTCTGAGACCGGGGCCGTGAGACCCTCATTATCTGCCGGCGTAATTGTAGTGGTAACTTCTGACAGTGCCTCCTCAATCTCCTCAGGATGCGATGATTGAAAGATTTGGCGAAAGTAATTGGTAGCAATGGCTACCAGACCTTCCTCATCCTCCACTACATTCCCATCAGCATCTAATAATTGGGTTATCCTATTCCTCGCTCTTCGCTGCTTCGTTAACGCATGGAAGAATTTAGTGTTTCTATCTCCCTCCCTTAGCCAGAATACCCTACACTTTTGTTTCCAGAATAATTCATCTGCCTTAAGGGCATCAGACAATTCTTTTAGGGCCGCCGCTATCTCCTCTGTGGTGGCATCATCATTGGAAGACAGTTATGTGACTAGTTTGCAACTCGATAAATAATCCCACAATATAGTCACACTATAGTTGCAAAGTTTTGTGACTGAACGATGTTTAAATTTGTGACTGCTTTGAGACAAATACTTTTTATCAAATTTTTTTATAGTGACAAATTAGTCCCAAATATTGGTAACTATTGAGTGACTATACACATTTTTCTTTAATTCTCTAAAATATATAATTATTAGATTTATAAAATTGAAATATTAATTTCAAAATTATATATTTTTATTTGAATATTTGAAAATTAAATTTTTTTAAAATTTAATTTACATAACTAAAATTAGAAAACAATATATACAAAAATCTATTTATGTATCATATTATTCCCAAATCCGGTCAAATAAAGTTGACCCCTCACAAGGTATGATCTGCGACGAGCACAGAGAGTGAATAGACGGACCCAATCCCGAAGTCGATATAAACAAGCCGAAAGGCACATGACGCAAGAAAAGACCGAAGATCGCTAAGGTGATCAAGAATGAGGGATCGATTATAAGTGGAGGGGAGGACGGAAGAAAACAAGACACATAAAGCCCTAGAGTTCCCGATTATTCAGATTGACCTCATTTCTTTAGTACTTAACTTGTTCTAGTTTCGATCTCACTTTGTTATTTCCGATCTCGATTACTTCTTTGTATCAAATCTCATATCAATAAAGTCAATTTTTGCCAACTGAATTCCGATTGTATTGTTGTGTTCTAAGAGCATCGATGATCACATCATTTGTCTTCCCTAGATTTAACCCTTAATCACTACAAAATACTTAGTGTAGATTTTCGGTACTACATTTTCGCACCGACTGTGGGGGAAAATAAACGAAAAATGCCCTTGCTAAGAACCCGATCTAGGATTTTAAAGCACAATCCTGGATCCAGACCGAATTCGATCCAGCCACCCCAAACAAAAAAAGATCGATCACGACTTACTAAGGCCACATATCCCGACGTCGCCGGATGAAACAAGCTCACCTAACAAACGCGATAACGATTCGTCGAAAAGGAGAGCTCCGCCTCGAAAATAGATCGCCTCCCCTAACATTCGACAACAGATGAAAGACGGAGGAAAGGTCACAACCACCAATGAAACGTCGATACGGGAGGAAACCATAACCTTCTACGAGCATGAGACGATCAAGCTTGATATGCCGCACGATGATGTATTGGTCATCACGATCGATCTCGCGGGTGTCACCATGATGAAAGCCTTCCTGGACACCGGAAGCGCCGTCAATAGGCTTCCTCAAGAAGTATTCCAGTCGATGGGCCAACTCGGCCGGGCAATCGATCAAGGAACATATTTCCTCATTGACTTCGGGGGGAGAAAAGTACGATCCTCAAGAACCGTATCTATGGCTATCAAAGTCTGAGATCTGGAACTAGAAACCATGTTCGCCCTAATCGATCACGCCATACCCTTCGACGTCATCCTAGGACGATTTTGGTTACACGAGATGAAGGCGGTCTCCTCAATCTACCATCAATGCGTGAAATTTATATCACCAACCAGAGAAAAAACTATCTAGCACAGCAAAAACAGTCTCGAGCCTGCTACATTACCGAATTCAGGATAATACATCCCCGAGGAGCGAACCCACCGATCGCTCGCGACCTCACGATGAGTGATGCGCCCTTGGGTAGAGCACTAGGCAAAACAAACTTACATGGCTCGATCATGGGAAGCAGTAAAGATATATGTGCATTGTTTGAGTCATATCTTCCAAAACATGAGGTCTCTACGCATGAAATAACTAGGAGAATATGCTCAACTCAATTACAGAGCTCTTCTAAGAAGAATCAGATCAAACGAAGTTCAGATGTGGGAGTTATGTCATTTACTAATCAGATGATCTCCAGTTCTCGCGAATTGAGACATGTGCACATTCAAGTGAGCTGGAGCGACACTACTTTGGAGCTGGATAAGCTAAGTGACATTATTTTGGAGCTGAGTGAGCTAAGCAACACTGAAGATGGAGCTGGTTTAGCTGCTGGGTGAAATGAGCCTTTTAAGCCCAAAGAAAAGTTCATAAAAGTTTCATTATGGGTTTGTTTTACTCCAAATTTGACCAGCCCTTTCCTCAGTCCATTTCAAGCTCATTCTCATCAAAAATACCAAGAGGGAGTCAACAAATAAGTCATGGTCATGGCTATATCAAGAGGAAGTCAAAGTTTCAGTCAAATACTTTATTTAGTCAAATCTTTGTTCCTATTTTGAGTGTCTTGTTTTTAGCACATTCTTCTATGGATTTCTACAACTTGTAATCCTATAAATAAGGCCTAAGAGCCACAAAATAAATCAGATTGTTTCCCTTTTTTATGAGTTTATCTCTCTTTGTTCTTTGTAGAACATTTCTTAGTTTCTTGATGAGGCTATCTCCAAGTTTCAATCCTTCTTTTGTTGGACCGGTGCGTCACATCCAATAACGATCAAAGTCTGGTAGTATCATTGAGCCATCGCAACCCTTTGAGTCACCGTTCAGTTCACCAGTTCTCCCTGTTGGCGAGTTCATATCCCTTCAGTCCGACTAAGTGATCCTTTCCCGATTTAGGGCGTATCAAGTGATGCGCCCCGGTTCGAACACCGATCTGCTTGGATCATAAAAACTGCCCAAGGGGACGATCTTGTCAACCACCTCGATCCAACCGAGGTTTCCCCATCAACTGACGCAACCATGGACGAGCTGGATGAGCTGAGTAAGCTATGTGACACTAACTTGGAGCTGAATAAGCTAAGTGACACTGAAGTTAAAGCTGGTTTAGTTACTAGGAAAATGTGCCTTTTTCAGCCCACGAACAAATTCATAACAAATTAAGTTTGGATCCTATTTACACCAAATTCGACCAGGCCTTTGCTGATGGTCTTCTTCCCGTCTGCATCAAGAAATATCAACAAAAGGAGTCAAATTCGTGGTCAGACCAAAGGACATTCAACAACACTTATTTCTAGTCAAAAATCTTAGTTTTTGTTTGTGTTTCTTAAATTTCTAGTTTTCCACAAATTCTTTAAATCTTTCTTTGACTACAAGTAGTATAAATATGTAATCACATTTTCATTAATAAAAGCAGTCTATGTTTTTGAGTTTATTTTCGTTTCTTCTCTGAGTGAGAGAGAGAGTTCTTTAGCTAGTTCATTGGTGTGAACTGGCTTGTTGATTTTGTGGTCACCCAATCCATCTTATGTGTTGTTTTGTGGTTAACCAACATATTCATTCCTTCTTAGGTGGTTAGCCTTAGATCGTGGGTATATCTAGAGCCATTCCGCATACCTTGACGATCCTTTAAATATATTTCAGTTTCAGAAGTGTCATCTGCCTTCTCGGTTCATATCCAACATCCAGCTAAAGTGATCCTCCAATTTAAGGTGTATCAAGTGGTATTAGAGCCACTTTGGCTGGTTTGTTTTCATTTCATTTTTTCATCTTCTCATCTCTCCACAAAATTCTTTATTATTTTTGTTGGATCCGGGCTGTTCCTTTACTCCATTGTGATCGCCTATTTAAAAAAATGATAAAAAAAAAGAAAGAGTAAAAGTTTTAGCTTGACTCACTTCTGAAAAGAAATCCAGGGGGAGTGGTGGAAGAGAAACTCTGCTGGCTGAAGAGAAACCCAGCCTTAGGACAGTTAAGGCGGATCCATACAAAAATCTCTTCATCTTTCTTTCTTTATTTTACCTATAAAAGGTTTTTTTTTTTGGTTTTTGATTGCTGATTTTGACCGCCTATCATCCTTTGAACAAGTGAAAAGAACTCTGAGGGATCACCTTAAAATCGTGAGCTAAACCCTTTGAGAGTGTGAATATTTTTTTTTTGCTAACTCTTTCTTAAGTGTTTTTAGGATGTTTGAACTTCACAAGACATCAAATCAGCCTTCAAGATGTTTATTATCCTTTTAAAACCGTGCTTGAAAAAAAAGCAAATGAGTTTTGGAGATAAGAAACATTTTGCTCCTAATGGATTTGACTTTGTGCAGAAACAAAGAAACCAAAGGAAGAAACAAAACAAGCTCGAGGATGATGTGAAGAGGGTCAAGAATGGTGATCGTCCCTTTACCAAAGCTAAGAGAAGCAACCGTGATATGCTTGATCATAACGAGCTTCAGACTTATGCCAGTTTGGAGAAGATGTTGCATAAGGAAATTTTTGCTATTCAGCAACTCAAAAAGAAGGGAAACACCAACACTTCTTCTGCACCAAAACAGCATGTAAGTTTTCTTCTCTTTCAAATTCCGATTGGAAAACTAATGTGTTTTCTTTTGATAAAAGCAAAGCTGTGAAACCCACAAGCAAAGACAACCAACTCGATCCAACCGAGGTTTCCCCATCAAATGACGCAACCATGGACAAGCTGGATGAGCTGAGTGAGCTAAGTGACACTAGCTTGGAGCTGAATAAGCTAAGTGACACTGAAGATGAAGGTAGTTTAGTTGCTGGAAGAAATGAGAATTTTTCAGCCTACGAAAAAATCCATAACAAATTCAATTTGGATCCGATTTACACCAAATTCGACCAGTCATTTGATGATGGTCTTCTGCCCATTTGCATCAATAAATATCAACAAAAGGAGTCAAAGTCGTGGCCAGGCCAAAGAACATTCAACAACACACTTATTTCTAGTCAAAAGTCTTAGTTTTTGTTTGTGTTTCTTAAATTTCTAGTTTTCCACAAGTTCTTTAAATCTTTCTTTAACTACAAGTAGTATAAATATGTAATCACATCCCATGAATAAAATCAGTCTATGTTTTTGAGTTTATTTTCGTTTCATCTCTGAGTGAGAGAGAGTTCTTTAACTAGTTCATTGGTCTAAACCGGCTTGTTGATTTGGTGGTCAGTCAATTCATCTTCTGTTGTTGTTTGATGGTTAGCCAACTCAATCATTCCTTCTTAGGTGGTTAGCCTTAGATCGTGGGTATATCAAGAACCATTCCGCATCTCTTGACGATCCTTTCAATCCATTTCAGTTCCAGAAGTTCCATTTGCCTTCTCAGTTCATATCCAATATCCAGCTAAAGTGATCCTCCAATTTAGGACAATGAGGGACCCCGAAAAGAATCTCTCTGACGCCATCCCGCTTGTCGAATATTTTTTTGATAAATGTGTTAATATCGGGATCGATCTCTCCGCAGAGATAAGACGCGACTTACTATCCTTCCTGAAACAAAACGTCTGAACATTCGCGTGGTCGGCCGTCGACATACGTGGGATCGATATCGCATCCCACAAATTGAATGTTGACCCCACATACAAACCGGTCAAACATAAGCAAAGGAGGTTAGGTCCCAAACGGTCGAAAGTCATAAACAACGAGGTCGATAAACTGTTAAAGATCGATTTGATCTGCGAAGTTCAATATCCCGAGTGGCTCGCCAATCCAGTCGTGGTTAAAAAGCAAAACAGAAAATAAAAGGTTTGCATTTACTTTACCGACCTCAACAAAGCTTTTCTAAAGGATAGCTTCCCATTGCCACACATTGACCGTCTGGTAGAAGCTACTGCCGGAAATGAACTACTTTCATTGATGGACGCATTCTCCAGTTATAACCAGATCCTTATGAATCCTGGAGACCAGGAGAAAATTTTTTTTTATCACCGAGCAGGGCACATGCTGTTACAAAGTAATGCTTTTTGGGCTGAAAAACGCAGGAGCCACCTAGCAACGACTGGTGAACAAAATGTTTGCCAATAAACTCGGCAAAACAATTGAGGTCTATATAGAAGACATGTTAGTCAAGTCGTCAAGGGAAAGCAACCACGTTCTCCAACTCCAGGAAGGCTTCAACATCCTAAACAAATTTGGAATGAAATTAAACCCAACCAAATGTACCTTCGGGGTAGCTTCGGGATAATTCCTCGCTTACCTAGTAACCGAGAGGGGAATCGAAGCCAATCTTAAGCAAATCAAATCACTCGTCGACACTTTACCAGCAAGATCGATCCGAGAACTACAGCGGCTCACCGGGAAAATTGCAGCATATCAAGGTCGACTGACAGATGTCTCCCATTCTACAAGCTGCTGAAGGGAAACAAAACATTTGAATCGAATGAAGAATGTGACGCTGCACTAAAAGAACTCAAGGCATATATAAGCCAGCCTCCCGTGATATCAAAACCGATTAAAGGTAAAACATTGTTCCTATATGTAGCCACCTCTGAGTACGCGGTTAGCAGCGTACTAATCCGCAATGAAAGCAGTGAGCAAAAACCGATCTACTATACAAGGTACCCCATGATTGAAAATTTGGGGTTAGCAGTCGTGACGGCTGCAAGAAAGTTAAGACCATACTTCCAATCACACTCAATCACGGTAATGACATCACAGCCATTGTGAACCGTTCTTCACAGTCCTACCAATCTCCTGATTGGAAAAATGAGCGATCGAACTCAGAAAATATGATATCAAATACATATCTATAACGAGCTCGAAGGCCTAAGTATTAGCGAACTTCGTTATTGAGCTCGTTCCTAAGGATGCCGAATCAAACACAAGATTGAAGAAATGGAAATTTCATGTCGACAGAGCATTCTCAAACCAAGGGTCGGGGATCGGGATTCAGCTCGATTATCCGACTGGAGAAATAATCAAATAGTCGTTCCGCCTAGGCTTTAGCACCTCAAATAACAAAGCAGATACGAGTCTCTAATCGCCAGATTACGGCTCGCTCGGAGTCTTGGCGCCCAAGAAATAAGTGCCTTCCGTGATTCACAACTGGTAACAAGTCAATTCCACAGAAAGTACGAAGCCAAAGACGAAAGGATGGAGGCTTACCTCGCGGTCTTAAGAAAGATCACGGAGCAATTTGATAAATTCGAGCTCACAAAAATACCACGAAGAGTAAACACGTCGACAGACGCCCTCAACGCATTGGCATCGACCTCCAATCCCACACCGAAACAGATAATACCAAGAGAAGGATCGAAAGCCCCAGCATAAATCTCCCATGCAAAGGGAACGGTTCTCCAGAAAGCGCTCCTCGTCGAATAGGAGTGATAGTCACCAGGAGCAAAATTCGAAGCGCTACTCACCATGCTGCCAAAGCAGCGACTCACCCACCACAAGGCAGAAGAGTCAATGAAAAACGAGGACATCGAGAATCCAGAAGGATCTCAAAGAGATGACACATCGCCACGTCGAACGAGGAGGACAGGCGTCCGAACGACTCTTCTCGAAGAGGCCGATCACAAACCCGACACTGAAGCTCAGGATACCTTTGAGAAGGAACTGAAAAGCATAACAGATTGGAGAACCCCGAGATACAACTATACATCAATAACGGTGAACTCCCTGCAGAAAGATGGGAAGCCCAAAAAATAAAAGCGTGAAGCTCGCGTTGTTGCATTATGGAAGAAAAACTATACAAACAAAGCCTGAGCGAACCTTACCTGCTGTGCATTTCTCCCAAAGACGCAATCTTGAAACAAACCCACGACGGATCATGTGGAAGCCACTCCGGAGGAAGATCCCTGGCTATCAGGATCAAGAAACATGGATACTTCTGGCCAACTATCGCTGATGATCGCGAACAATTCTCGTTGAAGTGCGACAAATGTCAACGACATGCGCCGATGATACATCAACCCACTCAAAAGCTTTCATCGATATTATCCCTCTACCCTTTCATGAAGTCGTCTATGGACATAGTCGGACCATTAGTACCCTCCGCCCGGCAAGATTATGATTCCTCCTGGTGCTAACCGATTACTTCACCAAATGGATCGAAGCCGAAGCATATCAAAAGATTACCACCAAAACAGTGACAAAATTCATATGGGAAAACATCATATGCCGACACGGACTACCATACGAAATAATAACCGACAATAGCTCACAATTCATATCCAAGGCATTCACCAGTTTCTGCGATAAGTGGAAAATAAAGATGAAAATGGCAATTCTGCAACACCATAAGTGCAATGTTCACGCCGAAGCAGCAAACAAAACCATAATAAAAAATCTCAAGAAAAGACTCAACCTCAAAAAGGAGAGATGGATCAAAGAGTTACATGACATCTTATGGCCATGTCGAACGACACTGCATACCGCAACGCACGAAACTCCATTTTCTCTTCTACGGAATCGAGGCTGTAATCCCAGCCGAGATCGAGGTCCCGAGCCAACGGCAACGACTATGTCCATAGAACGCCGATATGATCGAAGAACGACGAGAAAAAACAGCCGTTCAAATACATAATTACCTGAAAGCTGCATCTCGCTACTACGATTCTAACATAAGAAACCGCGCCTTCCCCGTCGACGACTTGGTATTGCGAAAAAGATTTGATGAGACGAAAGAAGAAGGAGCAGGAAAGTTGGGAACAAGGTGGGAAGAACCCTACAAGATAACTAAGGAAGTAAGAACCGGGGTTTACGAGCTAGAAAAATGCAAATCCGGTCCACCCAAAATGAGGCCTTCGAACGGTTACAACCTCAAAAAATACTACATATAACAAAGCAAAATATCTCGTCATTCGATCCACGATCAAACATCGAGCTGGGGGATCATTGGTCATGACTAAAATGAAACAATGAACTACGATAGGTTTGATCCCCCCCCCCCCAACGTGGGTACGTAGGAAAATCGATATCGAGCACAGCCAGAACAAACAAATACATCCCTTAGCCACATAAAAGGCCCCAAAAGCAGACTCCTGATCAGGTTTTGCCTCTATCAAACAAACACGGGGATGATATTATCAAATTTAAAAACACTTCCGACTATGAAATTACCTAAAAAAGTCCGTTGAAAATATATTTATGATTTTAAACAATGAGTCACAAACAAGAAGAAAATTACAAACATTAAAAACATACACTATCAAAGTAAGCCCCTTTGATTAACCAAGTCTTCAGACACTTGGGGGAGATTGAGCGTTCGAGAGATGGATCAGACACCTCGGCCTCATCACACAATATTATATAGTCAAGCTCTTTATCCTTAAGACGCTTCAGCTCTTCCTCTCTCGAAGCCACCCTCTTGATACTCCGACAACACATCGATGCAAGCCCTCACCTCTTGCACAAGAATCTCCGCTTCCTTTTCTTCCTTCATCTCCCGCAACTTCCCCTTTATCAAACTAAGGACCGCCTTGTACTCTCGAACGAGAGATCAATGAGCATTACGATATTCCCTCCAAACTGAAGCTTCTTGGCCTTCGAGCTCCCTCCAACATTTTTCCTTCATCGATTCAATATCATCTAAAAGTCCAACCTTCTCTTGCTCAACGAGCGCCAGCCTGCCCTCGAGATTGACCCTCTTCTTCTCAGAACACTCCAACTTACCCTTCAACTCTTGGATTTTTTCGACACGGTTTAAATCTTTCTCTCGAGATTCCTCCACAACAGCCTGTAACTGCTGGATCGTGATCAAATCCTCTCAGACCTCTTCTTTGCTCGGGAAATAAGCCAAACGCTTCTCCATCAGAGTAGCATACTCATTGCTCGCCTCCATAACATATTTTCGAACAAATCAATCAGAAATCAAAACGAAAAAAGAACAAGATATGGATCTCTTACCCTAACATTCACAACCGCCATCCGAACATACTTCTCCCGATTAATCATCTTATCTAACGGAGGAAGCTCGTAGTCTTTTGGTTTGATCCCATGCCATATGTGGGCAAGACGTTCCGGTTCATCGAGAAGATTTCCCTCTACCTCAGGACGAATCACTGGGGAAGATGTCTCGTCCGCCCTTGATGGATCCCGAACAGGGCCCATCCAAGAAGGACCTCCTCCAGAAGCTCTTCCAGCGGAAGAAACCCAAAGCAAAGAAGAATCCGAAATTGCAGAAGCCATGACTTCAAGTAAACGACGCCGAGCTCGATTAACAGTAGAACCAGTGTCGCCACCTCGAGGCCGATCTTTTACGGACTCGGCCAAGACCGTCAGGGCCATTTGATTCATGACAATTGGAACAGAAACGGCCAATGGATGGGCCATGATCCCTAGGGGTTGAGCCTGCGAACTTGAGCAAAGTACAGGGCCGCGGCGAGATTTCTGAACCCTTTCTGATGTCTCGACTTTGGGAGGTACCCCAGAATCATCTGGCAAAGGATCCCTCTCCCTCACTCCTGAAACCAACGTACAAAAATCATCCTAACACGCACTTCAAAGCAAGCCGATGGGTGCGGCACGACCTTGACCCAGAGGAAGAGCGAGAGCAGCTTGAATACGCCCCACGTTGAAAGTGAGCCAACAAGGCCGGCCTCAACGCAATACTTCGATCAATCCCCAAAGTTTGGGAGAGTCATCTGGGCACTTACAAAAGGTTATGTATGAAGTAAGATGAATCCCATAAAAGGACAGAACGAACCAAACTTTTATAAAAACAAGATAACAAACATATATCCCTCAACCACTCTCAGGGAATCCGGGAAAAGTCAAAGTTGCCGACCGACGCCGGAGCCACCTTAAATAAAAAGAACTTTTCCCTCCATCTATCATCACAATTGGGGATGCCGATAACAGAACGACCAGGACGGGGAGAAAGAAGCAAAGTTCCCATGAAACATGTCTTCTTCTTAACCACGCAAAGTTGCTTTAACTCCTTTGAACCAAATTCAAGATCTTCATCTTGAGCCCAAACCCATAAGGCCAAGAAATAACGAAAAAGTTGGGACACATCTGGGTAAAGGCCATTCCCATCTCGACGAGAGCCTCAAGGAGGAAAGAAGGAAGAGGAAAAGACAAGCCACAATCCTTGAAATGCGTCGCGTAGGCTCCACAATATCCAGGCCTCACAGTCTCTGGGGTTTCATCATCTTGGGGAAGTTCAATTTTCACATCGTAACTGACTCCCCAAAGCTCATAAATCCTATCAATATCCTACCCTTTGAGGATCCTGGGAAGATAAGGACCAAATTTGTCGACAGTCATTAGAATATCAGTAGATAAAGTATAAAAGTAAATAAGAATAAAGAAGCGGTCAAGTTTGATTATCAAACGAAGAAGAAAACCTATATAAGTAGTTGAAAACGGTTCTCGAGGCAGATGACGTCGACGATAAATCATGACCGCACGATCCGAAAGGTGGCCGACAAGTCCCAAAAATCGACACACGTGGTGCCCCACTTCCGAAGACACATAACGACGTCGGACGGTTGATTAGAATTCCGCTCTTTCAGTTTCTCAAACTAGTTTCGATCTTGATTACTTCTTTGTATCAAATCTCATATCAATAAATTCCATTTTTGTCAATTGAATTCCGATTGTATCGTTGTGTTCTACGAGAATTGTTTCTCATATCATTTGTCTTCCCTAGATTTAACTCTTAATCACTACAAAATACTTAGTGTACATTTTAAGATCTACATATCCTAATGTCAGTGTTCTAATTATCGCCTTAGAGGTCTACTAGACAGACCATTTGAGGCATTGATGTATAGTGTTTTTACATGATTTTAGTTATTATTTTTTGTCATTTTAGTGTCTTATAGATACAATTAGGTGTCATTAGATGTCGCATTTGTACATATGTATAGACAGGGGGATGGAAAATACAATTGGAAGTTATGGGGCAATTTTGAGCACTTTTATGCACCAAACAGAAGTTTCGGGGTCAAAATATAAAAGGAGAAAAATACATGGACCAATCCTGAAATTTCGTAGGAATTGGCCATGTCTGGAACGAAGAACTGCAAGTGCTCGATGCGAAACCCAGACGCCTTCGATCCGTCGCGCTCGACCTTGAACTTCAACCCCAATGATCCGAGATGAACAAATCGACCACTCCAATGGATTATCTCGTTCGATCTGAAGCTCTCACCACAGCCTTCATCCGGACCAGTCTAGAATGACCATTCCATGAAGCCAAGCCGCTCAATTCACCTCCCTCGGCCTAAGCTTCAGTCTGACCTGTCTTAATCTGTCACTTCAAGACATGAATGCTTGTTTTATGTTCCTCGACACTGGCTTCTCAAGTACTCGACTTTGACGACCGCTCATCACGGCAAAGCAACGGAGGAGAGTTGACGACACGGTGGTGATGGTCCTGGCAACAGTTGCAGAGACAAGGACGAGAAGAAGACCGGATTCCGAGATGGAGACGCAGTTGATACGAGGAAGAAGACAAAACGCCAAATGCGTTTTAACCAAAAGGCGATTTTGCTCAAAGCCACAAACACACTTGTCCATGAACGCAGTGTTTTTCTGAAACAGCGATTAACCTTTATTTTAATGACCTATATATATATATATATATATCTCTTAAAAAACCCTAATCTTATCTTTTGTTTTCAGATATACTTTTCTCTCTTAAGTACTTTGTAAAAGTTTAAATTTTTATCATCTTTTAATCTTGTGATATTTTAATTATCTCTTCTTTTAATCATGTTTAACCTTCAACTAAACCATAGATCTGAGGTTTTCATTACTATCAGCTAATGAGTAATTTTCTCATAAGCTCATGGATTAGATAGATTAGGTTCAAATATGGATGCTTACTTGAATTTGTAGTCTGAAACTTAGTTCATCATTCTAAAACCAACTTTATTTGCTTAGATTAAATGACTTCATGTATTTTTCATGTTTTAGAGAATGTTAGATTGGATTGACATCTTTACTAATACATCGACACTATTATGCTTACAGCAACATGGTACAGAATTGAACTTTATCCACATCAGGCATAAAAAGGGAAATCGTAGATCTGTGTTGTACGAGAATTGAAGAGTCTCCAAATTGGCTTATCCAGTCGTTAAAAGGTGGCATCAGCATCGCGGTGCTTGCTCTTCAATCTTGTGTCGATGAGTTTATCATTGTCTTGCAATTCCTCAAATGCTGCAGAAGATGAGCTACTCAGGCTTCCTTTTCCTTTTTTTCTTCATAACTCGGGAGAAAAACTATCCCTATTACGATCGAACCTGCAAAATATAAAAGCAAAGTAGTCAGGGTAGGACAAAGCTGTTATAGATATGAATTAATCAAAACTATAATACGTGCTTTGATCCTCTAGATCATGCAACTGAAACATACAAAACAAAAATAAGTTAGAAAAAAATTATAAAGATCAATACACACAATGGTGGTTTGGTTGTGTTCAAACAACGATGCAAATTATAGGACAAGCACTGATTCCATGAATCCAAGTTCAAATCCACTAAATAAGATGAAAATTGAGTTCCAAAAAATAAAAAGAACACACAATTTATCACTATAAAAAAATAGTTATATGAAACTAAATAGATACCCAAATCTACAATATGTAGGAGAGAAACAGAAAGATCAATACCAAGTGCTATTGTCACTTAGGGTTAGAGATAAGCCTGAGTGTTTGTCACAGCGATGTTGGTAGCGGCCGTGATTCGCCGTCGCTGAGAACCACTGAGATTCTTCGTCCAGGAGAGCCACCAAGGTCTCTTCGTCGACAAGACCCACGAGATTCGTCGCCGGGGAGAGCCACACCAACGTGATTCTTCATCGACGAAATCAACCCACAAGATTCTTCAAGGATGTGACCACCGATCGATTCATCGAGAAGTAGAAAGACAGAAAAGATGTGTTTTGTCTTGCCTTTACTTCTTTTCTTTTCCAACAAAAATACAAAACCCAACAAAAATAGAACACTTAGCCAAGAAGAACTGCTTCTTTGAAGTCTTAATGAAGACCTGATACTTACATTAATAAAAAAAAATTCTTGTTTTTTAAATTCTTAGTTTTCTTTTTTTTTTTTTTTTTGACAACGAACGGCTGATCTATTACTCAAGCTTGAGGTGGTCTGGGAATCCAGACCGGAATAGAACAACCAACATACAAGAGATTCCGATAAAAGGATCAGGCAGTCTTAGCTAGATGATCGGACACCACATTAAAAGATCGAGGTACATAAGATATCTCAAATTCTGGGAAACAAATCCTCAGCGTCGAAATCCTCTCCAGTTCCGTCGAAAAACTTGGCCATCCGTGGGGTTTCTTAAGCATTGCTAACAATTCCTTGCAGTCCGTCCCAAAACTCTGACATGGCGAATGTTGAAGTATGTTCTCCATTGCCCACCACAGCGCTTCCACCTCAGAATGCAAAGCCGACTCTACTCTACAGATTTATCTAAGATACAGATTTAAGAGTCAGTAATAAAAACATGCTCTTATCTAAAGTTGATAAAACAAGGATTTTTTTTTTAGAGTCCCAAATTTTTTTTTTAAAAAAGGAAGAAAGTCCCAAATATACCCACCGTTGACAAAGACCCGAATTCTTGCTAGTGGATATCATTTATCAAAGAGAATTAAAAGGTAAAATAAAAATAAAAAATCATTTAAGACCAAAGATCTATCAGACACTAGATACGTACACGTAGCCAAAAAAAAGATACGTACACATAACGGTGTAAATTAAGGGTGGACGAGGAGGGGATATCCAAAATTTTAAGAGTATCCGTCATTTGATTCATTTCGCATGGATAGTTGATTTTTCGATTCGATTTGATTTGTAACTTTTTGGATATTCGGTGTTATAAATATCCGAAAATCAGTATTTTTTTATCAGATATTCGATTCGATTCATAAAAAATAATAAAAAAATATTTTTGGAAAAAATAATTCAAAATAAAATAATATTTTTCTCACTACAATTTTTTTAAAATTACTTACTTTTAAAAATGTATTAACTTAATAACTAACTTAGTGGATAAAATACTATAAAACTTATATAAAGTTAAAAAAAGTTTATAAGTTATAGATATAATTTTATATACATGCATATATATATGTATATAACAGAAATCCATTTTTTTTAAATATGAGTATTTGGGATTTGTTTCGTCGTTTCACGGATATTGAATTTTGGTATTTGATTTGATTTGTAATGGTATGGATATTCAAATTTTTTGGATTGAATGGAAACGAATAACTAATCCAATCAAATTTTACCAATATTTTACCCACCCCTAGTGTAAGCAATCCTTAAGATATTGTATATGACTGTTTGAGCCTAATTTCAAAGCTTAATACAAAACTAGAGTTTAACCTGCGCGTCTGTATGAATATATCTCATTTTATAAATTCATAATATCAAAATTATCATGAATGTTTTAACTATTTGTTTTTTGTGTTATATATTGTGTAACATTTTAATATTATTATTTAGGTTTCTTATTACAATACTTATTATATACATTTTTACCCTTTTTATTAGTTTTTACGTTTTCGAATTCGATACAAAAAAATCTAAAATAATCAAATAGGGAATATTCGTCAAAATAAGTTTTAAGATATATATTTTAAATATAAATTTTAACTTATGTTAATAATTTTACCTTTTTTATAAAAATATTACAAACTTTAACTTGTTTTAATAGTGAATGATCATTTATTTAATTAAAATATTAAAACAAAACAGAATAGGTTGAATTACCAATTTAATATAATTCTGTCATATTTTATTCATATAATACTAATATAAAATATATAGTAATACCTTAGAATTTTATCTTTTTGTTTGATAAGAAAAAAATTAATTAAAATTAATTTATAATAATTTTATGGGGAATTTGTCAAATATAATTGAAAAATTGATTTTAAATGGAAAGGTGTACTCCAACTTGAATCAGATGCAAAAGTAACTCAAAAGACTAGTGAAATTACAAACATTCTCTCATGACTAAACAAAAAAACAGTATTGTAATTTACCATTATAATCCTGCGAGTGAGAAAACTCTGAGGAGAAAAGTTCTCATGATGTAGATTTTTTAAAAATTATATATTTCGTAAAAAAATATTTTGGTAGGGGAAAAATCTTAATCATTTAATTATAGACATTTTAAGTGATATAAATTTAGATTTAATAAAACTAAATTGTTTTCAACACAAATGAGTGAATGTAGATTGAATGATGATATTCTTTGTTTGGGGTTTGGTTACATATGTTATAGTATTGTTGTGTTTTAGGCTTTTATTTTGGATTTTTTTTAAAATAAATTTGACTTAAACATGTCTAGTTTTGTGTTTATTAATACTTAAGATGATTTCAGATTTAATGAATTTTTTTTTTGAGATTTAGTTAGTTATTTGATTGTAGGGTTTGGATGACTTATTGAAAAGTTATCTAACAAATTATGCACTAGAAAACTTTAATGTAAGTCTTCTGGGTGAATAATAAATTTAGGGTCTAGAAGACTTTTTGGAAAACCTTCATGTAAGTCTTCTAATAGAAGACCCACATGAAAGTCTTATATATCGAAAATATTTACCTAATTGAAATTTTTGTCTTACTATATAAGGAAAAATTTATACATTCTCTTTTTTCTCTCAAATGGAGGCAACAAAAATGTAATATTTCTCACTCTAAAAAACTTCAACCTTTCTCTAAACTATTTGAAATTGATAATACCAAATCTAATATCAGTTTCTCATTTTATGTGTTTCTCACTATTTTATTTTGTTTTTGCCAATTTTTCATTACATAGTTGTCATCTTTCAGTCATGTAAAGGTAAATCTATAAATTTTGGATATATATTTTTGTGTGTTTTATAGATTAGATTCTAGTAAGCTGTAGATCAACATACTGTGATTGTTTTAGTTCTTATTAAAGTTTAGAAACATTTTCTTTTCTTTTTTGAATTTTTTCTCTGTTTGATGTCATTTGAATGTTTTTTGATATGCAAGTTTTTTCGGATCTGAGTCAGACTTTGGTAAACTTTCAGAAGACTTCCAATGCTCTAGAAACTTCTGACGTAGTCTTCTTTCAAGTCTCCTCTCTTCATAACAGATCTGGCCGTTGATATACATGATTTTGACCCGCTTTTAGCCATGGTATTGATATGTTTTTATAAGTTTTATATATGTTTTGGAGTCTATTAAGTATGTTTTTAGGTTCAGGAACATTTTGGAGTAAAGTGATGATTTAGGTGCCCTTATGGAGCTTAAAGGAGAGTTTTCCGAGATGACTATGAAGATCAGACAACAAGGATACATATGATCGATACACACCCTGTGTAATCGATTGATGACCGCTTCCATAGAAGATGAAGTCGAGATACTCCATCGATCGATGTACACCATGTACCATTGATCGATATGAAGCGTGGAGAACAAGTCCGACTTGGCCGACTTGAAGCCCAAGTTTTCCCAATATTACAAGATTGCCCTTGACGAGTTTTTAACCTAATGGAACTCATATTTAAGTTTTTGCCTATGTGTTTTGGCTATGTGTTCTTTTGTGCTTTTGATACTATTTTATACTTAGCAATAAAGTATTCTTTTCATCTTAATTATCAAAGGTTATAGAATTCTAGATTTAGAAGAAACACACAAAGAAATTTCTTGTTCCAAGAACCAAAAGTTCAATCTTCTAATCTTATGAATTTCTATTATTACCTTGCTGTTATGAATCTNTGTGTTTTGGCTATGTGTTCTTTTGTGCTTTTGATACTATTTTATACTTAGCAATAAAGTATTCTTTTCATCTTAATTATCAAAGGTTATAGAATTCTAGATTTAGAAGAAACACACAAAGAAATTTCTTGTTCCAAGAACCAAAAGTTCAATCTTCTAATCTTATGAATTTCTATTATTACCTTGCTGTTATGAATCTCTTAGCTATGTCTGAGTAGATTCCTTTGTTAGATTTAGGGTTCAAATAGTTATGAGGGATTAGCCCCAACTATGGAATGTTGAGTTTTGATATTCATTATCCAAATGAACTCTAATACTTACTCTAGAGTACCTAACTAGAATATGATCATGGATGTGATTTAACTTGTTAATCATTATTCTGAAATCATTTGGCATAAGCTTAGATCCTCTAGGGATTTGCGAGAGCCGGTCTATGATCTTGGTGAACACAGTTTCGATTCGATCTTATGTTATATCGATCGATACTCCTATAGAGTCATCGATCGATGGCAACCCATATCGTCCGATATCACTGTCAAAACATCGGTCGATATTGTCGGCAATAAGATCAATGGACAAGTCTATTTAGCGACTGCTATTAGATCTGTCCAAGAATCAAAGTTCTTATATATCTTGCAAGCAACTTACTAAAACATCTGTAGCATTATAATCCTGATTATCTGAATAGCAACCTTGAATCTAACTACTTTCTTTTATTGTTTCAAACCAAAACCTATTCTCTTGAGAAACTTATCATTGCTCACAAACTACAATTTACTATTTTAAACTAATCAACCTAGCATAATCACTTAGGATTACATCTTTTGTGTTCCCCAGTTCCCTGTGGATTCGATCCCTAAGTACTACAACTGAACCTAGACCTAAGCTTATGCCAAATGATTTCAGAATAATGATTAACAAGTTAAATCACATCCATGATCATATTCTAGTTAGCTACTCTAGAGTAAGTATTAGAGTTCATTTGGATAATGAATATCAAAACTCAACATTCCATAGTTGGGGCTAATCCCTCATAACTATTTGAACCCTAAATCTAACAAAGGAATCTACTCAGATATAGCTAAGAGATTCATAACAGCAAGGTAATAATAGAAATTCATAAGATTAGAAGATTGAACTTTTGGTTCTTGGAACAAGAAATTTCTTTGTGTGTTTCTTCTAAATCTAGAATTCTATAACCTTTGATAATTAAGATGAAAAGAATACTTTATTGCTAAGTATAAAATAGTATCAAAAGCACAAAAGAACACATAGCCAAAACACANATCGATCGATTACACAGGGTGTGTATCGAGCGATATGTGTCCTTATTGTCTGATCTTCATAGTCATCTTCGGAAAACTCTCCTTTAAGCTCCAAAAGGGCTCCTAAATCATCACTTTACTCCAAAATGCTCCTGAACCTGAAAACATACCTAATAGACTCCAAAACATATATAAAACTCATAAAAACATATCAATATCAAGGCTAAAAGCGGGTCAAAATCATGGTATATCAACTCCCCCAGACTTAACCTTTTGCTTGTCCTCATGCAAACCATCAGTCTCTTTTGGAAGAAGTTTTAAAAACAGTAGGGAGTCAATAAAATCTTAGCTCTAAAATCATCACTTCTACTTTGTTGCAAGCCACATCTCATATTACTAACTACAAAAGTACATTATACCATATCCTAGCTTAGCAACCAAATGCATCTAGCCAATCAACTTAAATAATCATGTTTGTCTATCCCCTCTACTGATTTCATTTATGCATAAAATAAAGGTGTAGGCTTTACCTTGGGAGTATTGATCAAAGAACACTAGGATTCAACTCATACAAGTTTCAGGCATTCTCATCCTGGTTCTTTTTCTCTCTTTATCCCCCTTCTCTGAATCCCAAACTTTCTTTTCTTTTATATCAATCCCAATGAACAACTAATGTTCATCTTATTGATCTTTCAACTTTTGTAGTCTCTTTTTTTTCTTCTTTTTTTTCGACAAAGTGTAGGCGAATAGTGGGGTCATAGATAATGTACCTCTCCCTCGCTTCCACAATGTGTGATCATTCCTTTGATTTAGAATAGTGGAGTCATTGGTAATGTACCTCTCCCTCTGCCTCTCAGGAAATCATCTCAGTCTTTTATTTTTTTTTCTTTATGGGATGCCAAAGGAAGGAGAGAAGGAAACCAAAATTTTTGAGACTTTTACCTTCCAGACTTGCATGAGGATTCCGATCTCTTGTATACCAAGCCCCAAGACAAGCAATAGATGTCAGGTTAGGTTGGAAATCAGCTTTGGTTCTTCCAAACAATCATGAAAAGTGTTGTCATAGGATGATCGGTGATCCACTTTAGCATCTATAGTACTTTCTGCAATCAACAATTCTAAGAATGGTGCTAAGGAGTGGTAAGATAAAAAGCAAAAGAAAATTTTTTGGAATATTTTTGTCTTTTTCTTGACTCAATAAAACCAACTTTTTGAAAACTTTTTAAAGAGATCAAAAAGGTAAAGTGGCATCAGTAATTCACTCCCCCCAGACTTAAATCATACACTTTCCTCAGTGTATAACTAGTCGGAGTTAGAGCATAAGAAATAATAAATGTGGAACTGATATCAAAATTGTGAACAATATACCTGACCGATGTTCGTATCGATCAATGGTGAGTCACTTCCATTGATCGTCATGGATAGGATAATCTCGGGCGATGTAGACAGGGTCTCATCGGTCGATAGAGGTAGTGATCGTGTAGCTATGATCCTAAAAACAAATAAAAACGAAAGTAATAAGTAAAAATAAAATAAAACTAAGTAAGAAAATACCTAACAGTGGGTTGCCTCCCACTCAGCGCTTATTTAAAGTCATTTAGCTTGACTATGGAGGTATGGTGGCTAGTGAGGTGGGTTGCAGGTACTTGTTGGGAAACAAGTATCCTCCTTGTCTTGTGATTCTTCAAATCATGAAGTTAAAAAACTTCTTGTGGCTTTCTCGCTTCGGGTCATACTAGCTTGCAAACCAAGGACCTTATAGTGGATTCTCTGTAACCACTCCTCAATGCTTGATAAACTGCACTCATGTCGTCCAGCGTTGCTGTAGGTGTTCTCTGAATCAGTACTCATCGGCATGGTGTTGAGGTTTTGGATATTGTGCACAGGCGATAGGGTGATATCGATCGATCTCGATGTAGTCCTGTCGATAGGTGTGGATGGATGTCCGTCGATCGATGGGTGCAAAGGCTCGTCGATCGATGTGGATTGGGCAGGGTGGCTCGCGAGCTGGTTCTTGATGTTTTCGATCTCCTGCTGAATATTCTCCACTGTGCACTTCAAATCTTGAACGTCACTTTCTACCGGCCACCAAAACTTGTCTAGTGATTTATGTGCGTCCTCTTCACAGAATTCAATAGATCTGTAGATATCTCTTGTGGCTTCTTCAAGTTCTTCTCTGGTACAGTAGTCTGGTGCGGGATTATCGATCGATGTGCTGGGTATATCATCGATCGATGTGCTGGGTATATCATCGATCGATAGCTTCTATAAGCGACTCTCGATAGGTGCGTCAAAGGTCGTGTCGATCGATGTTGATGGTGCTGCATCAGTCGATGGTCGTCTCTGAGATTCAAGTTCTTTACGAAGTGTATCCACCTCTTCTTGTAGGTCTTTTCTCTCCTTGCGAGCGAGGTCATTGCTAGACGTATTCCATAGTAGTTCTCCTTGAAGTCTCGAGATTACTTTCTCATGTTCGAAGCTCAATCCTGCTTTCTCCCAGTTGTGTTCACTGGTTCTTTCATTCAGCATGTGTGTAACTTCTGCTTGTGTGTAGAGCTTTCAAACTAGAACTCCTTTAGTGAATTGTTCAGCATGCTACAGTAGACAGATACAAGAGCGCTCAAACATTGTGGCTCTATTAAGCAGCTTCTCAATGTCTTCTTTGTAGACATGGATGATGTCACCATTGATGCTTCTTGCATAACCACTCTCATCTCTGTAGACACCAAATTCGTCCTTCTTTTCCCAGGAGAAACGACGAACTCCGTTTTTGAAAGCTCTCTTCCCAAGCTCGTGATGTATATCGATCGATGCTCTCTTCCATGTATCGATCGATAGGCGTTGATCTGCTGGATTATCTGAGTCGGAATGAATGTTTTCTGCACCATCTTGCTCATGAGGTGGTTGGTGCTGATTGTTCCGGTGGATGGGTGGTTGTATGTAGGGACTGATTGGTCCATTGGCCATCTGAAGGATGTCTGCAACGTCTTCTGTGGATATTGGAATGATTCTTCCATCTAGTGCTCGTGCATGATCTTCTGGATCCTTGAAAATACCATATTCATCCGGAGTTAGTAATGTAAAATCGATTCTATGTGATTGTACCTCGGATGGTGTAGATTCTGTATCGATCGATGGTGGAACTGGTGCATCGGTCAATCTGTTGAGGAACATGTCGTCGATGGCTGGTGCTCCGTGTCGGTCGATACGGGTGCTTCAGGTCGGATCGCGGATGGTAGTGGAGCTGTATCTACTGCAAAACTCTCATGATAACTGCTCGCCCAGCTTCCAATCGAGTAATATCCGTCTCGTGGTTCGTGTGGGACATAGACTTTTGCACAGTAAGGTTCGTCACTCGTTGATTCAAAACGTCGTTTGAGCGATCTGGGTTGGGGCATATCGGTCGATGCGGAAGGGTCTCCATCAGTCGATGGTCGGAAGATGAAAGATGGGAGGGGAAGTCTGACTTCCTCTTCTCGAAGAAATCTATATTCGGTGGCTCGTTCCTCTTCATAATCTGCATCGTACTCCTCCTGAGTAGTGATGCTAGCTAGCTCGGGCATGTAATGATCGTTCGCCCAATCATTGGTGCTAAAATCGCTGTCTGAAAACTCTTCCTCGATCTTCTGGAATAGCGTATCGATCGATGATCATGTGTATTCATCAGTCGATTTGGGTCGGCTTGTATCGGTCAATGGTAGAAGACTGCCATCGGTCGATGGATATGGATCGGTTTCATACTCGGGCATCAAATCATACTCGTGGGCACAGAAACATGTTGCTACGAGTGATGGGTTCTTCATCCTTGGAAACTTGATGACTGGAACAGGATTGTAGTGGATGGTAGGCTTGATGAGGGTAAGACATAGCTTGTTGGATTTGAGATCACAAACGGCTCCAACTGTGGGTAAGAAGGCTCTTCCAAGTAGTAGAGAAGTCTTGAAGTTGAGCTTGTTGGCTAGGACATGGAAGTCTGTAGGAATTAGGGCATCTCCAATCTGTACCTCAAGGTTTCTAACTATTCCTCAATCCACAAAGATGAAGGATTCTTCAGTAGGCTCGATCTTCAGACCTAACTGGTCAGCCATAAGCTTGGGTAGGATGCTGACTCCATTTCCTGTATCACATAGGGCACGAGGGAACTCAACACCTCTGATCGAACAGGGTATTGTGAACTTCCCTGGATCGCTCTTCTTCTCCAGTTTGGTCTTCTTCTTTAGACTGTCTCTGACTTGATGAAACATCCTCCTTATGTCTTCTTATGTCTCTCTTGTTGCTCTGGAAAACATCCACAAATCTGTGTGAAAAGTAGGTTTCTTCAAAAGGTTTCTCTTTAGGTATTCTGAGAACTCTTTTTCTGAAGCTTGACAATTCTTTCTCATTAGCTTCCCTTTTATAAGGCTTTGGTATCTTCTCTTTCCTTTTTCTGAGAACTCTTCCATTAGTTTCCTTTTCTATCTCCATGGACTCAAAGATATATGTGGGTCTCTCCAAGATGGCTTTTTGAGGGCTTTTAGTAGTGTAATACCGCTCCCGGAATGCGTCAATACGTGCACCATCTATCTTGGGGAGTTGCACTTGGCATTGGGGTACCGTGTATCGGGCGACACTGACTGGAGTGCGTCAGTCGATATTATGTTCTTCCTGTCGATCGATAGGAGGGTAATCATGTCGGTCGATAATGTGCGAATCGATCTTGACAGGGACGGGCGGATGTGGGTGACGTGCTGCGAAGGCTTCATGAGCCATAGTCTGGACGGTACTGCACTCGTACGGGTACTCGTCTAAGTCCATCGATCGACATTCATCAAATTCTATCGATCGATGTACATGGGAACGTAACGGTCGATGATCACGGGGTGATATCGATCGATAGTAGTCGCGAACGAAGTCTCTCTCATCATCAGATTGCTGAATCTCTTCTACTACCTCTTGCCAAAAATCATCATCCAGGATGGCATTGATGTTATTGTTGTTGGCAAGCTCCTGCTTCTTTTGGGCTTCTACTGTCTGAAACACCTGAGTCTCCAGCTTCTTCATTTGGGTGTTTAAAGCATCTAGCTTTGTTTGGAGGGTGTTGTAGACGGAGTCGATCTTCCCATTGAAATCTGTCTGGAGTTTCTGCTGACTCTCAAGGACCTTGTCAAGCATCTCCTCCAGTTTAGTATCTTGGGTGGGTGGGTGTGGGTTGGAGTAGAATGTGTTTCCATAGCTCATGTTGTTGTTGGGGTTGCTGCTGCTGAAGGTGTTGGGCTTATGTGAATTCTGGTTAAAGTTGTTTCTCTGGCCTGTGTAGTTTCTGTATCCTCCTTGGTTACCAGACCTCTGGAAACCTGCTCCACTGATCCAGTTCACATCTTCTTCTATATAATCTTCACCTGCAGTCTCTGCATCCTCCACTAAACTTGTTTAGTAACTTCTGAATGGTATCCAGCTGTGCTTATACTTCATTGATGTATTCCCTCCCAAGGAATGATGTAGCTTTTGTCTTCATGAAGTTCTTTGTGCTGTTGCTGGAAGCTAAGTTATCATTTAGCTTCATAGTCTCTTGTGGATTCCTGGTGTTGAACTTGCCATCAATAACTGTATCAAGAGCTCTCTGATAATCCAATGTGATGCCTCTGTAGAAAGTGCAAAGAAGTTGCACTGTTGAAACCGTGGTGTGGGCAAACTCGTTGGTAGGACTTGAATCTGTTCCATGCATCTTTGAATGATTCTTTAGAATTATGAGTGAATGTAGCAATCTTTTTTCCTCCATTCTTCAGCGCGTGACTCATCAAAGTAGTTACGCAGGAATGCGTTCTTGATGTCACTCCAGGTTGTGAGGGAACCTGGTGGTAGTTGTCTCAGCCACTGCAAAGCTTCTCCGGATAGAGAGTACTTGAAAAGCTTGCAGAGAAGATAGTCTTGAGTGACTCCATTGGCTTTTATGACGGTTATGAGATCCTCGAACCTCTCCAGAAGGGTATTTGTCCTACAAGGGTGTAGTACTGCGGCTTAAGCTCGAAATCTCCTCTCTGAATAGCAGGAGGGCGGATGGCTGATCGGTTGGAATAGAACTGATATGGACGGTTGTAGTCAGCAAAAGATCTAGCTTGGTCAGCCTCTTCTACAGGTTGAATTATATATGTAGGTGCAGTCTCTTGCTCAGGTATGATCTCCTTCTGAGCGTTCAGCTTCTGACCTGCTGCATTACGCAGGTGACCATCTCGATCACGCAGGTCTTCATTCTCATCAGTAGTGAGAATAATAGGCGCTACCATGTCTCGCCGGTTAGTATCGATCGATGTAAGATGAGGGATATCGATCGATGTCAGATGAAAGGTATCGGTCGACGAACGGTTGTTGATGTCGACGATGTGACGGTGAGAGTATCGGTCGACGTTGAAGGTGTCTCGGTCGACTGTGGTAGGAAAGTATCGGTCGACAGGGATGTGTTGATGTCGATCGATGAGGAGTGTAGGTCTTTGCGGATGCTACGTTCCAAGCCGTGAGGATCTTCTGAGTACAAAAGGTGTTTGTTCTTGTTGCTTCTAGTACTGCTGGGCATGTACCTGAAAAAGCCAAGAAATTTTTTTTGGTGTCAGAAGATTAATTAAACAATAAAAGATAAATAACCTAGACTTAATCAGATTAAATCTAATGTTTATCAAAGTTCCCCGGCAACAGCGCTTAATTTGATATCACTCAAATGTTTAACCCTAAGAAGTGAATTACTCTCTCAAATAAGAGGTTCAGTTGTAGTACTTAGGGATCGAATCCACATGGAACTAAGGAACACCATAGATGTAATCCTAAATGATTATGCTAGGTTGATTAGGTTTAAAATAGTAAAATTGCAGTTTTGTAAGCAATGATAAGTTGCTTAAGAAAATGAGTTTTAGGTTTAAAAACAATAAAAGAAAGTAGTTAGATTCAAGGTTGCTATTCAGATAATCAGGATTATAATGCTATATATGTTTTAATGAATTGCATGCAAGATATATGAGAACCTCGATTCTTAGATAGATCTAATAGCAATCGCTAAATAGACATATCCATTGATCTTATTGCCAGTAATATCGACCGATGTTTTGACACCGATATCGGACGATATGGGTTGCTGTCGATCAATGACTCTACAGGATTATCGATCGATATAGCATAAGGTCGAATCAAAAATGTGTTCACCAAGATCATAGACCGGCTCTCGCACAACCCTAGAGGATCTAAGCTCATGCCAAATAATTTCAGGACAATGATTAACAAGTTAAATCACATCAATGATCATACTCTAGGTAGCTTCTTTAGAGTAACCATTAGAGTTCATTTGGATAATTAATATCAACAATTCAACATTCCATAGTTGGGGCTAATCCCTCATAACTATTTGAACCCTAAATCTAACAAAGAAATCTACTCAGACATAGCTGAGGGATTCATAACAGCAAGGCAGTAATAGAAACTCATAGATTAGAAGATTGAACTTTTGGTTCTTGGAACAACAAATCTCTTTGTGTGTTTCTTCTAAATCTAGAATTCTATAACCTTTAAGAAATTAAGATAAAAAGAAATACTTTATTGCTAAGTATAGAATAGAACAAAGGAACAAGAAAAGTATGCAAAGCTTTTCAAGTACAAAAGTAACTAGAACAATAGAAACATTCAAAAGCATATCTAGCCAAACACAATTGCAAAAACTATAAATATGAATTCCATTAAGTTAAAACCTCGTAAGGGGCATTATTGTAATATTGGGAAGACTTGGGCTTCAAGTCGGCCAAGTCGGACTTGCTCTCCACGCATCATATCGATTGATGGTACATGGTGTACATCGATCGATGGAGTATCTCGACTTCATCTTCAATAGAAGCGTCATCGATCGATTACACAGGGTGTGTATCGAGCGATATGTGTCCTTATTGTCTGATCTTCATAGTCATCTTCGGAAAACTCTCCTNATCGATCGATTACACAGGGTGTGTATCGAGCGATATGTGTCCTTATTGTCTGATCTTCATAGTCATCTTCGGAAAACTCTCCTTTAAGCTCCAAAAGGGCTCCTAAATCATCACTTTACTCCAAAATGCTCCTGAACCTGAAAACATACCTAATAGACTCCAAAACATATATAAAACTCATAAAAACATATCAATATCATGTCTAAAAGCGGGTCAAAATCATGGTATATCAACTCCCCCAGACTTAACCTTTTGCTTGTCCTCATGCAAACCATCAGTCTCTTTCGGAAGAAGTTTTTAAAACAGTAGGGACTCAATAAAATCTTTAGCTCTAAAATCTTCAGCATCTTTAGTAGGAGAGGGAGAAGGGTTATCTTGGCGTGGAGGAGTTTGGTTGTTTTGGTTGTTTTGGTTGGTTTGGTAATTGGGACTGTAGGGAGGCTTTTGGTATTGGTGGTTTTGGTAATGTAAGTTTGGTTCCTTCCTATACCAAGATCCATTGGCATTGATGAAGCATACCTCTTGGTTTCCCTAAATACCCTCAACAACATTTAACTCAGGTGTATCCTCTTCAGCACCCACAAGGTTTACCTTCTCTTGCTTGGTTGGGAGTGAAAGAAGCAACTCAAGCTTGTTAATCTTTTCTTCAAGAGATTTCAGATCCCTTCTAGTGTCTTCACCACCATCTCTATTGATTCTATCAAACTCATCATTTTAAATTGAGTCACTCTTGGCCATGTTCTCCGCAAGCTCTATAGCTTCAGCTTCAATTCTTCCCAAGAAGAAACCATTGCTAGCAGTGTCTAGCATGCTCCTATACATTGGCAAAACACCTCTGTAGAAGGTACTAAGAAAGCTCTCCTTACTGAAACCATGATGAGGACACTGAGTGATGAAGCCATTAAACCTCTCCCATGCTTCACCAAAGCCTTCAAGGTTCTTTTGAGTGAAACCAGATATCTCATTTCTAAGCTTAGCTATCCTTGAAGTAGAGAAGAATTTGGTGAGGAAGGCTTTCTTACATTCATCCCAAGTGGTGATAGAGTCTCTTGAAAGGCTCTTCTCCCAAGTGTGGGCTTTGTCTCCTAAAGAGAACGGGAACAACCTCAGCTTGAAAGCATCTTCAGAAACACCATTGATCTTTGTTGTCCCACATAGTCTATCAAAGCTATCAAGATTGTCTAGAGGATCTTCAAGGGCAAGACCATGATACTTGTTGCTTTGGATCATGTTGATAAGGCTTGACTTGATCTCAAAGGTCTGAACAGCTGGAGCTCGGATACCAGCTCTATGCCCATGAATGTTTGGTTGATCATAGGCGCCAATGGCTCTAGCTTGGGGTGGGTTGGGTTGTGGTCTAAGGTTGTCAGCTCCTTGACCAATGCCTCCTTGAGGGAGAACAGCCTCTTCTTGAGGTAAGTGGTTGTTTCTCTCCATCTCTAGCCCCAAATTTTCTAGTTGGGATAGCCTCTCTTCTTCTCTTCTTCTTCTTATCAACTATCTCTCAAGAGCTTGGATCTCTTGAGCTGCAGGTAAGAGGTTTGCAGCTCCTCTACTTCTCAGGTTCATACACCTGCAACCAATCTAAGGGATACAAAGAAGAAGAAATCAGTAACGAAAGCAAGTAAATAAGATTTAGTCTCAAGCAATGACTAAATCCCAATGTCAATAAAAACTCAGAAACGACAACGGCGCCAAATTTGATAAGGGTTTTTAAGTCTTATAGAAAATCAATGTAGTAAGGTAAGTAGAGTGTCAATCCAATCCTGAGAGCTATTGAACAAAGAGAATGCAAGACATTGCCAAATCTAAATACAATCAATGAGGGTTTGTTTTATAAGTAACTAGTAACTAGCAATGTAAGTAAACAAGAGTAACTAAAGCTTTGTTTCAAGGAGATAGGAGAACCTATGGGTAAAGGTATTGACTTTGGGTGATCAAGTTACTATCTAGGGTGAGGTTTCAAGCAATCTTTCATATCCTATAGGTCTAGACACAATCCTAAGCTAGTCCTTGGTCAAGGTAAAAGCTCATTTGCTATCTATCTCTAAACACAAATGGTAATTGGTCTAAATCAATCAAGCAATCATTGAGAACAAGTCCACTAACCATCTAAGCCTTCCTAACGTGAAGTGTCCTTGATTAAGCAAGCAAAAAGCATTATTACTTTGGCTCAGGCATTTCAAAATACACCTTGTGGGCAGGAAATGCCTAATGATCTAGTATAGAAGGATTATGTCTAATCTAGGATTGAGAATAAGTAATAAGCATAGGACAAGAAGGATCTAACACCAATCACCATAGATCATCAGTTAATCACCCTAATCACCCTAACCCATAAGCTAAAGGAGAGTCTACTCACTAATCTTCATGTTTAATTTTAAACCCATGATGGATAAAAGACTAATCATGATTAGAAGAAGAGATATACTCAAATTACTTAAGAAACAAAGATTATATTAATCAAGGATTCAACTTTCCAATGTGTTTTTGAGAGAAAAGAAGATAAGTTCTAAACTTAGGTCTCCAATGTATTTATAGAAGCCTAAAAACGAGCGTAAAAGTTGGGTTTTTTCGTTTGTAGCGACATGCTCGTAACGACATGCTCTGGTCGCTACAGCACATATCATTTTCTGGGGGTTTTCTCGTAGCGGCATGCTCTGATCGCTATAGTGGTCGCTACAGACTCTCGGCTCTCTTCCTAGCGACATGCTCTGGTCGCTACAGCTCTGGTCGCTATAAGGTTGATATGCCTACAGTAGATAGATCATAACTTCTTCAATACAGCTCCAAATGACTTGAAACCACTTCCATTAGAAAGATAACTAAATTTCCCATGTATTCCCAAAATATGAGCTTCAAAATTTATCTTTAAGGTCTCCATCCATGTTCATCATTAACCCTCTTTTGGATCACAATGCTCCCAAACACCTCCATTCACTCCATGGCACACTCCAATACCTAATAAGGACATATGAATGCAATATGGACCTAAAGATGTCTAAACCTTAATCTATATGATGATTTGTGTACAAAATGAAATGCTAAAACTATGCAAATATGCCTCGTATCACCCTATTGTGCATCAGTCAATGTCCCACATGAGCCACACGACGGAGATTACTCGATTGAAAGTTGAGCAAGCAGTTACCACGAGAGTTTTGCAGCAGATACAGCACCATTACAATCCGCGATTCAGCCTGAAGCACCCGTATCGACCGACACGGAGCACTCGCCATCGACCGACATGTTCCTCAACAGACCGACTGATACACCTGCTCTACCATCGATCGATACCACATCTACACCATCCGAGGTACAAACACATAAAATCGATTTTACATTACTAACTCCGGATGAATTTGGTATTTTCAGGGATCCTGAAGGCCATGCACGAGCACTAGATGGAAGAATCATTCCAATATCCAAAGAAGACGTTGCAGACATCGTTCAGATGGCCAATGGACCAGTCAGTCCGTACACACAACCACCCATCCACCAGAACGATCAGAACCAGCAACAAACACTTCATGAGCAAGATGGTACAGCAAACCTTCATTCCAACTCAGCAAATCAAGAATTTCAACGCCTATCGATCAATACCTGGAAACGAGCATCGATCGATATACATCACGAGTTTGGGAAGAGAGCTTTCAAACACAGAGTTCATCGTTTCTTCTGGGAGAAGAAGGACGAATATGGTGTCTACATAGATGAGAGTGGTTATGCAAGAAGCATCGCTGGTGACATCATCCATGTTTACAAAGAAGATATTGAGAAGTTTCTGAATAGAGCCACACTGTTTGGACACTCTTGTATCTGTCTACCAGAACACGCTGAATAGTTTACTAAAGGAGTTCCAGTTTGCAAGCTTTACACACAAGCAGAGGTTACACACATGCTGAATGAAAGAACCGGTGAACATAATTGGGAGATAGCAGGATTGAGGTCTGAACATGAGAAAGCAATATCATTACTTCAAGGTGAACTACTATGGAATCTTTCTGGCAATGACTTCGCTCGCAAAGAAAGAAAAGCCCTGCAAGAGGAGGTGAATGCACTTCGCAAAGCACTTGAATCTCAGAGACGGCCATCGACCGATACAACACCATCAGCATCGATCGACACGACCTTTGACCAACCTATCGAGAGTCACTTACAGAAGCTATCGATCGATGATATACCCAGCACATCGACCGATACTCGCGCACCAGAATACTGTACCAGAGAAGAACTTGAAGAAATCACAACAGAGATCTACAGATCTATTGAAGCCTGTGAAGACAGAGCACATAGATCAATCGACAAATTTTGATTCCCGGTACAGAGTGACGTTAAATGCACAATAGAGGACATTTAGATGGAGATTGAAAGCATCAAGAACCAGTTCGCGAGCCAACCTACACAATCCGCATCGATCGACGAGCCTCTGAACCCATCGACCGATGGTCATCCATCCACATCGCCCGATAGAACTACACCGAGATTGGTCGATCTGAACCCATCGACCGATGGACATCCATCTACATCGCCCGATAGAACTACACCGAGATTGGTCGATACCATCCTTTTCCCTGTGCAGAACACCCAAAATCTCGACCCAATGCAGATGAGTACTAATCTAGAGCACACCTACAGCAACACTGGACTACATGAGTGCAGTTTATCAAGCATTGAGGAGTGGCTACAGAGAATCCATTATGAGGCCCAAGGTTTGCAAGCAAGTATGACTAGAAGCGAGAAAGCCACAAGAAGCTTTTTAACTTCATGGTTTGAAGAATCACAAGACAAGGAGGATACTTGTTTTCCAACAAGTACCTGCATCCCACCTCACTAGCCACCATACCTCCATAGTCAAGCTAAATGACTTTAACTAAGCGCTGAGTGGGAGGCAACCCACTGTTAGGTATTTTCTTACTTAGTTTTATTTTATTTTTACTTATTACTTTCATTTTTATTTGTTTTTAGGAACTTAGCTACACGATGACTACCTCTATCGACCGATGAGACCCTGTCTACATCGCCCGACATAACCCTATCCATGACAATCGATGGAAGTGACTCACCATCGATCGATACGAACATCGGTCAGGTATATCGTTCACAATTTCGATATCAGTTATACATTTATTATTTCTTATGCTCTAACTCCGACTAGTTATACACTGAGGACAGTGTATGATTTAAGTCTGGGGGAGTGGAGTTACTGATGCTACTTTACCTTTTTGATCTCTTTAAAAAGTTTTCAAATTTTGGTTTTATTGTGTCAAGAAAGAGACAAAAAGATAAAAAAAAATTACTCTTTATCTTACTACTCTTTAGCACAATTCTTAGAATTGTGGATTGCAGAAAGTACTATAGATGCTAAAGTGGATCACCGATCATCCTATGACAACACTTTTCATGATTGTTTGGAAGAACCAAAGCAGATTTCCAACCTAACCTGACATCTATTGCTTGTCTTGGGGCTTGGTATACAAGGGATCGGAATCATCATGCAAGTCTGGAAGGTAAAAGTCTCAACAATTTTGGTTTCTTTCTCTCCTTCCTTTGGCATCCCATAAAGAGAAAATAAAAGATTGAGATGATTTCCTGAGAGGCAGAGGGAGAGGTACATTACCCATGACCCCACTATTCTAAATCAAAGGAATGATCACACATTGTGGAAGCGAGGGAGAGGTAAACTACCTATGACCCCACTATTCGCCTACACTTTGTCAAGAAAAGCTACAAAAAGTTGAAAGATCAATAAGATGAACATTAGTTGTTCATTGGGATTGATATAAAAGAAAAAAAAATTGGGATTTAGAGAAGGGAGATAAAGAGAGAAAAGGAAACAGAATGAGAATGCCTGAAACTTGTTTGAGTTGAATCCAAGTGTTCTTTGATCGATACTCCCAAGGTAAAGCCTACACCTTTATTTTATGCATAAATGAAATCAGTAGAGGGCATAGACAGAAAGAATTGTTTAAGTTGATTGGCTAGATGAATTTGGTTGCTAAGCTATGATATGATATAATGTACTTCTGTAGTTAGTAATATGAGATGTGGCTTGCAACAAAGTAGAGGTGATGATTTTAAAGTTAAGATTTTATTGAGTCCCTACTATTTTTAAACTTCTTCCAAAGACTACTAATGGTTTGCTTGAGGACAAGCAAAAGGTTAAGTCTGGAGGAGTTGATATACCATGATTTTGACCCGCTTTTAGCCATGTTATTGATATGTTTTTATAAGTTTTATATATGTTTTGGAGTCTATTTGGTATGTTTTCAGGTTCATGAGCATTTTGGAGTAAAGTGATGATTTAGGTGCCCTTATGGAGCTTAAAGGAGAGTTCTCCGAGATGACTATGAAGATCAGACAACAAGGATACATATCGATCGATACACACCCTGTGTAATCGATCGATGACGCTTCCATAGAAGATGAAGTCGAGATACTCCATTGATCGATGTACACCATGTACTATCGATCGATATGAAGCGTGGAGAACAAGTCCGACTTGGCCGGCCGACTTGAAGCCCAAGTTTTCCCAATATTACAAGATTGCTTCTGACGAGTTTTTAACCTAATGAAACTCATATTTATAGTTTTTGCCTATGTGTTTTGGCTATGTGTTCTTTTGTGCTTTTGATACTATTTTATACTTAGCAATAACGTATTCTTTTCATCTTAATTCTCAAAGGTTATAGAATTCTAGATTTAGAAGAAACACACAAAGAGATTTGTTGTTCCAAGAACCAAAAGTTCAATCTTCTAATCTTATGAATTTCTATTATTACCTTGTTGTTATGAATCTCTTAGCTATGTCTAAGTAGATTCTTTTGTTAGATTTAGGGTTCAAATAGTTATGAGGGATTAGCCCCAACTATGGAATGTTGAGTTGTGATATTCATTATCCAAATGAACCATAATGTTTACTCTAGAGTAGCTAACTAGAGTATGATCATGGATGTGATTTAACTTGTTAATCATTATCCTGAAATCATTTGGCATAAGCTTAGATCCTCTAGGTATGTGCGAGAGCCGGTCTATGATCTTGGTGAACACAGTTTCGATTCGATTTTATGCTATATCGATCGATACTCCTATAGAGTCATCGATCGACGGCAATCCATATCGTCCAATATCGCTGTCAAAACATCGGTCGATATTGCCGGCAATAAGATCAATGGACAAGTCTATTTAGCGATTGCTATTAGATCTGTCTAAGAATCGAAGTTCTTATATATCTTGCAAGCAACTTACTAAAACATCTGTAGCAATATAATCATGATTATCTGAATAGCAACCTTGATTCTAACTACTTTCTTTTATTGATTCAAACCAAAACCTATTCTCTTGAGCAACTTATCATTGCTCACAAACTGCAATAACTAATCAACCTAGCATAATCACTTAGGATTACATCTTTTGTGTTCCTCAGTTCCCTATGGCTTCGACCCCTAAATACTACAACTGAACCTCTTATTTGAGAGAGTAATTCACTCCTTACGGTTAAACATTTGAGTGATATCAACCGTCTTAGTAAGTTTTGATTTATGATTTTTCTCCATTTAGTAACTTCTTGTTGCATAAAACTCTTACTTTTTTTCTCAAACTAAAATTTTTCAACCTCACTCTAATCTCTAAACATGAAAATACCAAATTTTATGTTAATTTATCATTTTTCTCATATTTTTTTATTAATTTATATTATTTTTGCAGATTTTTATCACATTTTTGAATTTATAGGTTTTTCAGATCAGAGTGAAAGTTTAAAATATTTATGGAAAATGATTTTAGAAGTCTTCTAACATATAATGTGTTAGAACATTTCCGATGAACGGTAATTGTGGAGGTCCAGGAGGGAGGGTGCTCGTTTGGCAAGAGCTCCGTCCGAATCTTGCGGTGATGAAGACAAGGGAAACATGATGTGATCAAGCAAAAGAGCAAGAACATAGTGTTTTCTCTATGTCCATTTGGTGTTTTTCAAATGATCGAAAAACGTATCATAGATGTGTAGTTGACCAAAAGAGTTGTGTATCTGAAGGGGTAGGTTTAGAAAGTTTATGTCGAAAATATACCGAATTATCTGCTAGTAGTCTTACTTGTATAATAAAGAAAAGCCACATGATATTTTTCTATTATAGTTTCTTGACTTGGAAACCCTATTTAATTATATTTCTCTGACTTTAAAATAGTTCAAATCGTTTTTCAGTTAAAAAACTATAATTTAGAAATTCGACAATGATTTATTAACATACACGAAGGTGTAAAGTGTAAACAGTCGCTTTGCTAAAAAGCCAAATTTGTACTCAGCCAATTAAATGAAATCATTATGATTATGAAAAGAAATCTTACAAATCACAATCATTACAGAGCGTTTGAGAAATGAGATGAATTTTGTTTCTAATAATCTAACACTATTAAAAGAGGAATAACAACCCCATAAACATGTCCACGTCTGCAGTTATATTCGACCAATCACATTATAAGCTTTTGCCACGTCACTCGGTGTTTAACAAGATTGAGCTTCAGAGTTTACGGCCCGTGTCGTTGTGTGTCGATATTGATTACCGAAGCCCAATCTGATGTAGCTGTCGGAGTCAATAGCTCAGATGCCCTTCTAAAAAAAAATTAAATCACTTATACCCTCCACTAATCTTCATACCCTTCACTATTTTAGGAAAATCCCAAATAAATCATTCTCAAGTGATCAAAACTAAACAAAACCCCCCCTATGGATCAGTGAACCATGGGTAAATCTTTAAACTCTATATGTTTCAAATTCGAAAAAAAATATTTTAAAATCGTTTTTAATCATATTTTGATGATTTTCGGAAAAATATGAAAAAACAGTTTTTTGATTTTTTAAATATTTTTATCAAATTCTATAAATCAAATAAAAAATATTGACGTTTCCAGTTTATTTTTATGATTTTTCGTTTGATATTCAAAATTAAAAGAAAAACTGGGGACATTTGAGAAATAAGAAACAAATGCAGGGACTGTACAGCCATTTTCTCTAGCTGTCGTCTCCTTTTACACCGACGCCAAAGTTCTTTTGTCATTCTAATCGCTTACCCTTTGTTTTTCTTCTTTTCTGTTTCCGTTTCCCGCTCTGATTTCTTATATAAATCTATTAGTAGGAGTTTACTCCTCCATCAAAAGTGGTTGTGTTTTCTGTATAGTATACTGCGATGTCGTTAACAGGCAAACACAATTCGATGAAAGCAAGTAGTAAATTGGCGATCTCCTCCTCTGGTCAGGGCAAACTCATCGGCTCTCTGACATCTCTACTGGCGTTAGGGGCATAGCCGCTGTCTCCTCCGGCTTTAGAGGAAAAGCTATCATCTCCGACGACACTGGGAAACTGATGTCCTTCAAAGACGTTACATTGGATCCCCACGAAGGCTAGGTGAGGTTTCGGTTGTTTCACTTTTGGGAGACTCAGAATGCTTAGACGAAGGTGCTTATCAATGTCGAAATGCTTCTCATCGATGAAGAGGTATAAACCGCAATGTTTTCTACTATATTAATTAAGAAATTGTTTACTCGATATGGTTATACAATATGTTTGCTTTCTAGCTAAACCGATGGATTCCCCAGAACACACAACCGGAGACTGTAATTGTTGAATCTGAGTTTTGTACGGTCGATTGACTAGAAAACTAAACTCGATTTGTGGGTTCTTCGAAGGCGTTTTATTAATCAGAGTTGATAACAAGAGGAGATTACAGAAAGATTCAAGGAAAGAACAAAGGTCGGAGCTTTATGAAAGTCCGGCCGGATTACAAGGAGGTTCGATCGATCGTAAAACCCTAAACCTTGCCGTCAGTGTTCTTGTAGTAATTTGCGGATCCCCTTTTCTTTCTCTCCCCTCATCCTTTTATACTCCGAGTCCTTTTTTTGGCTTCGTTCGCCCTAAATCTTGTCTTAAAGGCCCAAGATCGAGCTCGCGTTTAATGGGCTTTCGAGCTAGAAATCATTCGTGGAACCCGGTTTAAATCGACCTAATCAACCGGTTACCCAAGTAGACCGGCTCGTTGAGCTCTTGGACGAACGAGCTGGTCGCTCGATTTTTTTCGGTTTGATCCTCTATTTCGGTCGAACTTCAATCAAACCGATCGTAAACGGGTTGAAGCCTGTTATTCGATGGGCCTTGTGGAGGGATGTTCAATCCCTCTCCAACAGTAACCCCCCCCCCCCCCCCCCCCCCCCCCCCCCCCCCCCCCCCCCCCGCAGTTCGTTTGCAAGAAGCTCGGTTTCTTGGAAGCGGGGTTGGAACGAGTGGCTTTGAGAATGATAGGCTGGAGTCCGATCGAGTACGCATTCCCACAAGTTCGATCGTTCCCCTGCCACGACTATCGGCTTGATTTCGATCGGCCTTGTGTTTTTAATTCGATCGAGTGGCTCTTTGAACGGCGGGCTGAAGCTTTTCCCTTCCTTTCCATTTTTTTGGAGCGTTCGGTTCGTACGCCCAGCCTTCGTTTGATTTTCGGGGACCGGGAGGTCAAGTACGCGTCCCCTCGAGAACAGTTGTTCGTCGAGATCAACGATTCGACACTAGTCGAAGGTCGTGTCGTTCGCAAACTTCCCCTTTTAAGCAAAAGAATAACTGCTCCAGCAGAGATTAATGGGTTTCTTGAGGCCCATTAGGTTTAGTTACCTCGATTCCCGTGACCTCCCTTATAAATGAGAAAACTCCTTCTCATTTTTTCATTGCTCTCCATTCCAAGGTATTTTTCTCTCTCTCTCCCTCTCTCTTTTTCCACCTTCTTTCTCTCTTTTTTTTTTGGTGCTGGCCGCCGGATTTTCTATTCCGGTGGGGATATTATTTTCGATTTCTTCTTGCGGTTTGCTCTGGCCGACCGATCGATGGGTGAACTCGAGGAGAAATCGACTTCGTCTGAGAAAGGGAAAGGGGGCAGATCTACGCCGAGTCCCCCGCGAGAAGCACCGCTCGGCTCGAAATTGTTGAGCTCGGCGGCTGGGGCTTACCGCGGTATTCCAATTGACGCCGCCTGTGCTGATTTCGCTCGGGTGGAAGGGACGGACGGCTTTGCTCGTGGGGACGGGAGATGGACAGTGCTAGATTGGCGATGTGGAGGAGGACAATGCGAGCGAGGTGGGAGACGTTTCCACGGCGGGAAGCGACGGCGATCGATCTCCGGCAAGTGTTGACGGGACTCAGCGACCGGTCATGGAGGGAGGTAGAGCGACAGGGCAAAGGGATGTTCGGCGGTCGATTGAGGAGGGGGATCAAACAGCAAAAGAAAAGAGTGTTCAACAATTCGGTGAATCGGGTAATGCCGACCGATTGCTGGCCGATTCTATCGCTACTCGACGATCGATCCCTTATTACTATCATAGGAATGGGGTGATTGAGCAGCTTCCGGACATTCCCTTAGACCGAGTTCGACCGTCCGTGGTAGAAGGGCAGGATTGGGGCGACGTTTCGCCGTCATGGTGCACTGAAGAGGGAGTCGCTCTATTGCTCAGGGGTCGTAGAGCTTATGGTGTTACGTTTGTCGTTCCGCGCCCCGATCAACGGCCTTGGACTCCTCCCTTTTGTTTTCATTGCGTTTATGAGTCTTTCTTTGAGAAAGACGCCAAACTATGGTTTCCCATTCCTCGTTTGATTACTTCTTATTGTGCGCGTCGAGATGTTCCTATGTCTCAGTTGATGAATGGGGTAGTTAGGATGGCCGTTGCTCTGATGGTAATGCCAGCTGAGGTGGATCTTCCGATGAGCGTCCGGGTCTTTGAGGAATTGACACAGATTCAACCGAAAGCTTTCGACTTGTATGCGTTGCAGATGCGTGCAGGCTTGCACATTTTAGCCGGTCATCCGTCAAAAACGAAACATTGGCAACGCTCGTACTTCTATATTAAAGCCGATGAGGCTGCCTTCGAGGAACCGCCTGATGACCGTTCTCGCACTTTATCGAACTACCGCATTGGTAGTTACACGTTCCTGGGGTCGAACTAATCGATCTTTTAACCCGTTATTTGACTTTCATTTCTTTGTTTTTATTTTGCAGTTGGTCATCCGAACACTATCGACTATCCCGAGCCTTTTTGGGAAGTTGTGACGAAGATTGCTGTGCTTGATCGGAGTGAGTGGGACGATTTCGACCGGAGGAGGATTCGCAATCAGCGTGATCGGATTTCGAAAGGTAATTTTTTGTTTCTCCCTCTCTTTTATTTTGCCGGCCGACCGATCCTTTGTCGTTTCGTCACCCTTGCCGGCCGACCGATCGTTTGATTTGTGCCATTTGACTTGATCGTTTACGTTTTCTGGTATCAGTCGATTGGGCGTCCGATATTCCTTGTGAGGATCCTAAAGGGAAAAGAAGGTTACCGCTTCCACTGATGGGAAAAATTCCGCGAGTATATCCTAATTTCAGTGAGCTCTTGGACTCCCAGCTGGGTGATGAGAGTTTTGATCCTGCTGCAGCGTTGGAGGCGGAGAACGAGAAGGCCAGGGGTTCGCACAATGAGGGAGACGATCCTCCGGTAGAAGATTCAGCAGTAGATGAGGCAGTTGATCGCGATATTGATGCTGTTTCAAAGAAGAAAAAGAAGAAGAGCAGGTCGTCTAAGAGAACGAAGGTCGACTCTTCGGAGATGGAAGTTGCCGCGGCTGAAGTCGCTCATGAGGATCCTTCAGGTGATGCTACCGAAGGAAATCGTGAGGTTGCGGAGGTAACGGGTTCTGAGAGTTTACCAAGGCGCTCGATTGGTGAAGATCGCACTGATCCGTCAGCAGTGAGGAAGAAGAGGCCGATCGATGATCGTCCTAGCAATCCTGGGAGTAAGCGGTCGAAGGATAATGACGGACGACCTGCCCCTCCTCCTAAGGAAGTTGCACCGCCAGTCTCTCGTAACCTTCCTTGGGGTGGATCGGGTCCGCCAAGCGAGAAGCCTCCGCTGGCTCAGTCAGAGCGTTGGAGATTTCATCACAAAGAAGACACGGCTTTTCTCAACGACGAGGGGGCATGCGCTGAGTTATCCCGCCACATCAGAGGTGGCTCGCGCGAAATGCCGGAAGTCGGCGACCTTGCATTCCCACGGTCGTTTGCTGAGTCGGCCCGCGCGGATGCCGTGGTACGATTTTTTTTTTTTTTTTTTTTTTTACACTCAATCGATCGCCCTCCCTTTATGTGTTTTGATCGTCCTCTCTTTATATATACTTTTCTGTGATAACCATTGTTGTCTTTGTTTTGTAAGCATCTGCTTGTAAGAACTACCTTGTCCTTGAGTGTGAGCTTGCCATGCGGAAAATGGCTTCGGATCTTAAGAAGGCTGAGGCGACGATCAATACGCAAAATGCAGAGTTGGAGAAGGCCCGGAAGAGCGCCTTGGAGAGGGCGAAAGAGATGGCTGTGGAGCGAAGCCGGAATCAGCGCGAGCGTAAACAGGCTATCGAGAGGGCCGATGGTCTTGAGGAGGATTTGGAGAACTCTCGAACTAAAGTTGCGCAGCTGGAGCGTGAGAAGGTTGAGGAGGCCGAGAAGCATAGGAGATTGGTGGATTTCATGAAGCAGGGTCGCATTCGTGAGGTTACATCCGAGAGAGGCCGTCTTATGACAGCCGCTGCTGCGCGTTTTGACAAATTTCGGAAGTACATGGCCGACCGAGACAAGCTTGAGACAAAGCTCTTTTTCCACGCTCAGGCTTTGGGGACTTTGCAATCATTGGATGTGCTAGAGAGGCGAGGTCAGCAAATTCCACAAAAGATGAGGGATACTTTGACATTTAACGAGAAGAAATTCAAGCGGGAGGTTGAGGAGGCCGATGTTGAGGAAATCACGGAGCGAGATCTCTCTTTATCTCCTCCCCGTTCCGGACCGTTTCAGGGCCTTGATCAGTTCGGGACGAACTTGGGGTTGGTTTACTCTGCGGCCGCAGTCTCTCTTCGTTCTCCGACGGTCGTCGTTGAGACTATTACCGCTGTTTCGGGTTCACGCGGTGTCGTCCGTTCGATCGATGCCGATGCGGGAGGAGCACCAGGTGAAGCTGCTGGAATTGGCGAGGAGGTTCTAGTCGGGGAGAAGGAAGGTGCTGCTGAGGGGATAGAGGCTTCTATCGAGCGACCGATTGCCGATCCGGTTGAGCCGAGTACTTGACTCGTCTGTTGTTGTCGCTTTACTTTCATTTTGTGTTTTTGGCCTTTCGGCCCTATGTTCGATGTATTTCCTGGATTTGGTTCTGCTTTGTTGCGGTTTGTTGTTGTTGTTTTTATGCTTCACGTTGAACTTCTCGGACTAATTTTTTTTTTATAATCAGTCTCTTCACTTTTCTCTTTTCGGTTCTTGAGAATAGCTCGTTGAGCGTGTTTGGCATGACGATCGACTGCCACTTGATCGGAAATCGATCGGCCGGTTTTAAGAAGCCTATCGACTGACCGGCTACTGTTGGGCGTTTTAAGTCACTTCCTTTTTAACTTAAGAGAAAGGCACCGCAATGATATCCTTCAGCATCGGATGGACGATCGATCGTCCCTCTTACTCTGGCCACCATCAGTTTTATAATCAGATGGACGATTGATCGACCCCCAAGTTCTCTCTCTTTTTTTTGTTCTTACTTAGGAGGATGGACGATTGATCGACCCCCAAGTCCCTCAGTCCGATTTCTGTTAAAGGTCGATTGTCGATTACGCGATAATCTCTTGACTTTATGACTCCGACTAATCGTTATTATCGCTTGATCGGGACGTTCGTCCTTCGAGGATGAAGGAGGGGCCGGAAGGAATCGCTCGGCCAGCTTTGCGTGTGATACGATCATATGCCAGGTTTGATCCGTTGTCCTTGTGATCATTGTAGTCGAATTGAGATGACGTAGAGTCATTCACTTAACATGATCGAAAAGTTTGCGCGAAAAGCCTCGTTGCTGCCAATCGGGCTTTTGTTCTCGGTTTGGATTATAGAGGCTTTGGAGCTCGTTTTTGCGATCGATAAAACTTCGTGCGTGCTGGTATCGATCGGTCGGCCAGCCTTAGACTCCTTAGGTTGAACCGTTGTTTGATTAACTTCCGAAATGTGATATCGATCGTCCATTCTCTTTGTTGGGAATCTCTCCAACGTGTGAGGATAATTGACGAGTGGCCGAAATTGGTCAATCAAGAAGCCTTGGAGCTCGTTTTTTCCGATTGATAAAACAGACTTGAGTGTTATTCCGTCAACTGTTGTCGTTGAGAAGACGCAATCGGAGTAGGGCATGTTTTTTTTTTTAAGTTATAGCTGGACCTCGTGAGAGGCTGCCTACGTACCCCCGAAAGAGGGATCAAGCCATTCGTAGTTCGAGTTGGCCGGGCGATTGACAATTTACCTTCCCGGAGGAATAACAAACGTGATATCAATCGCTCGGTCTTTTTTTTTTTTTTTTTTTTTTTGAGGTCGATCGTTTTCCTTCGTGGTGGAAGGGATAAACGTGTTTATCGATCAGTCGGCCCTCTTTTTTTTTTTTTTTTTAACGTACGATCGCCAGTTTTGACTTAGGAATAATATTTACGGAGATTCGAGGCATTCCAAGATCGTGGTAATCGCTCTCCGGAGGACGTTTCCAATCGATAGACTCCTGGTTTAACGACTTCGATTATCTTGTAAGGCCCCTCCCAGTTGGCTCCAAGCTTTCCGGCTTTCCACTCCTTCGTATTTCCGAATACTTTCCTTAGTACGAGATCATTGAGCTCCAATGGTCTTGCCCGTATTTTCCTGTTGTAATAGGTTTCGGCGAGATGTTGATAATTCTGGATGCGCAGGAGAGCCTGATCTCGTCGTTCTTCGATCGCGTCGAGGGCGTCGAGCATCATGTCTTTGTTGAGGTCGGCGTTTTGAGGAATCTTTGCTCGGCGCAGACTAGTGACGTTGACTTCTGCAAGGCCATTGCTTCGACTCCGTAGGCCAGTGAGAAGGGCGTTTGACCGGTCGCACTTCGTGGAGTCATTCGGTGGGACCAAAGGTCTCCATCGAGTTCGTCTGCCCAATATCCTTTTTTAAGATCAAGACGTTTCTTGATCCCATCGATGATCGTCTTGTTTGTTGCCTCAGCCTGTCCATTTCCCTGTGGGTAACGGGGGGTCGATGTGTTAAGGCGGATCGCCCATCTATCGCAGAAGCCGCGGAAATTGTGCGAAATGAACTGGGAACCGTTGTCGATGATTATTTCATACGGGAGGCCGTGTCGGCATATGATGTTCTTCCAGACGAAGTTTTGCACTTCTTTATCAGTGCCGTGGACGAAAGCTTCCGCCTCTACCCACTTGGTGAAATAATCTGTCATGACGAGGACGAACCTGCGTTGCCTGGAATTGGGTAAGGGGCCAACAATATCCATCCCCCATCTCATAAATGGGTACGGCGCTGCTGTTGTTTGCAACAACTCGGTAGGCGAATGTATGTTCAAAGCGTGTCGTTGACATTGATCGCACTTTCGAGCGTACGGTTCGCAGTCAGAGACCATGGTTGGCCAGAAGTGTCCGAGACTCTTAATCTTGAGGACTAGTCCTTGTCCGCCGGAGTGATTTCCACCTGCACCATCGTGGGTTTCGTCCATGACCAGACGAGTTTCTTCGCCATGGATACATGTGAGAAGGACATTATTGGCTGTTCGGCGATAAAGTTTTCCTTCCATTACGACGTAGTGCGAGCATTTGGCCTTCAGTCGGCGCGCTTCCCACTTTTCTGTTGGTAGCGTTCCTCGGACTAAATAATCGAGGAAAGGGATCCTCCAATCGGGGGGCTGCGCGTTTGTGTCGTCGGTTGACTAATCGATTTCCATATCGCCTGTGTTGGCGATCGACGATATGATTGCGCCTTCTTCCGAAGGAGGCGAAATGCTCGGTCGGTCGATATGCTGAATGGGTATCGTCCGGCTAACTTGATCGCGGAGGTTACTTCCGAGTGCGGCTAAAGCGTCCGCACAAACGTTCTCTCCGCGAGGGATTTTCGTTAGCTCAAAAGATTCAAACCTTTGGGCGAGGTCTTGAACTATGCGGAGATACGCATCCATGCAGTCGTTTTTTGTGTCGTAGTCTCCGTTGAATTGATTAGCGACTAACTGAGAATCGCAGTATGCATGGACTTGCTTGGCACCAACAGCCTCGGCGAGGCGTAAGCCGGCAATGAGAGATTCATACTCTGCTTCATTGTTGGACGCTTTGAAATCTAGTCGAAATGATTGGCGAATCAATTCGCCCGTTGGCGATTGCAGCTGGACGCCGATTCCGGATCCTTTCATCGAAGATGATCCATCGACGTGTAGTATCCAAATGCCTGTTTGCGAGACAAGATCCTGCTCGAGTTCTGGGGGAAGCTCGATGATAAAATCGGCTAGAACTTGCGATTTTTCGGCCGGCTTGCCTTGGTACGTGACGTCGTGTTCGCTGAGTTCGATTGCCCATTTCGACAATCGACCCGACTGGTTGGTGTTCTGCATGATTGTGCGCAACGGTTGATTGGTCAAAATGACAATCGAATGAGATTGGAAGTAGGGCCTGAGCTTTCGTGCCGAAGTGATGACCGCCAGGGCCATTTTTTCGAGGGTTGAATATCGCGTCTCGGCGTCGGTCATCCGCTTGCTTGTATAAAAGATTGGGCGCTGTTCACCGCGATCTTCCTTGACGAGGACACTGCTGACGGCGATCGTGGAGACTGCGATGTAAAGGTAAAGTGTATCTCCTTTTTCAGGTTTAGCCAATACAAGCAGTGTGGTGAGGTAATGTTTCAGTTGGTTGAACGCCTCTTCACACTTCTCGTCCCAAACAAACTTCTTATTGTCGCGCAACAAGTTGTAGAAAGGGAGGCACTTGTCGGTCGACCGCGAGATAAATCGGTTAAGCGCTGCCACTCGTCTCGTTAGCCTTTGCACTTCTCGACTGTTTTTGGGGCTCGGCAGATCCAGGATTGCGGAGATTTGCTTCGGATTTGCCTCGATCCCCCTTTGTGTCACGATGTAACCGAGAAATTCACCAGACGTGACTCCGAACGTGCACTTGGCTGGATTGAGCTTCATGCCGTATTCGTTCAGCGTTCGAAAGCAGTCAATCAAGTGACTTAGGTGGTCGGTCGCCCGGCGGGATTTTACCATGATGTCATCAATGTACACTTCCATTGTATCTCCCAATCGGTCGGCAAACATTCTGTTGACCAGACGCTGATAGGTTGCGCCAGCGTTCTTGAGTCCGAAAGGCATGACTTTGTAGCAATATGTTCCTACGTCCGTGATAAATGCAGTTTTCTCCCGATCATGAGGATGCATCATGATTTGGCTGTATCCCGAAAAGGCATCCATAAACGACAACAACTCATTTCCGGCCGTTGATTCGACTAGACGATCGATATGCGGGAGGGGGAAGCTATCCTTCGGACATGCTTTGTTTAAATCGGTAAAATCAACGCATACGCGCCATTTCCCGTTCTTCTTCTTTACCACGACGGGGTTTGCTAACCACTCGGGGTACTTTACTTCTTCGATCGACCCTGCGCTGAGTAATCGGTCGACCTCTTCGTTCACTGCTTTTGAACGCTCGGGTCCCAACTTTCTTCTTTTCTGTCGAACTGGTTTAATTGTTGGGTCGACGTTCAGCTCGTGAGTCGTAATGGAAGGGCTTATCCCTTTCATATCGGCTGTTGTCCAAGCGAGTTGATGCATTTTCCTTCAAGAAAGAAATGATCATTTCTTTCGTATCGGTCGGCAGTTGAGCGCCTATTCGGACGATTTTACTTGGGTCGTCTCCATCAATGGGTACCTCCAGGATCTCCTCTTTGGAGCTTGAATTGGTCTAGTGATGGCATTCACGTGGCAGGGCGATCGGCGGAGCTTTATTTCCGCGACGAGGAGGTCGCGGGCGGCTGCCTGATCTCCACGCAGAGTGATTATTCGACCGTCCGTACGGGGGAACTTGATGCATTGGTGATAAGTTGACGGAATTGCCTTCATCGAGTGGATCCACGGTGTTCCGAGAATCGCGTTTTATGGAGTTTTTACGTCGATTATCGAGAACTTGACGCTCTTGTTTACGCCATGAGCGTGGACTCGCAGTCGTATGGTGCCGAGCATCGTTTCTGAGGATCCATTGAATCCTGTCAAGGATCGCGCGGAAGGTTTGATTTTGCGGAGGTCGATTCCCATCTTCTCAAGAGTTTCTTTGAAGATGAGGTCAACCGAACTCCCGGTATCGATGAGGACTTTCGTTACCTCGCAATCACCAATCCCGAGCTCGATGAGAAGGGAATCGTTATGGGGCATGTGAACCCCTTTAGCGTCTTCAGCGGAGAAGGTAATCTGGGGGACGTTCTCCCATACGGTGCACCGGTTCTGTGCAGTGACTGCTCTCCGGCGGAAGTCCTTAACTGAACGGACCGAGTCAATATGGGGAGGTGATCCTCCCAAGATCACGTTTAACCGCTTGGGCGCGTTTGAGCGCTTCAACCGGGCATCGTTCAATTGTGCACGCAGATCCTCCGTTGTTTCGTCACTCTTGGCGCCGGCCGATCGATTGAGCTTGTTGCTCAAGTCGCCGACACGCGAGTTGATTATTGATCGAAGGTCGTGCTTCTTAGCGTCCAGGCGATGGCGAGCGTCCAGCGTATTCAGTTTCCTGATTTTCGAAGTTGCGATCGTCCGCTGCGGGATTTCAGGAGAAGGTTCAATGTTCAGCTTTGCGTTCTTCCGTTTGAGAGAGTCACGCAGATCGTGTTGTAACCCGAAGTCGTCTTCCTGCGTGTTCTCGGAGGTGGATGAGTCAGATTGTCCTTCCTTCGCCAATATATCGTCCGTCAGGGAGAGCGCAGGAGTCGTCCTGATTGTAAAGATCTTCCGGCGGGATGTGGGTTTCTCTTCGTCAGATCCAGACTCATCTTCGTTTGAAGGGGTGATATCTTTCTTCGGGGGAGATCGATCGGCCGAATTGCTGCGGTCGTTACCCTTCCTGTCTTTGCTCTTTCCCGTGCCTTTTGCATTCGCGTCGGGCTGTTGCTTCGGAGGTTCGGGATGAGCGTGCTTCTCGACGAAACTCGTCATGAGGAAGTTTTTGAGATTATTGCATTCCTTAGTCTCATGTCCGTACGCTTTGTGGTATCCGCACCACTTGGTTGCGTCGTACGTACTGTTGGCTGGATTCGTTCGGGCGGCCTGCTTTTTTCCGTCGACTTCCAATGTCCATTTGTTGCTCCGCTGTCCGCGAACGGCCAATGCCGGGTCCGGCTGTTTTTCGTCTGGGATGGCGTTGACGAGACTTTTCTTTTTATCCGGTTTGCTGTAGGATGCGTGCTGCCTAGGTTCAGGGTGACCTTCGGCTGCCTTCAAGGCCGTTTGTTTTAGCTCGTTTTGCTTTTTGATGAACGATCGCTTGTCCTCTTCCAACCGGATTAACGCATTTCGTAGAGCTTCGACGGCAGTTTGGTCGGGGATCTCGATCTGTGTCACCACCTTCTTGAACTTTTCCATGAAATCCTTGAGGCTTTCGGAGGCCGATTGCGACATCTTCCACAAGTCTGCCAAGGTCGTCTCTTGGTGAGTGAACATAATGTAGTGTTTCAAAAACTGCGCCGAGAGGTCGTGGAAGTTGTCAATCGACCCTTCGGTCAGTCGCGAGAACCAGGTTAACGCCGGTCCGGAGAGGCTTTCGATGAAAAGTTGGCAGAAGCCCGCATCTTTCTCCTCGTCGGAGAAGTTCGTCCTCCCCATCGCTATGTTGAACTCTGTCACATGGTCCGTCGGATCTGTTTCGCCGGCGTATGTCGGGAGACGGAGCTTGTTAATTTTCTTGATTTTGGTATCCGTAATCCGCTTCGTGAATGGGTTCTTTAGTGTGGTAACGAGGACGCGTTCGATCTCTGGGGCGGACGTTGTGACATGGTGTATCTTAGAGTGAATATCTTTCATCGATTTTCTCAACTCGTCGATCTGGGACTTGGTGGCTGCGTCCAGTCCGTCGGTCGTTTGACCGGCAAGGTCGGTTTCGTTAGCCGCGCCACCGACTGCAGGACCGGCTCCGGCGGGCGTCGGATTCGTCGAAGTGAAAAGTAGTCGACGTCTCGCCGTTTCCGTGTCTCCGGTGTCACCGACCGTCGCGGCGAGAGCAGCAGCGAGTGCGATCAATCGCTCGTTCATGACTCTGTTGGTTTCCTCTTGCCGTTGGAGGTGGTTCATGATGCGCTGCATCATATCATGGGCCGCCGGAGTCGCAGCGACTGGTCCTTGCGCCGGCGCGTCGTCGCTTTGAGAGTCGTCAGGAGGCATACTGATTTCGTTAACGCTACTTCGTAAGGCCCCACGGTGGGCGCCAAATGTTGAATCTGAGTTTTGTACGGTCGATTGACTAGAAAACTAAACTCGATTTGTGGGTTCTTCGAAGGCGTTTTATTAATCAGAGTTGATAACAAGAGGAGATTACATAAAGATTCAAGGAAAGAACAAAGGTCGGAGCTTTATGAAAGTCCGGCCGGATTACAAGGAGGTTCGATCGATCGTAAAACCCTAAACCTTGCCGTCAGTGTTCTTGTAGTAATTTGTGGATCCCCTTTTCTTTCTCTCCCCTCGTCCTTTTATACTCCGAGTCCTTTTTTTTGGCTTCGTTCGCCCTAAAGCTCGTCTTAAAGGCCCAAGATCGAGCTCGCGTTTAATGGGCTTTCAAGCTAGAAATCATTCGTGGAACCCGGTTTAAATCGACCTAATCAACCGGTTACCCAAGTAGACCGGCTCGTTGAGCTTTTGGACGAACGAGCTGGTCGCTCGATTTTTTTCGGTTTGATCCTCTATTTCGGTCGAACTTCAATCAAACCGATCATAAACGGGTTGAAGCCTGTTATTCGATGGGCCTTGTGGAGGGATGTTCAATCCCTCTCCAACAGTAATCACGAACATAAACTGATGATTCCTTCGGCGGAAGAGGTCAGAGTCATCACTACTCCTACCATAAAACAAGATCCGTCTGAAAAAGCCAAGAAAGGGTTGATTCTTGAAGATCATGTCAAGGATTGGGTCAAGAGAAGAGATGAAATGTCTCCTCCCTTTTCTCACATAAGATGCTTAATAGTTAGTTCTGTTTGTAAAGAAATAGTGAATAGGTAGGAGGATGAACTGGATTAGTTTGATTTTGCAGTCATCTAATACAATTGCAATGTGCAGGAGTGCTTTGTCTGCCAACAGAGAACTCAATGGCGGTGTGTAAAGTGCCCAATGGCGGCTCACGGCAAGCATGCTCCATGGCCAAAAGAGATCACTTGAAAGACCAACTAGGAAGAGCAGTCTGTTGGAGGCATTCAACTGATTGGCGCCTAGACACAAAGGTCTATTCTCCAGTTTTCTTGCTTTAATTTTGATATCATCTGTAATTTATTACAAGCTCTATTCTCATACATACTCACTTACAGAACTGATAAAATATAATGTTCGTTGAGCAAAGTGGAGTTGCACAACGTGAGATAGAGGTCAGTGTTTCTTTGCTTCATGCTAGGTATCTCTCACATAGACATGTCCCTGGGAAGAACATAGAGGGAAGAGACTAGATAGCTGGATATTGTTTTTTTTTCTTATACAATTTCACGAACTAGGCAAGTAATTTTACTTTATTTTCAAATTCAGGAGGTCTTTTGTCAATTGCCTTTGCCATATGTAGAAGAGGAGTTCAAGATTGACTTGACATGGAAAGAGTCTGTGGCCAAAGATGATCTGCCTCCTTATGTACACATCAGGCGTAGTATCCTTCATAGTTTACATACACAAACTTTCGTACAATTCAACAACAGAGGCATTAAGTACATAGTTCTCTTTTTTCACTACTGACGTGTGTCTTTTCTTGACCAAAGTAAGATATTTATCTTGGGAAGAAGAAACGTGACAATGCTAATGATGGTGTTGGGTGCACTAACTGTGGCCCTACTTGCTGTAGAGGCTGTGTTTGCAGGTATTCTCACTGATTAACAACCTCTTTTCTGTAGAAAACATATGAAACTTTGCTTGAATGGTTTATGTTTTTGAAACAAATTTCTTTCAGGGTTCAATGTGTAAGTTGTTCAAAGCGATGTGGTTGCCCTGAAACTTGTGGAAACAGACCATTCCGCAAAGATAAGAAGATCAAAATTGTTAAGATAAAATTAGTTTTTTTGTTTCCCTGATTCCTGCATTATACAATCTTTTGTGTTGACTCTTGACATGTCATGTTGTTGTCTTACAAACCAAACTTTGTTGTTGGGGAGTAGAGGCAGCGGAATCCATTTACAAAGAGGACTTCATTGTTGAATATATCGGTGAAGGTAAAGCTAAGTTGATTGTGTGTGTGAGCCTCTTATGGTTATGGTGGGAGTGAGAGATAGTTGTTTTTAGTGATTATGTTGACTCTATGCACAGTGATTAGTGATGCTCAGTGTGAGCAAAGGCTTTGGGATATGAAGCATAAAAGAATGAAAGACTTCTACATGTGTGAGATTCAAAAGACCTCACAATTGATGCTACCTTCAAAGGAAACGCTTCTCACTTTCTACATCACAGCTGCAACCCAAATTTTGTTTTGGGGAAGTGGTAAAGCATAGATGATTACATCATATAAATATAGAAACTGAGTCAGTCTTTCATTTAAATATTTTTAAATATGAAATATATAAGGAAATTAAATTAAACTGAACTTACATGATAGATAATATTTTTTAAGGATATTGTTAAAATATCAAAATTCAGTTCTTGGGATACTCTTTTTGAATAGTTTTAAAAACTAATATTTCTTACTAACAAAATCTTCTCAAATCGTTATAAAATTTATTTTTGAAAATTAGTCAATGTAATACTTAATATCATCAAAATATAATTAAAATTGTTTCTATTAATTTTAATTTGTAGAAAATGCCTTCTCCATTGATGTAGCGTACATCGTCATCCTTAGAAGCTTTGGTTTTCTTGTTTCCTTTTCTTAATTAGCTTTGCTTTCCTTTTTCTATTTAAGTTAGATTTCCTTTTCTATGTTGGCTTTAGGATTTGACATCCCTATATAATGTGATCTCTTGGTTTGTGAGAGACACAACTTTGATATTGATTTATAAAATACTTAGAGCTTTGGTTTTACACAAACTCTTNCCTTTTTCTATTTAAGTTAGATTTCCTTTTCTATGTTGGCTTTAGGATTTGACATCCCTATATAATGTGATCTCTTGGTTTGTGAGAGACACAACTTTGATATTGATTTATAAAATACTTAGAGCTTTGGTTTTACACAAACTCTTGAATCCTTACTTCTGGGCATTCTTTGAGAATTCAACAGACTTAAGAAGGCTTAGATAACGGGTATTCTCAGAATTCAACGTTACCTTTGCGTTATCGGTTACTAAACGGTACTTCCGCTCCGTCAGTTGGTATCAGAGACATAGAACTTCGATTCCTATCGTTGTTTCGATCTTGCGATGGCTCCTCGACCAGGGAAAGAACCAGCCAACGATTGGACTCACTTTCAACAATTCTTGGAAGACTTCCAAGAACACTTTCATGATGAAATGCGACGAACCTTGGCTGAATCTATTCAGACCGGAGTTCAGGCCGGAGTTCAAGCCGCTCTTCAAGCAAACGCAGTTAATGCACCATGCGCACCACCACCCCACCGTCAACACCACAACATCAACCCTATCTTCGAAGATCCTGATGACGACGACGACCAAGCTAATCCATTCGGAGAAGACAATCAACAGCGGCGTCCACAGTATCATCACCATCAACTTCACAGGCATCACGACGATACACGATGGCTCTCAGGAATTAAACTTGAAATTCCCGAGTTTCATGGCAAATCACAACCGGAAGAACTGCTTGACTGGTTTGTGGCAGTCGATGAATTTTTGGAATTCAAAGATATACCAGCAACCAAACAAGTTTCCTACGCAGCTACTCGATTTCGTGGTCACGCCGCAGCGTGGTGGAATCAGCTAAAGATCTCGCGCACTAGCCGGGGAAAAGAGAAAATTGTGTCTTGGGATAAACTTAAGAAACATATGCGCAAAACGTTTATTCCTTATAACTTTGAGCGATTATTTTTTCAAAAGTTTCACAATATTCGTCAAGGTAACAGCTCCGTCGAGGATTATTCCAACGAGTTTTACCAGATGCTCTCTCGAGTAGACATCCACGACTCTGAAGATCAATTGGTAACACGGTTTATAGCTGGCCTTCGTCCTCAGCTCCAAATAATGCTACATCAGTTTGATCCTAGTTCAGTTGCAGAAGCGCGTCAGCGTGCCTTGTTAGTTGAACAGCAATCACGGTTTACTGCAAACACTTGGACAAGTAACACTCGTCAACGGTCCGCAACAGTTACCAGTGATATCAAGACCTCTACAGGAACTGACACAACAACCGGAAATAACCAAGCAGCCAAACCAGTGGCAGCGGCGGTTAACTCCCGACCATCTCGTACCAATGCTTTACGTTGTTTCTCTTGTGGAGAGAGAGGTCATCTGCAAACTGCGTGCCCTACTCATGGACGGCGTGGTTTACTTGCGAAGTACAAAGACCTCGTCGGTGAGCCAATATACGATACAGAAGATGGTCCACTTGATGATGTTGCAGAAGAACAAGTCTGCGGCGACACATGAACCCTCCTCATGCTACGCAGAAATTGTCTTGCTCCTAAGACGGACGAAGCATGGCAACGGACGGCTCTGTTTAGCTCAACCTGCACGGTTAAAGGAAAAGTATGTCGATTCGTTATCGATTTGAGATGGTCAGCTAATGTAGTCTCCGAGGAAGCTGTTCGTAAGTTAGCACTGAAACCAGAAGCACACCCACACCCGTACCGGCTTCTTTGGATGCAAACCGGAGCTGAAGTGTTTGTTTCCCAACGTGCCTTGCTTTCTCTCTCAATAGGGTCCTTCTACAAAGACGACCTTTATTGTGATATCGCCCGATGGATGTATCTCACATCATCGTAGGGCGACCATGGCAGTACGATCGCGAAGTCATCCATAATGGGAAGACAAACACTAATTCTTTTCTGTTTCAGGGTCGCAAAATCACTTTGTTTCCGTCACCTGACAAGGATCAAACCAGCATCAACAACACCTGAATGGAAAACAGCTTTCAAGACGCGTGAGGGTTTGTTTGAATGGTTAGTAATGCCGTTTGGTTTATCTAACGCTCCAAGCACGTTTATGAAAGTCATGAACCAAGCCCTTCGGCCGTTCATTGGTCGCTTTGTGGTTGCCTATTTCGACGATATTCTTGTGTTTAGTACATCGCTTAACGAGCATCTCAACCATCTTCGGGAAGTCTTGCTCGCTTTAAGACGGGAAAAGCTTTTTGTTGCAAAACAGAAGTGTGAGTTTGGGGTTTCCGAAGTTCTCTTCCTCGGATATGTTGTCTCAGCGGCAGGGTTACGTGTTGATTCTCTGAAAGTCGACGCCATATTATCGTGGCCCACACATACGACAATCTCGGAGATACGTAGTTTTCACGGCTTGGATTCATTCTATCGGAGGTTCGTGAGCAATTTTAGTGCCATCATGGCACCGATCACTGATTGCATGAAAGGTATATCGTTTACATGGACTGAAGACGCAGATCGAGCTGTTTCTATCATCAAAGAAAAATTGACGACAGCTCCTATTTTAGTCCTCCCCGACTTTGACTCCCCTTTTGAGTTACATTGCGATGCATCAAAGCTTGGCGTTGGAGCTGTCCTCAGTCAACATGGCCGACCCATCGCATACTATAGTGAGAAACTTGCAGGTGCAAGAAGTCGTTACAGCACCTATGATGTCGAGTTTTATGCTATTGTTCAAGCGATTAAGCGTTGGCGTCATTATCTTTCCCATAAGGAGTTCATCTTGTTTACCGATCATGTGGCGCTAAAGTATCTTGGAACGCAAGACAAGATTTCTGCGAGACATCCTTCATGGACCGCCTATTTGCAGCAATTTACCTTCGTCATCAAGCATCAATCCGGGAAGATGAACAAAGTAGCGGACGCATTGAGTAGGCGTCATGCCTTGGTCTCCACTTTGCATGTAACGGTGACGGGCTTCGAGTGTCTTGCAGAGTTATATCCTACTGATCCCTTATTTTCGACGATTTGGTTGGATCTCGCAAATGGTACGCGATCGGATTACTCACTCGTAGATGGCTTTGTGTTTAAAGACAATAGATTATGTGTTCATGCATGTAGTCTTCGTCTTCAAATCATCAAAGAGTTGCATGGTGAAGGGCATGTGGGACGGGATCGCACACTCAAACTTGTGTCCGAATCTTATTTCTGGCCGGCTCTACGCCGTGATGTCGAACGATTCGTAGCTCGTTGTGCATCGTGTCAAAAAGGCAAGGGTCATGCGTCTAACGCCGGTCTCTATTTTCCTTTACCAATTCCGACTCAACCATGGAGTGATATTAGTATGGATTTTGTGCTCGGTCTCCCATGGACTCAACGAGGGAATGATTCTATCTTTGTCGTGGTGGATCATTTTTCAAAAATGGCTCATTTTATCCCGTGCAAGAAGTCGACGGATGCTGTTCAGGTTGCTCTACTTTTCTTCCGCGAAGTATATCGCCTTCACGGGCTTCCTATGACCATCGTCTCAGATCGTGATTCAAGATTTATTAGTCACTTTTGGCGATCCCTTTGGAAGATGTTTAAAACAAGTTTAAACATGAGTTCTGCTAACCATCCTCAGACAGATGGCCAGACAGAAGTTACTAATCGCAGCTTGGGGAATATGTTACGTTGTTTGGTGGGTGATAACCTACGTTCTTGGGATTCTCTTTTGTGTCAAGCGGAGTTCGCGTACAATCATGCCAATAACAGAAGTCTGGGGTTTAGTCCTTTTAAAGTCGTTTATGGTGTCGTACCCCGAGGACCTTTGGCTTTGACTACACTTCCTCAACCAGGCGAGTTTCATGGTCGGGCAGTGGAGCTTATCGACGAAATCACTAAGATACATGCAAAGGCACAAGATAATTTGCAGGGCACGACTATAAAATACAAGCGTAACGCAGATAAGCGTCGCCGGGAGGTGCAGTTTCAAGTTGACGATCTTGTGTGGGCACTCCTTACTAAAGACCGATTCTCAACAGGACAATACAACAAGTTGAAAGCACGGAAGATAGGACCTGTCAAGATCATTGAGAAGATCAATCCGAAAGCTCACCGGCTTGCTCTCCCTCCACACATCCATACGGCTGATGTTTTTTAATGTTAAACATCTGTTCAAGTACGAACCGGATGATGAGTTACTCGCCGGATTCGTGGACGAATCTTTTGTACGGGAGGGGACCTGATGTAGCGTACATCGCCATCCTTAGAAGCTTTGGTTTTCTTGTTTCCTTTTCTTAATTAGCTTTGCTTTCCTTTTTCTATTTAAGTTAGATTTCCTTTTCTATGTTGGCTTTAGGATTTGACATCCCTATATAATGTGATCTCTTGGTTTGTGAGAGACACAACTTTGATATTGATTTATAAAATACTTAGAGCTTTGGTTTTACACAAACTCTTNCCTTTTTCTATTTAAGTTAGATTTCCTTTTCTATGTTGGCTTTAGGATTTGACATCCCTATATAATGTGATCTCTTGGTTTGTGAGAGACACAACTTTGATATTGATTTATAAAATACTTAGAGCTTTGGTTTTACACAAACTCTTGAATCCTTACTTCTGGGCATTCTTTGAGAATTCAACAGACTTAAGAAGGCTTACATAACGGGTATTCTCAGAATTCAACGTTACCTTTGCGTTATCGGTTACTAAACGGTACTTCCGCTCCGTCATCCATGTTTCATGAACTAATCCAGGACAACAAGTCACCCTACCGTTTCATATCAAAGTTTAAATGTGTTTGTGCAATAAAAACTATTTCAAGCTTAAGTATCCAAATAAACCACACTCACTAAAGACCAGAGAAATCAATCTAGAAACTTGCTATTAAAATCCAATTATCACCAATGTTTAATTCTTATTACAAAAACAGAACTAGCATTATTAGTAAATGGTCAAGTAAATTAGAAAAACGTACCTGCTAAGATGTTGTAATCGTTGTGTTTCATTCATGATCATAAGTTACAGTATTTATACAAGTGTGGCCGTATGTAATCTTCCCAAAAATATAGGAGATAACAACAATAGAAGATAATAACAACAACAGCTTAAGACTTATCTTCTAAACTCTTATCATTATCCTAATACTCCCCCTCAAGATGGTGCATGCAAATCACGAATGCCCATCTTACAAAGAAGATACCCAAACTCTTGAACAGACAAAGCTTTTGTCATTATGTCAGCTAACTGGTCTGTTGTGCGAACATGAGAAGTGACAATAGACTTGTCCTGCACAGCATCTCGAACAAAATGACAGTCAGCTTCAATGTGTTTTGTGCGCTCATGAAACACCGGATTTGCAGCTATGTGCAGTGCCGCCTTGCTATCACAATATAAGTTCATAGGTCTAGACTGTCGAACACCAAATGCTTCTAATATCTCCTTTGTTCACTTCAGTTCACTCAACGTCATAGCCATTGCTCTTTATTCAGCTTCTGCTGATGATCTTGACACGGTATGTTGCTTATTTGTCTTCCAAGCAACGATCGAATCACCCAACATGACTAAGAAACCAGTGAGAGATCGTCGTGTCAGAGGGCAAGCAGCCCAATCTGAGTCACATAAAGCAGAGATATGCAGATCATTATCTGTACTCAAGAAAATTCCATGACCAGGAGCTCCTTTCAGACACCTAACCAATCGCAACGCAGCTTCCCAATGCTTAAGTCGAGGCTTAGATAAAAATTGTGCCAACGTATGAACAGCATAACTAATCTCAGGTTTTGTAACCGCCAAGTAAACAAGCCGACCCACAAGTCTCCGATACGCAGTTGGATTAGTATAGAATTCACCTTCGAGTCGAGCCAAATTATGATTCTGCTCCATCGGTGTTGGCGCCGGTTTTGCTCCAAGAAGACCACACTCGTTAACAATGTCTAAAGCATACTTCTTTTGTGACATATAAATTCCTTATTTTCCTCTTGAGACCTCAATACCCAAGAAATATCGTAAAACACCCAAGTCTTTCATGTGAAAACACCTACTCAAATAAGACTTGAAAGATGAGATAAGAGTCGAGTCATTTCCTCCCATAATCAAATCATCCACATACACGAGAACAAAGATAGAACTACCACCCCGATTCAGTGTAAAAAGAGAGTAATCCTTGTAGTTTTGCTTAAAGCCAAACTCGAGCAAAGCAGTAGAAAGCTTCGAAAACCAGCAGCGTGGAGATTGCGGAAGTCCATAAATCGATTTCTTAAGCTTACTAACTCTCTTATCATCTGAAGCAGAGAAACCAGGAGGCAACTTCATATAAACTTCCTCCTCTAAGTCTCCATGGAGAAATGCGTTAAGCACGTCCATCTGAAACAACTCCCATCCTCTGGCCGCAGCTACTTGAAGAACAATCCTCACTGTTGTCATTTTAACTACCGGCGCAAACGTCTCCTTGTAATCAATACCTTCTTCTTGATTGTTTCCAAGAGCCACCAGCCTCGATTTATGACGATTTATGCTTCCATCGGCATTATACTTGATCTTATACACCCACATACACCCAATGGCTGTCTTTCTCGGAGGAAGCTCCATAATAGTCCAAGTATCCCTTTCTTCCAAGGCAAGGACCTCAAGTTTCATCGAACCTCGCCAAACCTCATGTTTTACTGCCTCTTTGTATGAAGTTGGTTCAATATTCTCAACAATCATTGCAGCAAAACTCTGAATTGAAGGAGAGAGACGATGATAGGACATGTATTTATCTAAAGGATATAAACATGTACCTGAAGACTTTGTGGCAGGAGGTTGAGAGACGCGCGAGGGTTTATCACTTAGTTGAGCTGAATACGTCACATAGTCATTGAGTAACACCAATGGCTTCTTTGTTCGCATTCCTCTTCCCATAGGTTCCTCAGAAACAGAGGCTGGAGCAGTGTTCTCATTGTCTGTTGTCGTACTATCAGCAGCTCCCCCTTGCTCAAAAACTACTCCCCCTGTCTCGTGTCCCCTATCAGAAGCAGGTGAGATCAGAGGTACTGCTACAACGACAGAGGGATCATGATCAAACATCGATGACGTAGGTGTATTAATAACATGCGGTATCGTCGTGGTCTTTTCATGTTTTGAGTCAGCAAACGGAAACTTATCCTCTTGAAAAACAACATCTCTGGAGATGAACAAGTGTTCTGTCTCTAGGTCGCCCACAAGCCATCCCTTTTTTCCCATTGGATAGCCCAGAAATACACAGCGGATACTACGAGAATCAAACTTGTCCTTGTCACGCGAAATACGCCTTGCAAAACACAATGTCCCAAACACTCGTAGATTATCATATGAAGGAGGAACACCATAAAGACACTCATGCGGGGTTTTGTTTTGTAGCAGAGGCGTCGGAGTCCTATTGATTAGGTAAGTTGCAGTCAAGACACTTTCTCCCCAATATTTCTTTGGTAAGCTTCCTTGAAACAGAAGAGCTCGAGCTACGTTCAAAATATGTCGATGCTTACGTTCCACCCTGCCGTTCTGTTGTGGTGTTTCTACGCAGGATGTCTGATGAACAATGCCTTCATCGGCAAAGAACTTTCGTAAACAAGTGAATTCCGTGCCATTATCAGTCCGTATGATCTTGATTTGCTTTTGAAATTGTCTGTAGACAAAAGAACAAAACGTCTTCAAAGCTCCTGGTGCTTCTTTCTTTTCTAACAGCAGAACTGCCCAAACAGCTCTCGAGAAGTCGTCAACAATGGTAAGAAAATAGCGAGATCCATTCGTAGAAGGTTCCCTATAGGGTCCCCAAAGATCACAGTGGATTAAATGAAAAGGCTCAACTGTTTTATTAATACTGATAGAAAAAGTGTATCGAGTTTGTTTTGCTCGAAGACAAACACCACAAGATTGCTCTAAAACTCCTAAGCTACTTGAAAAACCACCAGTTGTAGCCAACACTGAAAGCACTTTTGAAGAGGGGTGTCCCATACGATGGTGCCACAAATCTCTGTCCTGAAGCTTAACCGCACGACCAGCTTGCACTGCCACTGCGCCATCATAGTGATAAACCCCGTTACGTTCTCTACCCGCACCAATCAAAGTCTTCGAACTGAGGTCATGTATCACACAAAATCGCTTAGTAAAGAGCACAAAACTCGCAACATCTCGAAGTAATTGAGCAACTGAGATAAGTGTGATCGATAGAAAAGGGGCAAGAAAGACATGTCTTAGTATAAGACGACCCCCAAGACTCAAACTACCATGACTTGTAGCCCAAGTAACCTGTCCATTTGGCAACAAGATTGGACACGGTGCAATACTCACCATGTTCCTGAGTAAACGAGCTTCTCCCGTCATATCGTGAGAAGCACCAGAGTCGATAATAATATCATACCGACGATCTTTACCAAACAAGAGCAATTTTTCTTTCTTACCAGAGAGTTTGTTATCGGACTGGTTCGAACTTTTATTGTTCATGAGCTGACCTAAAGAAGCCCACTGATCTTTAGTAAAATTGGGTATTCCAGCTGGAAGAGACGAAGTAGACCCCTCTGAAACTGATGTGGTGTCTCCTACTTGTGTGTTGTAAGCACGGAAACCAGATCCTCTACCACCACGACCTCGACCTTGATTATCAGAACCTCTCCCTCGAGATCCTCTATCTCCTCCTCGTCCTCCATTAGGCTTACCCTTCTCCCACCAATCGGTAAAACCAATAAGTTGAAAACAGGTGGTGGAATCATGCCCCTGCTTCCCACAATGTGACAACACGGTTGATGGTTTGCTAAAACGTGTTGCAGCAGCTTGTCCATTGACCGTGTTAATCTGAGTTGCCGTCGAAGTTGCCGAAAAACCAACTGCTGGTGTTCTTTCTTCTGCTCCACGCATCACATTAAGATGCCTTTCTTCCTGTATAATCTGTGAGTAAACCGAATCAAGATTCAACTCCATCTGTCGACTCAACAAATTTGACCTTGTTGTTCCAAATCGAACGTTATCAAGCCCCCTTAGAAACTGTTGCAGTCTGATTTTCTCTTGCATCTTTTCATACGTCACCATGGATGCACACTCTGCACTTCCACAACAACATGTGAAACCTTTCTCGAAGTTTGAGAGATCATCCCACATCACCTTGAGTTTGCCGTAATAAACTTCCACCGACTCACCGTTTTGTTTACAAGCAGAAATGTCCGCATGTAACTGATGAATCCGCGTGTCGTCACTTACTAAGAATCTCCGTTGAAGACTCCCCCACATCGCTTTTGCACTGTCCACCAAGGATATTGATGGCCTTAGCTTTGGTTCAATACTGCTGTATATCCAGCATATAACCATAGCGTTGACCATATCCCACTTCTCTTCTTCTTCAGGTTTCCCTACAGGACGTTTCAAAGTCCCTCAACAAACCCAAGCTTTCGCTTGGTTGAAACGAATTGAGCATCAACTTTGCCCATCTTTCGTAATTTCCTCCATTTAAGAGGATCGGTGACAGAACGTTACTGGTATTCTCCGAAGGATGAAGATAATACGGAGACATCAAAACGTTCTGACCAGCAACTATTGCTCCTGTTGCTGAAGACACCATAGCTAAACTTGTATCAGCCATCGAAAAAAGAAAAATTTGATCAGAATTTTAGGATCTTAGCTCTGATACCATGCTAAGATGTTGTAATCGTTGTGTTTCATTCATGATCATAAGTTACAGTATTTATACAAGTGTGGCCTTATCTAATCTTCCCAAAAATATAGGAGATAACAACAATAGAAGATAATAACAACAACAGCTTAAGACTTATCTTCTAAACTCTTATCATTAGAAGCAATCATCGCAGAGAGAAAATCATCGCAGAGAGAAAGAAGTAGAATCTGCAGTAGAATTTTTTAATTAAATTAATTTAATTTTTTTTACATGAATTAATTTAAAATTTAATCTAGCAAAATTTATTATTTTAAAAATATTGGTATCAGCTGTTAGATCCAAATAAAATAAAAACAATTTCACACCCTTTTGATATATCATTCAAATGACAATCCGAACAACAACACTCTCAATCAATATATAAACTGCTACAAAATACTAAAAAAAAAAAAAAAAAAAAAAAAATCATGAGGATTTTAGAAAGAAGACTCTTCTGTCATGTCATTATTGTAATAATAAAGTGATCCAACTAGAATTTGTATATCAGTGACCATGAAACTCATTTTTATGAGAAACATCAGCCGTGAAGATTTCAAATAATCGGTATCTAAACTAACAAATAATAATAGTTTAATATAAGGATATTTCTCATATATTTTTTTATGATGAATCATATAAATTAAAAGGAGATGATAAGCGTTCTTATTTTATAACTTTTGGCTCAAATTCGTGTATGGACAAAGAAAAGCCAAGACAAAATTGAAAAGAGTTCTCTCTTATGGTTTCGATTGGTGACATGTTGTGTTAGAGTTGAATTATATCTGTCAAAACCAATCTTCACTCATAATCAACTGTATGTATGTAGTTTTCTCATGTGTTGGGTTAACGTCATTAAATAAAAAGATTAACATCTTTTAAAAGTAAAGAACATAGTTTACAAAAAATATCAAAGATTTAATATCGTACCAAGCTAAACAAACAATTCGATTTGCCATTCAATTAAACTAGGTGATTTTCCCGTGCTCATGCACGGGTATGAATATTCATAAAAATAAAATTTTATAATAATTGATTGATATTTAGTTTTAGTTTTGAATCAATTAATATGTATAATTTATATTAATAAGTATTATATTATTCTAATTATACATATGACTTTGGATATATTATTGTCACTGTAACTATTTTTCGGATCAATAGTTGGGTTGGTTATCAATTTGGTATATTTGATAATATCTATTTTTCGAATTCAGTTATAATATTTTTTTATTCTAAATATAATAAAACTTTGATTAATTTCCTTATTTTTATTTCGTTTGGTTATTGTCTTTAGATATGTAACTATATTCTTAGATATGTAAATATATTATAGTTAAATTATGTATAACTTAATATATATTGTGCTTAAATGAAATAAATAATTGATTGATATTTACTATTCGTTTTGAATCAATTTATATGTATAATTTATATTAATAAATATTATATTATTCTAATTATACATATGACTTTGGATATATTATTGCCGGTTTAATTTTTTTTTTTATCAATAGTCGGTTTGGTTATCAATTTGGTATATTGGATAATATCTATTTTTCGAATTCAGCTATAATATTTATTATTTTAAATATAATAAAACTTTGATTAGTTTTCTTATTTTGATTTCAGTTGGTTATTGTCTTTATATGTGTAAATATATTATCATTAAATTATGTATAACTTAATATATATATATATATATATATTGTGCTTAAAATGAAATTAATAATAAGATGAAGTGTTTGATTCAAAATTAAATAAATGAAAATAATGATAATATTTGAAGTCTCATGCATATATATAAATTCTAAAAAGAATTAAACTGTAATTGGTTAATATTTTGATTTTCTTTTTAATATGCTTTGAGTCAACCTATAATTTATATTTATAAAACTAAATAGATTATTAATATTATTATTATAAAATTATATGTTCTTATTGTAGTTAGATGATCAATTTTGCATATAAATTAGATTATTCGAGTCATTCATTTTGCGAGTATATTGAATATAATATATTTTAAATTAAAATTGAAGAATAATTACTTTTTATTTTAGTTAAGTCAAATCAAATTAGTTTTATTTATCTTAAATATACATGTATTTTCATAATATTTATTTACTATTTATTTTATTTAAGTCAAATCAAATTAGTTTTATTTATCGCTTAAATATACATATATTTCCATAATATTTATCAAATTATATGTTGATTTCTAAAAAATATTAGAAAATAAAGTGCAAATGCTAAGTTTTTGGATGTTCATGAACACATATATTTTTATTATTTTGAAAATACATTTTATGTTATTTTAAAATATATATTAATGGGGTATTACTATTTTGTGAACTTTCCTTTTTAATAAAGTCATATTATATACATATATTTTCGTTAATAACATATATGATTATAACAATATACATATATTGTTATATCATATAATTATTTTATAACAATCAATTAATTTACACTTTAGAAATATTTCATTTATTATATATGTTATTTGGAAAAAGATAAAATAAAAAATCATAATCTTAAAATCTAACAATTCATTAAGGTATCTATGTAATCAACCATCGCGAGAGTTAACGTGAGCGCAACACGTAGGAAACTAACTTTTCAAATAATATTATAGAGATATGCAGTTGGTTTAATTATTAAAATTTTCATTTCTGATTTTTTCCTATGTTTTAGGCCGTATGTCGGGGATTCTGAACATAGCAGAGTGATTTTTTAAAAAAAACTATTACTAAACTGTTTATGGCTCCCAACATTTAGAAGATGCTCCTGATTATCTTCACCCTCGCATGCCACAACATTAATCACAACTTAACTGATGTCGAGTACGTCTGTGTCAACTTAAAATTACTGATTGCTACTTCAAGATTGTAAGGGTTTATACAACGCAAATTAAAACTACCAGTCCTCTCTTTAATATGCATTACCATATTATCACTAACTATTGATCTCATGCATTAGTTTAACTTTATTAATATTTTTAATGTTCCTTTATAACGATAATAAGCACGATCAACTTTCTAAAATTAGTCATGTAAATCATATTTTTGGTTTACCTAGACTGCACACAAAATTCTCAATATCAAAAGTTATAACAATTATTTATTTATGGAAAAATACCAAACAAAAAAAATGTCAAAATTAACATCAAAATGGCCAAAACTATAGATATAAACTTTAAAACATAAGAAAAAATAGATCATTGTAATTAAAGATCAAAATAAAATATATAAAAATATTGTCATTTTCCGTGCATAGTGCGGAGAAAGATTCTAGTTAGATTAATAGTTATGTGGCTTGTGATCATTTATTCATTCATAAGATAAGTAATAGGTATAATATTACAGAAACAAACTTAAAGTGTTTTCCACACAACATCGTTAACCAAAAAAACTATTGCAAATAGTTAACTAGTGGCGGTTCTTTTTAACCAGAACTGCATGTAACGGGTTGGCCTTGCGCAAAGTAATACCAAAGGTTTCATCCATGTCCACGGCATTTGGAAGCTTCCAGTCATAGGAGTAAAGAAGAGAAACAAGCATAAGAGATACGGTCTTCACAGCCAAAGTCATTCGGACAAATTCTTTGTCCACCCCCAAACGGTGATAACTCAATCTCTACCTTTCACATCAGTATCTCTCCCCAAAAACCTTTATGGCTCAAACTGGGCCGGGTTCTCCCATACGTTAAGATCTCTTCCTATGGCCCATATGTTCACCAAAAACTGAGCATCTTTAGGCACAATGTATCCTAAAATCTCTACATCGGTCTCAGCCTCCCTTGGAAGAAGAAAAGGAACAGTTGGGTGCAAACGGAAAGTTTCTTTAACAACAGCTTGTAAATAAGGCATTTCTGAGATATAGGATTGTCAAACAAGCCTTCCCGTCCTGTCCCTTCTCGTACCCCAGCGGGTTTGGATTGTCGCAGGTCATTGCAGTCATGCCCCGCGTAGGCTGCGGTCTACAAACGGTCAGCCCAATCCCGCCCCGCAACAATGCACAGGCTTCTAGGGGCCGTCCCGCGGGTCAGACGTCAATGGTGCTGCTGACTGCTCCAAGTTGCTTCAGACTAGTCATAGGCGCTTCTGAAGACGCTTAAGGGAGGTCTAAGATGCTTCAGGCTGCTCCACAACATACTTGCGTGCATCACATTGAAGATATATAGTTCTGGACATCATTTACATTCTTTATAAAATTATATTAGCACTCACTTCAAATCAATTTTCTGCATTCATATGTTAGGATTCATAAAGTTTATGATAAAGTGTATGTAGAAGATGAAATGTAAAGTCTGAACCAAATTGAATTTTATAAAAACACCAAATCATAGTACTCAAATAAAAGCAAACAACTTAAAAATCAAATCTCAAATTGTAATAAAGTAAAACACCAAATCAAAATAACATTTCAAACATACTCCTCTTCATCTTCAATCTTCATCTTCTCCATCAACAATGGATTCAAATGAAGGTAATTTCTCTTCCTCACCATCACCAGCGATTTCTTCATCTGATAATATAGAAACTTAATTTACTTTAAATTAAGGATAATTACTGTACAATAAATTATAATGTGAATTCTTTACCATGTGCATAAGATTCATATCTCTTTATCCAGTTCCTAGTGCATATCAAAGCTTGCACATTTTTTGGGAGTAGACGGCTCATATATATGTTTAGAACTCGCGATCCAATACTAAAGGAGGAATCCGAAGCGACTGTTGTGATTGGAATACTTAGCAGATCACATGCCATTGCAGCTAAATTACCATACCGATGCGCATTATCTTTCCACCATCGAGGATGTCCAAGCTCTGGAAATTAGTAATGTCCTACGGTGGTTCATCAAGATAAGCTTCGAGATGTGTCTTTCCGCTCAAAACGCCACTGACTTTTCGAAATGCAAAGAAATCCTAAGAAAGTTTTAGAAAAAAGATTAGAGGGGTTAAAAATAAATGAAAAGTAGGATAAAAATGAAACAACACTCACATCGTAGTTAACATGATTAAGTTACTCACCTTAGAGCTTCAATTGTTTTAACTTGATTCTCCATTGATCCTGCTTGCTTGTTCACGATCACTCCATCATCTCAGGCAAAGAAAATATAAAATAAAATTACATAAGTCAAGACAAATAGCTAACTGAGACAGAGATATCAAACTAGGCAGATATAAAACAAACAGCACAATCACAAAGTCAATGAGTTATCTTGTCTTAAGTTCGCACCGAGTTCAACCGCCAAGCCTATGGAAAATCAACCTTGAATCCTTAGGATGATTTTTAACAAGCTTGGGGGTTTGAACTCGGTGACCTACTGAAGACAAGTAATGCAAATCATGTAACACTCAACTCAAGCAACCATATACAAATAAATTTAACAAATTTAGATCAGACATATCAATCTACTTTATACAAACAAACTATGCAGCTATAAAACAAACAGCACAATCACAAAGTCAATGAGTTGAGTCTTGTCTTAACTTCGCACCGAGTTTAGCCGCCAAGCCTATGAACAATCACCCTTGAGTCCTTAGGATTATTTTTAACAAGCTTTGAGGCTTAAACTCGGTGACCTAGTAAAGACAAGTAATGCAACTCATGTAACACTCAAATAAACAACAAATAACTAAATAACTACTCTATAATGTTAATTAATAATATACATTTATTTAACTTTTATAAACTACTCTATAATATTAATAAAATATGAATTAATCTATAATATTAATTAATTATATAAAATTATTAAAGATTTATAAATTAAATTATAATATTAATTTTTTTGTCAAACAAATTATAATATGAATTAATTATATAAATTATTAAACCTTTATAAATTAATCTATAATATTAATTAATTAATTATATTAAATTATTAAACCTTTATAAATTAGATTATAATATTAAATTTTGTTTTGTTAAACAAATTAAAATATTAATTAATTAATTATCTAAATTTATTAAACCTTTATAAATTAAATTATAATATTTTTTTTTAAACAAATTAAAGTTCAGATTGAAGAACAAGCAGGGACTCTTCATCGTCGGTAACATGCAGGGATTCCTCACCGGCGAAGAAGAGAAACGAAGCAGAAGAACTCCTCACCGAGATAACTTGAATGGAAGCTCCGCCGGTAACATGCAGGGACAAAATTAAAATTAGACATCAAATAAATACAAAGAACATGCAGGAACACACAGAGAGAAAAATACCTTCAGAGGAAGCCGCATGTCGCCGGTGAGCCGAGTCGTCACCGGAGCTTGAGTCTCCTGAAGCCAACACCCGTCGCGAAGAACTCAGCTGCTGCTGGTGGATCGGCTTTAGCTTTAGTTCTATGAAGAACTCAGAAGCAGAACCACCACCAGCGGCTGGGATCTTCACCGAGCAACAAGCCACCATCGCCGGAGCTGCATGTACCTGAAATTTGGAGAACAAAGTTAGATAAGATTCTTAAAAACTAAAAAGATTAAAGACAGAGACATCAAACACTACCGGATCCGTCGCATGCATGGAGAAAGAACTCAAGATTCGTCAAGATCCATCTAGATCCGTCAAGATCCGTCGCTCAAGATCCCACCGGATGATGGAGGATCATCTTCTCCGGTAGAAATAGTTTCAAGACTCAAGAACAAGAAGAGTCTTGTCACAGCTTTTGGGAGAAGAAGATGACCCTCCACCATCCAGCGGAGTCCTTGCGAGTAACCGGAACCGGAACTCCGTCCTCGTCATCGGAGTCCATTTCTCTGGCGCCGATCTCGTCTTTCTCTCACTCTCTCTCTCTTTTTGTTTTTCAGGTCGGCGAATATGGGATGCAGAAGAAGATGCGGTATTTAGGGCGAACCGCGGTCTTATTTGGGCCGTCCCGCCTGAAGCCCATACTGCAGAAGACCCATCCCGCTAGGCCCACGAATATACGGTACACCAAAACCTAGGCCCAAACCCGCCCTGCCACAGGTTATACCGGGCCTATCCTGTGGTCCAAGCCCACAGTTGACATCCCTACTGAGATATCAGGCTCTTGAACCAACCCGATTTGGCCTATCATATGTTCGATCTTGGCCTGAGCTCTCGCCATCATTTTAGGGTTAGTAAGTAACTCTGCCATTGCCCATTCTAGGGTACCAGAGCTTGTCTCTGTGCCTGCTGTAAACAAACATATCCTGATATATAATCATATATTAGTAAGTTAGGCATTTCAGACATAAAAACAAATTAATCATGCCATATATATTTATCTACTTGACATATGGAGACTATATACTTGACATATCCATCTTTGATTTACTGAAATATAAATATTAATATATATTTATCTCAGAATTAATTGGCATTTATTTACCCTAGAAGTCTGATTGTGTGCAAGATAGTAGAACTTACCAAGAGAAGGTGTTCAATATTTTTGGAAGCACCTTTTGTTTAACTATGGAAACACATTCATCTCCTGCACACAGATCTTAATAATCAACATGGAGAGGATACTATAGATCTTTAAGGTATTAATGATACTAGAGAGAGGAAACGGACCTGTACTGACTGTGGAGTTGTCTACCACTATACCATGAGGCGCTTATATGGATTCCATCTGTATTGCGACTAGTGCCGGGAGCTATGACCTTAAGAGCAGAGATGGTGACACGGCGACAGCTCGTGAAGGCAATATGCATTGCTGACTATTGATCACACTGAGGTTTGCAAATCTCATATTCTTGCATTTGTGGAATGTTAAGGCCTACAAAGAAACAGAATTTAATTTGTACCAACAGTAACCACACTCACCAAATAGAAAATAAGAAACTAATTGGATGATGTAAGTGTAAAGATGACACCACAATAAGGTAGTGCAGAAGATAAATCAAGAGACAAAACACCAATAACTTTATTAGAAATCGCCTTGTACACTCTATTACAAGATCTGCTTAATCAGCTTTACACGTCTAGTGTTAACACCCTAACACACGTCACTGAAAGATTCCTAATCTAATCACTTATGTCTCTCTGCCGTCAAGTACTTCAGCCTCTGCTTCAGCACGACCCAAGAACACTTTAAGAGCTTCTCTATTTCTCTATAAGATCAGCCTCTGTCTCTCTATGTCTGTGCAGACGACCCCATAGCTATCTTATATTTATTCTCCACATTCCTGAAACCGTAGTCTCCAAGGAACACAATATGGACATCTTCCATAACATTAAGTGCAACTTTACTTTTCTTGGAATGCACTTATTCCTCTTTCTTTAAGTCATAAACTTGCTTTCCAAGTTTATTCCTCTTGCCTTTTCTCCAAGATACACCCTTGCTCTCTAAGTCTACACGACTCCAGCTCAGCATCTTAACTTCACATGGTATTCACCACTCAACACGACGTCTGTTTCAGCAACTACGTCAACAACTACTTCAAGACGGACATCTTACATCAACAGATAATTGCTTACTGTTGGGCCGCCTCCACAAGGCTACAAAAAAAAAAAAAGATAGTGATAGTCACTTTAGATCTCTGAAGACAAAGACAGCAAAAAGAGGAAAACTTACATTGGAATGATTGTGTTTGCAAGATCTTTTCCACCATTCTTGCCCCATTCCATTAACAGTGCCGCCTCCTTCAACGGTCAAGCGGCTCACACTATGGAAGTATAACCATTTCCGAGGGTTTAAACCTTCCAAAGCATTAGGGTCATCAGGAGCAATGATTGTACCAGATATCTATAATTTGGGCAAAACAGAACACACAAAACAATCAAGGACAAGAATATGAATGAATGAAAAGTATATAGACAAGCATTGCTTAGCTTCAAGACCTGGAGAATGAGTCTTGCTTTACAAGGACCAGAAAGATCAATGGGACGAACAAGAGAAGTGTAGTTTTCAGGGACCAAGACTCTGGTTTTGCCTATAGACGAACAAGCTGTCTTCCAAAAAATCATTGTTGGAAGCACCTTTTGGGTTATTCCCAATGATTTTTCCAAAGTTTTAGTATCGATGAACCCTCGGAAAACCTTCAACAATTTATCTATACAGAACTTCATCTTCTTGGTATTACCTTGCAGAGCAAGAAAGCTAAGACTTGGGAAGAAGTTAGCTAGGTCTGGGTTCAAGAAAGCTAAGACTTGCAGCAGCTTCCATGCCTACAATAACTGAGTCACGAAATTCGTTGGGTTTTTCCGAGCCGTAGCTGGCGAGATCAACCGAGAATAGAATGTTCGATATGATATTAAGAGTTGTGGTGAAAGATGCACGAGAAATATGAACCGCCTCTTCTCTCTCGCTGCTTTCATCTATGTAGCTCACGAGATCTTGCACCTTTTCCATCCGCAGAGCTTTAGTGGCTTCAATACGTTGTGGCGAGAACAGGTGAGTCACCAATAACTTTCTCAACAATCTGAAACGAAACATAACAACAATTGATTACTGTCTTAGGTTTTTTCTTTTGTTGGGTTTCATTTTAATGTTTGCATGTTCATAAATTATCAGGTTAGTTATTTTGTTTGCAAGCATCATTAATTATTTTTCTTTTGCTAACTAAAAGTTCTCCTGTTATAACGTTTAAAAAAAATTGAATTACGAATTACAAACTAATATGTTTAAAACATTATTAATTAGTGTGCATATAAAAGAATATTTTATCTAGGAAAGAAAACGCAAATATACTACAACTAAAAATTGTATGGTCATTATTTTGCGTTTAGGATCTAAAACTTATAACTAAAGTGCATTTTCTTAAAAATGTCGATAAAATAGTCTAACTACTAAAAGCCAACATACGACACATGCATTTGATCGAAACCATCCAACATTTTAGTAGCTAAACACGAGAGTAAATAAACAAAAAAAAACTCACAAGAATCAATAATACGTAGATTAATTATACCTCCAACGGGGCGACGATGGATGAAGCCATCCAACGGAAACCTTGTCGTGATTGATGGACCGGATCGAGTTAGGAGGTTCTGAAGATGTAAGATGCCCGCCCTGAAGTAGTCGCTGGCGTAGTTGTTGAGGCAGACGTCGTATTGAGTGGTGAAGACCGTGTGGAGTCAAGATGCTGAGCTGGAGTCGTGTAGACTTGGAGAGCAAGTGTGTATCTTGGAGAAAAGGCAAGAGGAATAAACTTGAGGAGCAAGTTTATGACTTAAAGGAAAGATGAATAAGTGAATTCTAAGAAAAAGAAAGTTGCACTTAATGTTATGGAAGATGTCCATATTGTGTTCCTTGAAGACTAGGGTTTTGGGAACGTGGAGAATAACTATAAGATAGCTATGGTGGCGTCTGCAGAGAGACAGAGACACAGAGGCTGATCTTATAGAGAGAGAGAAGCTCTTAAGGTGTTCTTGGGTCGTGCTGAAGCAGAGGCTGAAGTACTTGACGGCAGAGAGACATAAGTGAGTAGCTTAGGAATCTTTCAGTGACGTGTGTTAGGGTGTTAACACTAGACGTGTAAATCTGAATAAACAAGGTCTTGTAGAGATTGTTTAAAGAGGATTTGAATAAAGCTATTGGTGTTTTGTCTCTTGGTTTACCTTCTGTACTATCTTATTGTGGTGTCATCTTTGCACTTACAATTGGTATCAGAGCAGGGCACCTAAGTTATCGGTGTAATCCTAAAGGTGAAGATGGACACGATTGTTATGATGCAGAAGGAAATCATGTTGAATGCGGACCAGTATGGTCATTGGAAGGCTCGCATGAAGCAGATGATTCGAGGAATCAATGAAGATGCGTGGACAGCTGTGGAGATTGGTTAGGAGGAGCCTACCATAGTAATAAGAGATGAGAAGAAGCCCAAGCCAAAAGAGGATTGGTCAGAGGAAGAACGCAATACATCAAAATTTAGTACAAAGGCGTTATCGGTGATTTTTGGAGCTGTTGAAGCAGAGCAGTTTCAGCTGATTGAGGGGAGTACGTCGGCTAAAGAAGCATGGGAGATCCTTGCTGAATTCGTTTGAGGGAGATGAGAGTGTCAAGAGGACACGCCTAGATCATCTTGGGTCGCTGTTTGAGAATCTCAGATGGTCTGATGTTGATTCTGTGGCGAGCTTTAGTGCCAAACTCAGTGCTATGGCGCATGAAGCATTTGTACTTGGGAAGAAGTACAAGGAGAAGAAGCTGGTAAAGAAGTTACTACGCTGTCTTCCAAGGAAGATTGAAGCTCATAAGGCAGTCTTGCAGATGACTACAAACACGGATGAGCTCAAGTTTGATAAGCTTGTGGGTATGTTGAAGGCACAAGAGATGGAGACAGACAGTAGTTCAGTCTCTACGTCAGGCAGTGCGCCAGAGAGTATAGCGCTTATAACTGACAAAAATGGTGATAGATTCCAGAAACTTGAAGATAATGTGGGTATGTTGGCTAGGAAGTTTGTTAGGGCGACAAACTCCTCTGGTGGGAGGAATCAATATGGTCGTCAAGGAGGTGATCGTGGCAATGGTAGAAGAGATGCTATCAAGTGTTACGAGTGTGAAGGAATTGGTCATGTGAGGGCTGATTGTCCTATGGCACAACGAAAGGAACTTAAGTGTTCTGAGTGCAGAGGTGTTGGACACACAAGGCGTGAATGTCCAAACTCAAAGAAGGGAAAAGAAGCTCAGTCGTCTGATGATTCAGAGTCTGAAGAAGATGATAAGGCGATGAAGAATATGGTTGCATTTGGTGCACACAAAGAGGGAGCTAGTGAATCTTCGGTTTCAGATCGCAGTACAGATGATGAGGAGTATCACGTGCTGCTCAACAAGTGGTTGAAGCTCAAGGATGAGAATCTGAGATGGGAGAGTGTGGCTCAGAAGCAAAACGAGTTGCCTGAAGAACTTCGTGAAGAACTTGCGGCTGTAGAAGAGAAGAATGAGTCTCTTGAAGAGGAAGTTAGCAAGCTGAGAAGAGTTGCTACTGGTGAACAAGAGAGAGCAAGGAAGCTGGAACGTGATTTGGCTGAGAATCACAAACAGATCAGAATGCTCAATAGTGGATCCAAGGAGTTGGATAAGATACTCTCAATGGGACAACCAGCCAAGGCGAATTGGGGACTGGGATACCGAGGAGATGAGAGTACTGGAGTACAGCAGAAGAGGCTGTCACACTTCGTGCATGGGAGCACATCGAAAAGTGGAACCAAGGAAGCTTGTCAGGAAGTACGTCGGGACGTACGACAAGGAGTACGGCAGGAAGTTCTACAGCGCGTGGCTGTGAATAAAAGCCGAAAGGAGTACATCAGTGCAGCAACATGAAGGTCAGACAGGAGGCTCTGAAGCATGGTTGTGCATCTGGTACAAGGAAGGAGACTGGTCGGTGCATCAGTAACTGTGTCAGGCCCAAGAAAAAGCAACATCGGATGTGCTGCTGGTTTTGTGGGAAGGTTGGACACAAGAAGGTGGAGTGTTTTGCTCGTGAGAAGAGCAGAAACATGACCAAGAAGGTGAACAAGACGTTCATTAAACCCAAGAGGGTTGAAGATGTGTTCTTAGCCAAGACTGGCTTACTTGATGAGGTCAAGGAAGGGACATCAGAAGAAGGATGCAGCTCTGGTGGGAGTGATCTTGAGGAAGATCAAGTGTGGAGCCAGGACACAGACTTGTTTGTGGTTCAAAGGGGAAGGAGATCGAAGTGCGTCAGGAAGTGATGCGAGATGATCTTCAGGAGGGTGATAGTGAAATCACTCCAAGGCAATAGCAAGAGTGCAGAGAGCACTCGGGGTGGATGAGGAGGGGCTCATGGTCAAGGAGACGACGCATGAAGGAAGCCAAGTCCTCAGCATAAGTGGGTCGAAAGGTAGTTCGACAGGTGCGTTAGATCGTGATGAAGTACTTGTAATCTATTCCGCTGCAGCAGGGGCTGTATCATGATTACTGTGATAGAAGGCTTGACATCTAAGCATCTGTGTTTTAGCTTAGTATGCAATCAAGCAGGGGGAGAAGTGGTTACGTTCTGGTCCAAGGAGTGCATATCTCATGGGGAAGAAGATCATGGTGATGGACGTCCTGAAGTAGATGGTGCTTATCTCATGGGGGAGAAAAGCATGGTGTGGTGCACATCTCGTGGGGGAGAAAAGCACATTTTGTATGGAAGGTTCCAAGTGAGGAACGTGGTTGTTGAACCAGAAGGATGTTGTGCTTGATTGGCACACAAAGCTAAAAGGGGGAGATTGAAGATGTAAGATGTCCGCCCTGAAGTAGTCGCTGGCGTAATTGCTGAGGCAGACGTCGTGTTGAGTGGTGAAGACCATGTGGAGTCAAGATGCTGAGCTGGAGTCGTGTAGACTTGGAGAGCAAGTGTGTATCTTGGAGAAAAGGCAAGAGGGATAAACTTGAGGAGCAAGTTTATGACTTAAAGGAAAGAGGAATAAGTGCATTCCAAGAAAATGAAAGTTGCACTTAATGTTATGAAAGATGTCCATATTGTGTTCCTTGAAGACTAGGGTTTTGGGAACGTGGAGAATAACTATAAGATAGCTATGGTGGCGTCTGCAGAGAGACAGAGACACAGAGGCTGATCTTATAGAGAGAGAGAGAAGCTCTTAATGTGTTCTTGGGTCGTGTTGAAGCAGAGGCTGAAGTAGTTGACGGCAGAGAGACATAAGTGAGTAGCTTAGGAATCTTTCAGTGACGTGTGTTAGGGTGTTAACACTAGACGTGTAAAGCTGAATAAACAAGGTCTTGTAGAGATTGTTTAAAGAGGATTTGGATAAAGCTATTGGTGTTTTGTCTATTGGTTTACCTTCTGTACTATCTTATTGTGGTGTCATCTTTGCACTTACAGGTACACGACCAGATAAGGTTTGATCGTGTGTTTTTAGAACCTCTCTTGCAGCTTCTGGTGAAGTTACGATCACTGTGTTTAAACGTCCAAACTTGAGATGCATGATTGGTCCATATTTTCTTGAGAGGTCTGCGAATGAACGGTGTGGGAGTTTCCGACTTGGTGAATGTTACCTATGATCGGTAAGCGTGAAGGTCCAGGAGGCAGCATGGCGGAACGGGTAGAATTCTGTATGAAATCTTACGGTGATGAAGACAAGGAAACATGTTGAGATCAAGCAAATGGGAAAGAGCAGGTACTCTGAGATACTTTGCATCTTTGTTTTCTCAGTTGATAGAAACTGCAAAAAGTTAATTATCTCTCTCTCTCTCTCCCTCTATATATATATATATATATTTATATCATATTTTTAGTTTCTAGAACTCTACAGATCATATTTACACTTATTAATATCATTATAGGTCACTTTCTACTATCAACACACTTTTCTTTAACTTTTATCTCTTTCTAGTTAAGTTTACTAATTAGAAGCAAACCATATTATAAATAGTGGGCCATTTCTTTTCTTTTATTCTCTTATTTTTATTTAAACAAGATTCTCTCTCTCTCTTTATTTCTTCTTCCTCTCTATTTTTTTCTTCGTCATCTCCGTTTCAAATTATCTATGTCTCCTTTTTCACACCATGAAACATCCTTACGTCCCTCTCTCCTCCGTCTTACAGATTTATTCATAGTCAGATCCCAACAGCTTAAACACCAAAAGCTCCACTAACCCATCGAAGATTCTCTCTCTTTATTTGCAACCTTGCTCGCCGCTTCGCCGCCGGCTCCTCTGGTCGGGACTCGCCGTGATGAGCTGCGGACTTTTCTCTATGTCGTTTTCAAAGAGAAATCAGTGAGTAAAGATTGAGCCCAGCAAATCAAATGGTTCGGTTCTTCTCAAGTGGTTACGACATCACTGGACGGAGCTGTTCAAGTTTCACGCTACACAGATCCAATTCTCGTGCTCAAGAAGCAGCTTTCAGTAATTTTCACTTTTGGTCCTTGTATTTTCTGTATTTGTGTATTCGACTCTATAAACTCCCAATAGTTGTACACGTGTACAATAAATATCATAATTTAGAAATTGTACAAATGCATCAGTAAATATGTGATGTTTTGTAAAAACTTTGTACATATGGAAAATCAAATATATATGTATACATTGACAATATTTAACTGTCCAATTATATATGTACATATTAACAATTTTTGACCGTCTAAGAACAACATCATTGGGGGGTTTTTGGTCTTAGATTCTTAAAACATATATATGATAAGTTGTACTCGTGTACACCTGTACAATGAAACTTTGTACATATCATAAGTTAGAAATAGTTGTACACGTGTACAATAAATATCATAATTTAGAAATTGTACAAATGTATCAGTAAATATGTGATTTTTTGTAAAAACTTTGTACATATGGATAATCAAATAAAAAGCAACTATGCAAATCTGGAAGTGCCAAAATTGTAAATAGATGAAAGAAAAAGGACCATTTATGAAAATAAAAGAAACTTGGTTTGGAAACGGATCCTTTGGGTTTGACAGATCGGAACGAGCTCTGGTTTCGCTCGCCGACGGATACAGTGGAGGAGAGGTCACGGAGGAAGGCAAGATGGACCTTGACGAACCACCGATTTGAAGGTGCGGAGGAAAACGTGACGCGACGGCATGGAGAGTGACGACCCAGTGACGACGATTTGCATACTGACCACGAAGGAGGAGTTTGGAAACGGACGGAGGGCACAATAGATCACCGTCGTCATTTCAGACTAGTTGTCAGTGGAGAAGACGACACCGGGCTGGTCGGAGGAGAAACTTGGGTTGATTTTCAATTTTTTTAAAAAATAATATTAAAATTGGAACACAAACTAAAACTAAAGGAGAAAGTTAGGAAGTTATGGTTTAGTTAAAAAAAAGTGCCTTAGTAGCACAAAGTGACTTAAGATGATATTAAAAACTTACAAAGTGACCCATTGTGTCAATCTCTCTTTCTAGAATTGGTAGGTTGACCAAGAAAATGGTATTAAATATATGTGTGATGTTTAAAATACTTATGAAGTTGGTAATATATTATACAAAAAAATTTTGAATAAACTATTTAGGTATAAGTAAATAAAATAAGTTAATGAAAATTTATTACACCCTTGACGATCCATGTTTAATATTTTTTTAGAAAGATATATTTTTACATTTTTAGTGCATTACGTAAAGGTAAACCGTAAACTTTAAAAAAATAATTGTATTTATAAAGATCCTATTAGTTTAAAATTATGTAAAATATTTAATTACAAAAAGTAATGCATTAATATCAAATTTTAATATGTGTAAAAATTCTGAACATACAATAAAGCTGAGTTTTCACACTTCTCAAGCCTCCACATTGTGGGAATCGAAATTCACCTACTGTCAATGAATCGTAAATAAGGGAACTTTGAGTAAACCCTAAGTTCCCAGAGGACCCGACTATCTGCGGAACCGCACAACCACAACTAAGAAAACGATGCAATAAAAATTAAAGTAAGGATGAATGAGATTGAGGGCAAGTAGGATCTTATTCTGAATCTGCGTAAGAAAGGTTACAACGAGAGTGGCCTTAGCTGCGTGAGCCGTCGGTGAAATCCCTAACTTTAGTAGTCTAAGACCGAAAACTCTAGTTGGGATGCAGCTCGATAACAAAAACGGAAATATTCCTAAATGCTAAGTTTGGTGGTGAAAACTCTCAGAAACGTGTCCTGCTTCTGCCATATGCCCCTTGCTTATATACTCCCTTCCTTGGCGGTTTGGTCCTTCCATTTCGCCCAGATTCGAATTTATCGGGAATTTTCCATTTATCTTGATCTTTCCTTTTTTCCCGCGGAAATCTTCTATTTATCTTCAAACTTGCCATTTATCTTCAAACTTAACATTTATCTTCCTTCTGCGGGTAAATCGTCAAAACGTCATCGTATCTTTGGGTTAGATTTTGTTAAGATCGCGAGATGGGCTTTTATCATGTTTTAGGACCTTCTGAGCCGTTTTGCGATAAATCCATTTTGCGACTTTGTACGAGATCGTTTCCTGATCTGATGCCGTTTTTAGTAAATTCCCCGAGTTAATCGTAAACTTTAGCTATGTTCGTTTTCTTCGGTTAATCGCTGCCATTTTTACGATTCACTCGACGTTTTTTATTAAAAACGCGTTTTTACGATTTTTACGAAAAATCTCGAATAAATCGTATAGTTTAGGCAATGTTCGGTGTTTCGTTTAACCGTTGCCGTTTTATATGATTTCCCCGAATTCTTTTCGAGAAAACAAAGTTTTACGGTTTTTATCATAAAACTCGAACGATAGGACAAATCGAGACGAAACGGGAGACATTTCGACAGTGGTTCGGAATATGATCGTGTCGAAGGACGTAAGCCTTGAATCAGGGATGTGGGACATCGAGGCTCGGGATGGTAGGCTCGACGTACGGGGAGCCGAACCGGACAATCAGTTTTACAGTGGTTACGGTTTTTTACGGTTTTGTGCTTAACTCGGGCGATCGTGTAATCGAGGTTTGTTTCGTTCTTCGGAGATAACAATCTTCCGAGTTTTCCGCAGATTTCCTTTGTTCGGAAATCTCTTTTGGATTTATAAAACGATTTCTCGAGTTTTATAAAACGATTTCTCAAGTTTTATAAAATGATTTCTCGAGTTTTATAAAACGTATTTTTTATCTTTTTGCGGGAATTTTTGGCTATTGATTCAGTCGTACCGATTTTGACCCCAATAGTTAGCCCCCAGCTCGTAAGAATCGTGGAGTTCTTGCGAGCGGATAGGACTTGCTCGGCAAGTTTGGTAGAATTAGGCGGAACTTTAATGGCCAAAAGTCCAAAGGTCATGAATAGTAAACTTTTTCCTATAAGTATTTGGAGTAAATTTTTGAATTCTTTACTTCATTCTCCATAACTTATCCAAGAAATTTTATCTCTACTTCTTTTGAATTTGTTTCTCTCAAAGTTATCAAGCATGTTTTCAAAAAGGAGAACTCGTTCCTCAACCAGGTTCGTTTGTCGCAGCTCCGAGGGAACGATCTCGCAACCTCGAGTTACAGCTCCGAAAGAGGAATACTCATTTCCATCGATCGATCCAAGAGACCGCGTGGCGTATTGGGCTCGGGGTCGGCTAGACCTGGGACCTGGATTCCAGTTTGTCGGATGCCAATCGAGCTTCCGGATGCCTGAGTTCAGATCCTCCTAATAGTATTGAATCCATGCGGGAGTTTTTCCGAGTCCCAGAAGCGGTCGAGTTTCGCCTCCCGCTTGCCGGGAAGTGTGATAAGGCTGCGCCTGATAGCTTTTTTACGTGCTACAATGTATTTTTGCAGCAATACCATTTATGGTTTCCGATCCCGGAGATCATTGTTCGATATCTTCATAGGCTAGGATTATCGATCAGCCAATTGACTCCACCAAGCTTAAAACAACTCGTTGGTCTATTGACGCTGAGTTACGAGCAGGTAATCACCCTTAGCGTTGACCATCTCGAGGGTTCACTAAGACCCGCAAAGGATCAATTTATGCCACCGTGCAGAAATTGTTTCTGGTTGCTCGTCAAACTTTTCTTCTTGGACGAAAAATTTCTTCTACGTTCGTATTGACAGTGCGTTAGTCGAGGAGGACTGCATCCCATTCTTTGTGACCACGTGGGGTCAGAAAGGTAAGTGATTCGAGTGCACACGAATTACCTCCCCTTTTTTTGATTTTTACTTATTCGCTTTCGTTTCCCGTAGAGACCAACCCTTTACCTCCGCATCCGGTGGATCTTCCGAGTATTACTGCCTCACTTAAATGCGAGGAAGTTGGCTGGGGTAGTTTCTCTCCGCAGCGTGTCCGCCATGCGGTTGCTCTCTTCCGATCTAGGCTTTTCGCGGATTCTCTGATTCATGAAGAGGATCCGTTCATAGGATAATTTATCTCGTACATACCTTCGATGAGGAGGGGCAAGTCGAGATCTCGGAAGGATAAACACTCGGTTGTTGAAGATGACGCATCCGATCATACGGCCTCTCCCGACAATATTCTCAAGGACTTCCTTGACAGCCAAGCGGAAGAAGGTGTTTAGACGAATGCGGGCGGATCGTCGACCTCCAATTTTCCGGGCGTTGATCCTGATCAAGTTCCGGAGTTTGCTAGAGGTTCTGAGCAAGCTAACGAAGTTTGCGTTTTTTTTTAGCGATTTTATTATAGGACGATCTTGCTTATCCCATTTCTTTGGCAGGGTTTCCTTGTCATGCGTCGGGCCCTAGATAACCGTAGTGCTGAAGCTCGTCTTGCCGAGTTTAGAGCAGATATGGCCAAAAAAGAAGTTGCTCGCCTTCGGGCGGAGGTTGAGGCTAACCAAGCTGAAGAAATGGTTGAGAGGGAGATAGCTCGCGTGAGGGACGAGTGTGCGATTAGCTCTTGCCGTGGAAGGGAGCTTTCCGACCAAAGAATTTGCCGTGCTCGCCGTGCAGGCAAAAGGGAGATTGCTGAGGAGATGAAGGCCCGTCGTGAGCGATTTGCAACTGGTTATTCGAACGCTGAAGTTGCTCAACGGGTGAACGGTAATTATCGCGAATGTCACGGTGTTGTTCATGGGTAATCTCTTACTCAGAACAAAGGGTATTCGTATATCAAAGAATATTCCGCGCAGAGGGGGCACCTGGATCAGAGGAGAGACATGCAACCCGAACTTTTTGATCTTAGGGCGCGCATGTGGGATCAGTGGAACCCCATCGTGGTGTCGCCGGATTCGGCTGAGGTCGGAACTGAGATTCCGTACGCGGACGGCGAAGTGGATCAATCAAGGTTTGATGCTAACATTGGCCAGGGATCGGCGTCTGTGCTTGAGGATTTCAGTGTGTGATATTATTGCTTTTACGATTTCTTTTGTTGTTTTTCCGGGACTGGCCATTGGTGGCTTTGAATCCCTGCCGCTGGGCGGTGTGTATTCGAAGACTTTCTAATAAAAAAGTATTTTCTAAGTACGAAATATGTGATTCGTTTTAGATGTAGGGGGAAGAATACGAGTTGTCGTCTCGCATCTAACTCTTGGTGTAAATCGTCCGGTTCGTTAACTCGGAATCTTTTGGTTTTCGCGAGTGTTTAGATGTGGGCAAAGAGACATGTCTTTAGAATCTCAATTCATGCCTTGAGACATTAGAGACCAGTGTGCTGAGTTTAGGGCAAGATCTAGGATTACTTTTGGATTGAGGCTATGCGATGACTAGTCGGCTTTCGTTTTGCCTGTTGCGATTTTAACTTGATTCCATACCTATTTAGAATCCGCGATAGGTTCTCGGCTTATACGATTCATATAATTGGAATCGAGCATCTCACGGGGAACAATTTCTAAGTTGGCCGGAAGTGCTTACCAAAAATTTGGATTTCTTTTAGAGCGCGCTATTTTATCCTAGTCGGATGTATGCGGACCAGTGGGTCGATGCGTTTGTTTAGGACGGCTAGCGTGCTCGACGGGGCCAATCGCCGAGCGTTTTTTTTTATAGTTGCGGACGGACTTAGCGAAATATTTTCCTTGAGAGTTTAGGCGACGTCTCGCCAATCTTCTCTGAAAGTATTTGGTGTACGAGTTTTTGTTGAGATGATTAAGTAATTGTTACTGCGGAAATATTTTCCGGATGTTTGGACTTTGTTTTTGTGTTTTCGATAGTAGCGGAAATTTTATAATGTTCTAACTTTGCCTTTATTAAAAAAGTTTCGAAAACTTTTCGATTACAAATCGAATGTTATAAAAATTTGGTAGTATACGAATACTCGTATACGCACCCACTCCCCCCCCCCCCCGTTTTGGAAAGGGGGATAGCTGAACTCGTCTTTAGGCGAGCTGCCTACGTATTCCTTTCGGAAATCAGGCCATCTCATAGTTCTGATTGTTTGTGCGAGTATGCTTACTTGGCTGTTGCAAATTTTTCGATCACTTCAGTCGTTGGATCGATGTTTTGTCCGGGGTTATCTCCTCCGGTTGGGTAGAAGCAATGGGCGCGGAAACTTGTTGTTTCTCGACCGTTGCTTGCTTTGGGTCATCTTCCGCGGGCGGTGGCGTGACCTTTGCCCGTTTTGGTTTCACAATTGCAACCGCCAATTGCCTCAGCTTATGTTCGGCTAGGAAGCAGGATCGCGATTGTCTTTGGCATCCCCAGATTGCTGCGACTCCCGTAAAAGTCAGAAATTTGATGCCTAAGTGATACGTCGACAAAACCACTTCATGGGATTTATCCTAGGCATGGCCATGATCATGTTGTAGATGGCTGGGAAATCGACTACCGCGAAGTTGACGATTTTCGTCACTTCTTTGGCTGCCACCGGTAGTCCGATTGATCTCAAGGTCATGGATGTCTCGCCGGTAAAGCTGGTCAACGGTTTTGGAATCGGTTAGACTTCCGAGAGATTTATTCCCATGCGCGATAACGTATTGCGGAAGATTACGTTGACGGTATTTCCGGTATCGACCAGGATTCGAGCGAATTCTAGGTCGCTTATCACTAAGTCAATGACGAGGGGATCTGCGTGTGGTTGATCGATTCCGCCGGTTTCAGCGTCGTCGAATGAGATCACCCCCTTTGGAGTGTCATCCGACGGCACCACCCAAATCAAGCCCGTTTCGGCTTTGCGTTGGTAGGATTTGATAGAAGAGACGGTGTCGTTGTAATACTGCGATTCACCGATAATAATGTTGATTTTTCGGCGTTTAGCGTCGTTACCCTTCTCGTCTTGCCTTTGTCCGTGTTTTTCGCCCGACTGGTTCCCCTGAGGCGGAGTTTCCGCTCGCGAGTTCCTATCTTTTTCGGGAGGCGGTCCGAATCGCGATGAGGTCCTTGACGCTGGATATCTCAGAGAGTTCTCCTGCGATCAGTTTTGCGGCAAGCCTGGCGCCGAGAACTTTGCAATTTACGATAGAATGTCCACGGGGTTGGTGGAGATCGCAGAAAGAATTCTCATCGTACTTCGTATTTCTCGTCCACGTGTTACCCGTAGTTCACCCTTATTCCGATCTAGAGTTAATGGCGTAGTTGTGAGCCCCTTGGAGATCATGCCCCTCGTGATGGACGAACTTGTCGTTACGAGAGTTTTTCCTTTTCTGCTTCTGCTCGGACGCGTTATCCTTTGCGGATGCTTTCGTTGGCTTATGCTTTTCGGACAGGACTTTGGTCTCCTCCTCGATGGTTATATAATCGGTAGCCTTGTGGAGCGCATCCTGGATCGTCCGCGGTTTTCAAGAGTTATCCATTTTCAGAACTTTGACTTGAACCAAAGCGATTTCCTGAGCGCGTCGATGGCGGCTTTGTCGCTGATGACGCTAACCCTAGCCATGACGAGTTTGAATCTGCACATGAAATCGCGGAGGGATTCGTCCTCCTTTTGCGACAAACTCCAGAGATCAGCGTCAGAGGTTTCCGGATTGATGAACATAGAGTATTGCTTCAGGAATTCGGAAGCTAGTCGGCGAAAACTTTCGATCAAATTCCGCCTAAGTTTGGTGAACCACTTGAGCGCTGTTCCTTCTAGGTTTTCGATGAAAAGACGGCAGTACCCTGCATCCTTTTCGTGATACTTGAGTTTGGCTCGTCCCATGGTGATCTGGAAAGCCTGCAGGTGCGCTTTGGGATCAGACGTCCCATCGTAAATTGGCACCTTAAGTTTCCCGGGATCGGGTAGCTTGGCCTCGGTGATGCGAGCCGTGAAGGGCGTTTGCCGAGATTCGTATAGCAGCCGATCGATTTCGGGTGCGACGCTGGTAGCGTGATGAATCTGAGATTTCACCGCTTTTACCGCTGCGGCCATTTTAGTGATGTACTCGCGGAGATCGCGAAGCTTGGTCAGGTCGCCAGCAGTCTTCCGACCTCGTTGGCGTTTGCTGCAAGTAACCGGAGATCGCTCCTCGGCAGTTTTTGCGTTTTGCGCAAAGTAGAGCTCCTCCTCGTCTCCAGTAAGAGAATGCTCGGGAGAAGACTCCGGCAGAGGTCTGCGAGTTTTTCTCCTCCTAGGATGGACGTCAGCATCCTCGTCTGACGAGTCGGCTTGGTCGCTCGTTTCCAGGTTAACCCTTTCGATGCCGTCTCCTTCGGTCTCCTGTTCGCGAGTAGGAGATTTTTCCGATTCGTTTAGCGTCGCGTCAGGGTTATCTTTTCCGGAATCCTTCTCCGGTAAGTTACCCTGCTCGGTTCTGGGGCGATCCATAGGAGTCGCGAAATCGAGCCTCCTTCCACGGATTTTAGTAGTTCCGCGGGGGCGAATTGCTCTGGTTTTCGCAGTTAGGGTTTTGACCCGTTTTGCGAGCGAACCAATGAGCTTTTCCTGTTCTTCCGATTTTTTGTTAAACTCGGAGAGCATCTTTTCGATGGTCTCGGCGTTAGCGTTTGTAGTGTTGGCCGCAGGCGCATCTTGTAGTGGTGGTGTTTTATCAACATTGTCGCGTTCGTCGCGCGTTTGTTGGTCACCAGTCATCGTTTCTTCATTGGACATGTTGCTGTTTCAGTGTAAGATAGATCCGACCCTCCCCCCTCTTTCTAGCGCCAAACTGTGGGAATCGAAATTCACCTACTGTCAATGAATCATAAATAAGGGAACTTTGAGTAAACTCTAAGTTCCCAGAGGATCCGGCTATCTGCGGAACCGCACAACGACAATTAAGAAAACGATGAAATAAAAATTAAAGTAAGGATGAATGACATTGAGGGCAAGTAGGATCTTATTCTGAATCTACGTAAGAACGGTTACAACGAGAGTGGCCTTAGCTGCGTGAGCCGTCGGCGAAATCCCTAACTTTAGTAGTCTAAGACCGAAAACCCTAGTTGAGACTCAGCTCGATAACAAAAATGGAAATATTCCTAAATGCTAAGTTTGGTGGTGAAAGCTCTCAAAAACGTGTCATGCTTCTGGCCTATGCCCCTTGCTTATATACTCCCTTCCTTGGCGGTTTGGTCCTTCCATTTCGCCCAGATTCGAGTTTATCGGGAATCTTCCATTTATCTTGATCTTTCTTTTTTCCCCGCGGAAATCTTCTATTTATCTTCAAACTTGCCATTTATCTTCAAACTTGACATTTATCTTCCTTCTGCGGGTAAATCGTCAAAACGTCATCGTATCTTTGGGTTAGATTTCGTTAAGATCGCGAGATGGGCTTTTATCACGTTTTAGGACCTTCCAAGCCGTTTTGCGATAAATCCGTTTTGTGACTTTATACGAGATCGTTTCCTGATCCGATGTCGTTTTTAGTAAATTCCCCGAGTTAATCGTAAACTTTAGCTATGTTCGTTTTCTTCGGTTAATCGCTGTCGTTTTTACGATTCACTCGACGTTTTTTATTAAAAACGCGTTTTTTACGATTTTTACGAAAAATCTCGAATAAATCGTATAGTTTAGGCAATGTTCGGTGTTTCATTTAACCGTTGTCGTTTTATACGATTTCCTCGAGTTCTTTTCGAGAAAACAAGGTTTTACGGTTTTTATCGTAAAACTCGAACGATTGGACGGATCGAAACGAAACGGAAGACATTTAGACCATGGTTCGGAATATGATCGTGTCGAAAGACGTAAGCCTTGAATCGGGGATGTGGGAGATCGAGGCTTGGGATGGTCGGCTCGACGTTTTTGTGACCGGTTCAGCTCGCCGTTCGGTGAGCTACCTGGGAAGCTTCTAGCTCGCCGTTTGGCGAGCTAGTCGGGACAGGGCTAGCTCGCCGAACGGCGAGCTGGGCCAGCTAGTCGTGATGGGACTAGCTCGCGTTTAACGGCGGTTTCGGTTTTTCGCGGATTTGTGCTTAACTTGGGCGATCGTGTAATCGACGTTTGTTTCGTTCTTCTGAGATAACGATCTTCCGAGTTTTCCGCGGATTTCCTTTGTTCGGAAATCTCTTTTGGATTTATAAAACGATTTCTCGAGTTTTATAAAACGATTTCTCAAGTTTTATAAAACGATTTCTCGAGTTTTATAAAATGTATTTTTTTATCTTTTTGCGGGAAGTTTTGGCTATTGATTCCGTCGTACCGATTTTGACCCCAACACACATCAGCATTAGAGCATGGGGCAAAAAAAGACATGTCAGAAACTATTAATTGAAATCAAACCGGACAAAATTAATTCTTCCCATCTCGGTTTGTCACATTCTGATTTGTTGAGTTTTTTGACAAAATAGGTTTGGGCTCTTCAAAATATAATGGCCAGTTATAAAATAATTTATGTATTATCCAACTTGCAGAAATTTTTTTAAAATTTACACACATTCTCAGCCTGTTAAGTCGTCTTCTTACCTTCGGACCTAGTTTTCAGAGATTAAACCGACAGTCACCTTTTTGTAATGTTTTTTTTTTCACCTTTGTAAAGTTTGTTCTCATGCATCCTTATATTTCATATAAAATAATGAACACTTTCACAACTTATAACTAAACAAGGAGCATAGTTTGTATCACATATATTGCAACATCTTCGACGTTTTAGTGTACATAATTTAAAGTAACAAATGATAATAATTCACACAAATTAGTAGAATTATGAAGATACCATCATAGAAAATTATGAACACTTTCATAACTCATATAAGATTAGACAAATTACAGAGCTAATGAACACTTGCACAACTTCTAAAAGAATAAACAAAGAGCAGAGCTTATATCACTTTGTTTAAACAAAGGTCGGAGCTTATATTACTTTAGTTTATGATTGCCAGATATATAAGAATCTGTTCAAAAAAAAATGATTCACATATATAAGGTTTTAGCTGGGAAATTTATAAGTAACAACTAAAATGATTCACATATATAAGGTTTTAGCTGGGAAATTTATAAGTAACAACTGATAATAACTAACACAAAATAATACAATTCAGAAGTTACCCTTACAGAAAATTATGAACACTTGCACACCTCATAAAAGATTAGAGACATTTCAGAGCTTATATAACCTATATTGACACATCCTATACGCTTAGAAACCAAGTTTATAAATAACAAACTGCTAAAAATTAACAGCAAAAAATTGGCTTTAAGAAGCTATAACCTTACAAATTAAAGCTTATCGTTGCAGGGTGCCTACATGCCTCCCAACTGAATGATTAGCTCACACTGTAAATGCAGTGTAATTGCAAAAGCCAGTAGTTACGTATCTCCTACATTCTTTTACTACACAGTTCTGATGCAATCTTTTGATTCTTGATTACTCAAACATTGCGATTTTCAGAAATAATGTTGAAGATGCCAGTTGAATTTAATGGCAAAGCAACCACAGGGAGATCTCCAAAAAATCTTAGTGTTTCTGAACACTCCACCACATCATCATCATGTGTAACCAAAAGAGGTCATAAAATAAAAAATTGGTCCAAAGGAGACGTAAATTTATTCTTTATGACTTTGACAACTTACTCTTTTGTAAACAAATTTATGTACTTATTCCTACTCTTTAATCTTTGTTCCTCCAACATCTGAACCACGACAGCCTTGGCTACAAGAGCAATATCTACCACGGCAATGCTAACAAGAAACTTATGTTCGGGACAAGAACTTTCTCTGAAAACACCGCACCTGACGGTGGACCAACGGTAGAGGATATTGAGCATAAGGAAGCTATGTTTGAAGCATTAGGGTTTACGTTTGCCTTTTGTATCTCTGATTATCTACCTATGCTCACATGACTTGATCTTAACGGTCACAAGAATGGTGGCGTTTAAGATATAAACAATCAGTCTAGGATTGTTACTATATCGTGTATAAGATATAAACGTTCAGTTTAGGATTGTTACTATTTTAAGAGGACGAAACTATATATTATCTTCCTTGAAACAACATAATCACAAAACAAACACAACTATTTACATTTTTAATTCACAAACATGAACTTTACTTTATGTTTAAGTATTTACTAAATTAATTTTGTAAAGTCTATCAAATTTTTACTCTACTTTTATTTGTTTCGATTAATAACAACCACTTATGCTACTCCACTAGTAATCAGAAAAGATCATTGCCTTCAACATAGTTACAACATCAAATTTCTGAACATAATCTCTTCACTAAGGCCACAAAATAAATCGCAACTTCTTTTATAATAACATACTAGGATAAGACCTGCGCCTTGCGCAGGGTGAATATACGTAATTAAAATATAAAAATTTAGTATTGATAAATTTAACATTTACATATAATTGTTTTATATGTATTTGAAATTTTAGAATTTTAGAATTTTTAATTAATTATCTATACGTAGGATCAGAAAAAATTGTAATTAGAACTGTAGATCAAATTTTAGAACTTAATGGACCCGATTTCATATATCTTTTCACTTTTTAGTGTTCGAGTGATGGAAAATAAACAGAGTGTCACTGGGCTTGATTGGTAGAGTATTAACAAATTTCTTAATGTTTTTTTAAGAAGCAGTTGGTAAAATTATTGCATTTAAAATATATAAAGTTTCAAAACTAATTTAATATAATTTATTTATTTGTATAATAATATTAGAAAACTATATTTTTTACAAATTATTATTTTTAAAATAATTTTATAAAAAATTAAGTTAAATGTTAAATTATTTTTAAAAACAATATTTTAAGTTTGTCAAATAGAAAAATTTAAAATTAGTTATGGTCATGATTTAACATAATCATAATGATTTAAAAAATAAAAAAATAAAAAATTAACATATTAAAATTAACTCAGTTTTATATCATGATTTAACAATTTAAAAATTACTTATGGTTATGAGAAGTTTACGTTCACGTGTTAATCCTATTTATCTTCAATTTTTTATTTTGTTGTGTTTTTTTATATTTTGGTTATTACTAGATATAAATATTGATTTTGAAGTTTATTCTCATTTCGTTTATTTGTTTTGACCTGAGATTTAGAAAATACTTAAGATTTAAAATAATTAAAAAGATACATACTTAGGTTAAGATCTGCACTTTATGCACAATAAGTATTTTATATTTATAATTTATTTTATAATTTTCTGCATATCATAAAATAATAAAATAATAAATATATATATATATTACATAACTAAGAAATTAGTCATTATTATGTAATAAATTGACGTATGCATATAAATTTAACTATCACTCTTGTTTATTCGCAATTAGCGTAAATAAATCAAAATAACCAATCTTATATATTGTATATGATATATAATTAAATTTGAATGATATATAGTAATATGGCACACTTTTAATATTGATATTTATTAAATGAGGTTTCTACTCATATGATTTTATGATTATTTGCATATTTGTGTAACAAAACTTTACACCAACGATTTTTTTAATGTGAGATGTTTAGTAGTTTCAATAATTTATAATCATTTTTAAAAAATGACATATTTTAAAATTAAAATATTAACTTTTCAATATATGTTGAAGACAATCAAAATATAAGTATGTATTTTCATACGATTTATAGTTTAATTAAAACGATATGAAATATATATATAAACTAAAATTATTTCTTCATATGGTCTTATAATCATTATATTTTAATATAGAAAACAAATTAAAACCTTGATCTTAAAAGTTTATGTGAGACTTTTAACAATTTTAGTAATTTATACTCATTTTGAAAAATTCGAAATACAACATACACGAAAAAAAATCTAGATTTTTATTATATGATTAATGTAACTGTGTAATTTATTTTAATAATAAATAAATAAACAAAATGAGAAAAAGTATACAGATTGTTATCAAATCTTTATTGTTAAAAATCATTAATTGTCATATATATTTTAATCTCATTAGGTAATTCCGTATGTTTTATTTAAGGAAAGCATGCGAAACAATAAATATTTGATATATACGACCAACTATAGTCTACGAAATATTATATTTCTAGAGAATATAATTTTTAGACTATACATTATATCACATGCTCTAGAATCCTTGGGATTTGAAATAGAAGCCAAATAGCTATGACACATAGGATTTGAGTTATTTTTAATTCTTACAAACTTAAGGTTACAACTTTTTAAATGATTCTCAAATAATATATAGGGGATATGAATACGGCACGTAGAGCCGGCACACCACTGGTAAGAACAGATCTGAAAATAAACAAAAATAATAGTAATATTTATTACAAAATAATATTTATTTTCAAACTCCAATAACTATATAATAAATTTAATAAATAAAATATTGTAAAATTTACAAAAAAAAATATAATCCTTATATAATTTTATATTAATTATATACAAACTTATATGTATATGTATAAACGGATCAATGTAGATATCCATTCAAAAAGTATAAATATTTTGATATTATTATTTTTAGATAATATTGGATATTAAATATTAGTATTTGTTTTTTTATAATTATGGATACCAAGAAATTTAGGATAAGACTAAAATGGATGTAATCAGATCAAATTTTCAGATATCTAAAATATTAAAACTGAAGTACAAAAATAAAAGAACCCAGATTTTTCCTCAAAAATTACATATCCACTAAATTATATATATATATATATATTTAATACTCAGTTTAGCTTGTTTAAGTAATCAGATTTATTTTTGGGAAATTTGCCAAAAAGGGACAAAAAAACACACTTATTGTCTCCTTAGAATAAATATAATGTTTAATGTCCCCTTAGTACAAAGTATAAGGAAAACCCAATTCAGTCCTTCGTATTTAGATTTATAAATATAATTAAAATGTAAAAACATAAAAATAAGGATTAAAATAGGTATAATATGATATTAGTAAATTTAAAAAAAATTCCTAAATCCCTAAACACAATCGTCTCCAACATTCTTCATCGAAGTTCATGAAGGCGATTCCCGTGTTCACCATCAACGTGGTGTCTCCGGCGCGTCTTGGTTCGCCGCAAACTCTAAGTCTCCATCATCATGTATGCTTCTCCACTCTCTATCATGGCTCTCATCTCTCTCTATTTACCCTCCATGGTAACGGGAGAAAACTCTTCTGTGGTATCGCAGCTACTGTGTTCTCCACTCTCTATCATGGCTCTCGTGCTGCTCTATTATTACGACGTGTTCAAATGGTATGACACTGAAGCAAGAGTATGGAGGCAGATGAAGGGTTTGAAAGGACTGCCTAAGTTTGCCAGTTATGGTTGTGTTAAACTGGCGGATTATGGTGGAAAGATGGCGGTTTTGTGGGATAAGTATTTGCCTTCTAGTGGATATAAGAAGAAGACGATTTGGTGTGCTGTGATTTCACTTGAAAGGCCCAACAGTGAAGAGATTTGGGGGAAGGTTGAGTGGCTTGATGCTGTGCTCACGGTCCCTGAATCTTATGAATTCGTGTGTGCTCTTGCTGCTACTGTTTGATGTATTGACATACAGAGAAGGTTTGAGTGAGTGATGTATGTAGACGATTAGTTTGGTTTTCATCGGCTGTGAAAGTAGGAGATTATCTTCTTCTTTTTTTGTCATAAGAGATTATCCTTTTTGGTACTGTTTTTGTTTATTAGGAAGGCCTCTCTTTTCGTATTATGAGAAAAACTGTATAACAAGATTATTGAATGGGTAGTGATCGGCTCTTGAGTGATTCGGGTAGAAGAATTAGCTTGGTTTGCATTAGGCTAGAATGTAGGGATCAGCTTATTCTGCGGCTGTTTTTGCTGAAATTAAAGGCATGTTTTGAGTTATTGCTGGATGAATCTTTAGTTGTCGTGGCCAATATTGTATAATTCTGTCTGACATCGTTCCCTTGTGTAAACCTTTGACTGGTTAGTGTGACCTATGAAACATTGTTTTAGTTGAATACAATGTTCACTACTTTCATGTACTAAAAGAGAAGTAAAAATTGCAAAACTGATTGTAGTTTGGTGGTCAGCTGTACATATAGGTGGCTTTCTGTTTCTTAATGACTCGCTGATGAAGTTGCAGAACTCTCTTGTTATAAAATCAAATGGCTTCGTTCCCATTTTTTGGTCTAGTGGAAAATGACAACAGTAATCAAAATGCTGGCTCTCATGCACTATAATGTTAGGTGGCTTACGTAGCTAGTTTGAAACGTAGACAAAGAAAAGTATTAATTAACTTTTTATTAAAGGTGTTTACCTGTAGATTTTGTATTAATGTTTGTAGAAAATATACAATCTCGACTCTAGAGTTTCAAACATTGAACTCTTATCCTCCTAGTAAAAATGGAGCCCACCCGTCCCATCTTTAACCTTATACTTAGTGCAATACTCTTGTTTGTTACTCTACAACTCATTGGTCTAGTTAAACATTATTTTATCTAATTTCCTTCTATCATCATAATGTCGATGTCAATTGCCTCCAAATCTTATAGCATCAGAACGCTGCATAAATACCATCAGCTAGGGACGATATTACTGATTCTGACTTTTTCCTAAGCAGCAAGAGAAATTATTAAGAGTTTAACTCACGTTAAATATTAATGAATAAACAAAAAGGCTCTATGGTGTAGTGGTTAGCATTTTATTTTAAATGTTAAAAAAAGAAATAAAAATATTTAGAGAATATTTACTTTCAGATTTTGCTAGATTTTTGGATTGTGGCTCATAAACCGTTGGTAGAAGATACATTCTACCAAATTTTCCATTAGTTTAACCAGTGGAAACGTAATCCCACGGGCGTAGACAAAACATTAAAATTAAGAAGATATGTTCTTCCAAGGTAGACGCATGGGTCTTTATTATATGTTATGTTCTACTGAAACTGCATAACAAAGAAGGAATGCCAGTTATCATATTCTTCAATCGTAGATGTATATGTTTTTGGTGTATTACGCATTCTAAGCCCCGTAGATGGATTAGTTGTTAGTAGATTGTACACTCTAAACAGCCGTAGCTCGTAGATCTGATTTACTACCCGATTTATCCAATTTTTGATATTACTATTCCAAACATTTTTCGAATGTAAAAATATTTTTCATATATTCACATGCTACTCTATTTCATATTGTATATTTTTCCTCAATTTTTTACCTTGTAAATTTTTTACTTTGAATTTTTATATACAAAAAGGGTAGTGAAGGTCCAAAAGTGCCAAAATTTGATTTTATTCTAAGGGGACAATAGTTGTGTTTTTCGATCCCCTTTTGGCAAATTTCCCTTTATTTTTTGTACTTGACTCATATAAAACTTGTACTTATTCTATCAGCTATTTGATATGGTTTATTACTTGCTAAGTTTATTATTTGAGTTCAAAATACTTGAATGTTTTACTTGAATATAAAATACTTGAAGGTTATTTATATACGAATAATATATTTTGGTTAAAATTTAACTTACTAAAATTTAATATTTTAATGTGGTATTTGATTTTACAACTATAAATTAAAAGTATTTCTAAAAACAAAATGTTAACGATTTTTAATGAATATTAATATTAATGATTACATCAAATAATTAATAACAAGTAAATAGATCGAGTAGTAAGAAAGTTAAAGATAACAGATATTTGACTTGTCGTTAGCAATAATAAAATTAATATTTGTTATCTGACTTAATAATTGCAAATACTTTATTTTCAAGCCGTATACGGCCAACATCAAGTACAAACCGAATAACAAATAATTACGGTCCTAGCTCTAAGGAACAAATGTTAATAATTGAGACGTTAAAAACTAAAAATCGTTTAATTTTATATTTTGTTTACTCTCTTATACTTTCTCCATTTTTAATACTTGATCTTCTAAGATAATTATTTTTATTCTAAACTAGACTAAAAATTTTGAATTTGTAATAAAAATTTATTAACAATTAATGTTATATGATCCCTGATATTAGATTTTTTTACTATTGGTCAAATAATGTTTAGGTAAATAATTACTCATATTTTTGTTTAAAAATATAAAAATTAAATTTTTATTAATTTTTGTGTTCAATCATTAAAGCGGAAGGAGTGTTATATTAAGAGCATCTCCAAAAGACACTTTATAACACTAAATATAGAGTTTTTGACTCTCAAAAAAGAAACTTCCAAACTTCAAATTGAAAGTTTCATCTTTTCATTTGCATTTTGGTCCTTATAATTAATTATATATTATATTTAGGATTTTTCAATATTTTCTCGTTTAACATTTTAATCTTTAAACTTTTTATAGCTTATAAATATTTCAGATTTGTTTTTATAAATTTAAGTTTTATACATAAAACTTTAGAATAAAATTTATATTATTTTAAAACTAAAATTAGACTTCACGAATATTAAACAAGAAACTTAAAAAAAACTTTTTAAAAAGGTACATGAAAAGCATAGTTATTACATAAATTTAAATATTACAATAATATTAATAGTATGATAAAAAATTTCTGAAACCTTCAAAATCACCAAAATATTATCCAAATAAATAGTGTAATTGAAGATGGAGCATTATGGAAATAATTATATGAAATAATGTGATATTTTGTTTGTATTTTATTATTTAGTTATGAGTTTTTTTTTTTTCTTTTGAGAAAGCGTTTTACCACCGACAAATGTTGTGTTTGCGATAATGGAGGGGTCACTGAAGTCCAAAATCCACCAGCTATCGGTCCCAAAATAGGTAGGGGCAAGTCAATACGACACTAATGGGGCACGTGCATCCACTACAAAAGCCTTCTACAATGGGCCGTGATTATACGCTTTGTTCGGTCAGACTGGTACCCACTTTTTTTTGTGAAACTAAAAACCTCATTTACCTTCTTATATCTTTTTGGGGATTATTTGTATAATAACCAAAAAACTTAATTAGTTTTTCAAAGAGACGGAAAGAGAGAGATAGAAAGAGAAGGGAGGTGACAGAATAGATTTTTGGTTAGTTAGTTAATTTGTGTTTTTAAGTTATTGCACCAAATTTTCCTTTATATTTTTGTTGGTGTTTTATTTTGAGTTGTAGTGATTGGAGGCTAGCATCTGCGGACATTTTCATAAATAGTCTCCAGAAAAAAATTTACATACTTTAAATTAATAAAGTAGACACAAACATATCAAAAATAAGGAAAATGAGAAAAGTCTCTGATTTAAGAGATTCATGTAAAATTTATATTCTTATCACTGATCTGTTTTAGTTTTTAATTTAAAATATTATATTATGAAATATTTTGTCTAGAACGTTAGAGACTATGAATGCTGATGTTCTGAGATTATTATATTTTGAAAAAAAAAAAACAAAAGAACATAGTGATTTGTCACACACAAAAAAAGAATCATATTGGGAGGGGAGCGGGATCTTACTGTAGGCTAAAGATTTTTTCAATTAATAAGAGATAATAATCAATTACAACATATCTATAACGATCTGTAAAGTTTATCAGAGTGTGAGAGTGTGAAACAGTCACTGATAAGTTAAGTTTGTATTTCAAAACAAACTAAGAATTAAGAAATGTTTAGTGTGTACTTTATTGTAGCGGTCGTGACGAAGACGAACTATATATTAGTCGTGCGTGGTATTACTTATAACCAACTACACTATAAATATATCTTATACTATTATTTAGTTACGGAGATAAATGTTTAGCGTTGTGTGATTAAGTTTCATTAGTTGAAGATCATTTAGTTAACAACATTTTCCTTATTTGGGACGGCATAAAAGATACAGTTAGTAAGACCTATGATCAGTAGCAACATATTTGACAACTATCTATGAACATCCACAAATGTTTAGAGTTTTTGATAAGCAAGAAAAATATAACATTCATCAGAATGAAATCTACTTTTATGTTTAGAGTTTATTTTAAAGAAAATATAAAGGTAGATTATAAATAGACTTACATATGTTTAATTTGTGGCGATTTCTTTTTTACCGGAATCGCAAGTAACGGGTTGGCCTTGTGCAAACTAATACCAAAGGCTTCATCCATGTCGACGGTCTTTGGAAGCTTCCAGTCAAAGGAGTAAAGAAGAGAAACAAGCATAAGAGATACCATCTTCACAGCTAAAGGCAATCCTGGACACATTCTTCGTCCGGCTCCAAATGGTGTTAACTCATAATGTTTACCTTTCACATCAGTGACTTTCCCCAAAAACCTCTCTGGCTCGAACCGAGTCGGGTTCTCCCACACGTTCGGGTCTCGTCCTATGCCCCATACGTTCACCAAGACCTGAGCATCTTTAGGCACAAGGTATCCAAAAATCTCTACATCTGTTTCTGCTTTTCGCGGAAGAAGAAGAGGAACATCTGGGTGCAAACGGAAAGTTTCTTTCAAAACCGCTTGTAAATATGGAAACTCTGAGATATCAGGCTCTTGAACTAACCCGTCTTGGCCTATCATACGTTCGATCTCGGCCTGAGCTTTGGCCATCTTTTTAGGGTTTGCAAGTAACTCTGCCATTGCCCATTCTAGGGTACTAGAGCTTGTGTCCGTGCCTGCTACAAACATATCCTGAAATATACGCACATATCGGTGATCTCGACCAGTAATAACAAATTATGCAATTCCAACTAATACATAGGTCTAAAAATGTCTTTATATAATCACATCATCATACCTTTGAGTTTTTCATATCCATCCATGATTTGTTAAAATACTAAGATTAATGAATTTTTTTTTATCTCAGACGTTAATTGCATTAGTCTAAAGTTTTGATTATGTGGAAGATGTTAGGACTTACCAAGAGAAGGTGTTCAATATCATTATTGTCTAGTTCTGCTTCATCGAGAAGCACATCCAAAAAATCGCTGTTGGAAGCATCTTTGGGCTTTCTCCTCAATGATTTTTCCACTGTTTTAGTATCGATGAATCCTTGGAAAACCTTAAACAACTTCTCTGTACACAACTTCATCTTCTTGCTAATACCTTGTAGATCAAGAAACCCAAGAAATGGGAAGAAGTTAGCTAGGTCTGGGCTCCCAGCAGCTTCCATAGCTCCAATAATTGAGTCATAAAATCCATTGGATTTTTCCGAGCCATAGCTACTGAGATCAACCGAGAACAGAATGTTCGATATGATATTAAGAGTTGTGACGAAAGATGCACGAGAAATATCAACAGCTTCTTCTCTCTCGCTGCTTTCATCCATAAACTTTATAAGCTCCTGCACCTTTTTCATCCGCAGAGCTTTAGTGGCTTCAATACGCTGCGGCGAGAACAGGTGAGTCACCGACAGTTTTCTCAATAGTCTGAAACAAATATAACAACAGATGATTACTGTCTTAGGGGTCTTTTGTTGCGTTTGATTTTAATGTTTGCATCTTACTCCCTCCGTTTTACAGAAATACACATTCCAAACAAAAAATGTTTTAAAATACATTTTTTTCCATTTGTATGTATTTCTTTATTAGATAATAATAATAATAATAATAGATTGTAAGCTTTAAAAAATCAAAGTATTCTATTGGTTTCAAACTTTTGAGAAATAACTAATCACATAAATAAAACGTTTATAATTAAATTTAAAGAGAGTAACAAATTACCATGTGAATGAATAACTATGCTTACAAAAGTCAATGAATCATTTAATTTTCCTTATGCCTTTACAAACTAAAAGTTCGGTTTTCTATTATCGTATTTTTATTATGGTATCTTATGATAATTATTGTGTATAAAATAAAAATATAAAGTAAATCATTTATATTTAGCAAATACTGCAACTAAAAATTATGGTCTTTAGTTGGCTTTATAAGTTAAATTTATAGCTAAAGTCTATCTTTTGATAATGAAAAATAAAATAATCTGACTACTAAAAGCCAACGACAAATACAACTATATACATTTGATCTAAATAATCAAAATCTTAACCAGCCAACTTGAGAATCAGAAAATAAAAATAACCCACAGAAAATTAATAATCGGTAGTAGAAAGTACCTCCAACGATCCGACGACGGATGAATCCATGCAACAGAAACTTTGTGGTGATTGATGGACCGTACCGCGTTAGGAGACATACGGCCAGACAAGGTTTGATCGTGTTTTCTTAGAACCTCTCTCGCAGCTTCTGGCGTAGTTATGATCACTGTGTTTAAACGTCCAAACTTTAGATGCATGATTTGTCCATATGTTCTCGAGAGGTCTGCGAATGAACGGTGTGGGAGCTTTCCAACTTGGTGAATGTTACCTATGATCGGTAACCGTGGGGGTCCAGGAGGTAGCGCGGTGGATCGGGTAGAGCTCAGTCGGAATTTTATGGTGGTAAAAATAAAGAAACATGATAGGATAAAGCAAAAGAGCAAGAACATGTTTTCTGAGACAATATCCATCTGTGCTTTCTCAGTTGATAGAAGCTACAAAAAGCTGGTGTTCAAAAAAAAAAAAGGAAACTGCAAAATGCTATATAGATATAGCATAGTAGTTGACCAATGAAATTGATAATAATTATATACTGTATATGATTTTACAGTGTTTATGGAGTTTGGTAATATATTATACAAACTTTGATTGAAAAGAGTCTTATGTGGCATTTGGCTAGCTCCGTTGCATGCTAGTTGTACAAATATTAATTTCTTATTAGTAATTAATAGTGATTTGTGTCACCATGCGTATCACGAGCTAATTAAATATCGTGACATCAAATCCCAAAGAATCCAATGTTTCTTGAAGCAAGGAATCAAGTGGATAGTAGGTAATGGAAAAAGCCTCATGATATGGGAAGATGACTGGATTCACAACAAACCAGCTGTACCTGTTATAGGTATAGGATCAATCACGCATCAATACGCTAAGGTAAATCAGCTCTTCCTTCCTCATACTAAAGAATGGAACGTCCAGCACTCCAGCTGATACATGATTTAATGAGTAGTGAGGATGCGGCTTAGAGCACCATTAAAGGGAGCTCTTAGGTGAACTCTTAACGAGTGAGACCCCCTATTTTATTAAAAACCAACTCTTGAACCTTTTTTTTTAAGAGGCAATTCTCGTACCAATTGCGGGTTTCTACTGACATGTGATGATTCGTAACTAGTTCTTTTTTAATTTTTTTTTTAAGAAAATCAGATTAGAAAAAAAAATCTTAAGTGAGTTCTTAAAATCTTAAGTGAGTTCTTAGGATTAATGGTGTTCTTACATTCTCAACCTGAGGCCCACCGTTTTTGATCATCAAGACATTCTCACTTGGTGCTTCTCAAAACAAATAAACCGTGAAATCATGATATATAACCTTCAAAGACAACTTTTCAACCAAATGTCCCAACAAGGAGACAGCCCTAATAAGATCACCAATGAAGTAAATCAACTATGCTCAGCAATATGGAAATTGGATACGCCGCCAAAGATTAAAGTTTTTGGTGGAAGTTAACTCTCAAGGAGTGGCAGTTGAAGACAATTTGAGAAAAAAAGAAGTTAAAATTGATAGCATCTCCCCAACTTGTGGATAAGAGATTGAAACTCAGAATCATCTTATATTTACTTGTAGAGTATCAAAATAGATTTGGTCCTTTGTGCCTACGGAATACAAAGCTCTGAACATAAACCAAGAAAGCTTTTTTTATATTGTTAAAGAGCTTCTAACTCAGGCTAAAAAGGATCCAAGGGAAGCTTTAAATTTTTTGGTCAGCTGGAAAATATGGAAAATAAGAAACAATATAAGACCATGTCCATCAATTAGAGCCCCTCATGGACTCTAATCAATTAATTAAGAATAAATTTAGAGATTTAAAAGGTTTAGAGAACTTGTTAATCTAATTTAAATTTTGTTCGTCCAATGGTAGAACTTCATTAGAGTTCTTTAAAGAATTCTTTTTAAAGTAGAATAATTGAATTTCATATTATAAAAAACATACATTAAAATTTTAATAAAAAAGACATAAAAGCATATTAAAAATACAAATACGGATCGTAAACGCGAAAAAAACGTTTAGTCGAAATCTTGATTTGTTTCAAATTTTGCCATATATTCTCAACCAAATCAGCTTTCAATTGTTGATGTATTGTTTTATCACGAACTCGATTCCGAATGTTCATCATATTGCCGAGATTTGAAGGTATATCTGAAGAATACGTGAAATCCACTTCTGAACTTCAGGTTGAATCCGGTTGTGCGAAAACTGATACATCAAACTGAGTATACCCATCTTGTTCGTCTTCTACGATCATATTATGTAGAATGATACATGCCCTCATTATCTTTCCAATTTTTATTTCATCCCACAAAAGAGCTGGATTTTTTATTATGGCAAATCGAGATTGCAAGACCCCAAAAGCACGCTCGACATCTTTACGTACAACTTCTTGATGTGTTGCAAATAAGGATGCTTTCGGACTTTGCTGAAGTGGAATCGATTGGACAAAAGTAGCCCATTTTGGATAAATACTATTTGTGAGATAGTAAGCCAAATGGTACTCGTGTCCGTTGACAATGTAATTTACTTTTGGAGCTCGACCTTGTAATATATCATCAAAAACCGGTGATCGATCAAGAATATTGATATCATTTAATGTACCTGGGGGTCCGAAAAATGCATGTCATATCCAGAGGTCTTGTGAAGCTACAACCTCTAAAACAATGGTTGGTTTTCCTGATCCACATGTATATTGACATTTCCATGCGGTCGGACAATTCTTCCACTCTCATTGCATAAAATCGATGCTTTCTATCATCCCGGGAAATCCGTGTGTCTCTCCAATATCAAGTAGTCGTTGAAGATCTTTTGGTGTGGGTGTTCTTCGATACTCATCTCCAAATAAATTGATGACTCCTTGAACAAAATTTTCCAAGCATAAAAGTGCGGTGCTCTCACCAAGTCAGAGGTATTCGTCGACCGCATCAGCTGGGCAACCATATGCCATCATACGAATAGCTGCCGTTGCCTTTTGTAACGCAGAGTGACTGAACCTTCCAGTAGCATCTCTTCTTTGTTGTAAGTATGGGATTTCAGCGGAGAGTCGATCAACAATACGCATGAACAAGGGCTTGTTCATTCGAAAACGGCATCGAAACATGTGAGAATGATATGTTGCATCTTCACTAAAATAATCGTTCCATAACTACATGTGTTCTTGTTCAGATTGTGTTTCAATGTAGGCTCGTTTCTTTTTTGACCTTGATGCTTCTTGGCAATTTTCATTACGAATAAGGAGATTCTCGAATTGTTGATCGAAAATTTGATGAAATCTTTCATCTAATTCATCGAAATTGTTAGAAGAAGAAGAGGCCATTTAGAAAAAAATTAAGAAAGAAAAATGAAAAATATTTGATAAGAAAGAAGCAAGGAGAATGTTGAAAAAACAAAAAGAAGCTCTTGTTCTCTCTGGAGTTGTTGTTGTTGTTTATTTGGAGGTTGATAAGAAAGAAGTTAGGAGAAAATGGAAAAATAAGAAAGAAGTTCTTGTTCTCTCTCAAGTTGTGTTGCTCTCTCTTGTATTGGTACCACTTATAAAGAATTCATAAAACATGAAACATATACATATTGTTTTCTTATGTCACAAGCTGTAAAACATGATACATATACATTTTGTCTTCTTATGTCACAAGGTTTTCTTGTGTCACAAGCTGTAAAACATGATACATATAATATAATACACTCGGACGTCACATGCTTTTACTTTTACTTTTACTTCTTGTGTTTATTGTGTCACATGCTATTGTCCTCTTCTCCACGCATGCTCCACACATCAACTTGTCCTCTTCTCCACTCTGCAAAAGCATGAATATACTTTAACTAATCAAAAGAGCATAAATAGACAATAGACAGAAACAATCTAACCAAAACAATGTTAAGACACAGAAGCATTAACCAAAACAAACTCCAGCATTAAGACAAAAATAAACAATATTATAGACGCAATAAAATACAAAGACTCTGACACAATAAGAACCAGCATTAAAAGACAAAGATAAACAAACTCACACAGAAAGCATTAAGATAAACAAAGCCAACAAGCTTACTTAAACTAAATAGCCAACATGTCACTAATAAGCTTATATTTTAAAGCTATTTCAAGTTCAGTCAGTGGCTCAGTCTTTGCAATTAGGCTCTCAAGCAATTTCTGCTTGTTAAGCAACTCCTTGAAGGCAAAGTCTTTTTCCTTCATCTCCCAAATGTTCTGAAACTCCATCCTCGCCTTCACTTCCTCTTCCATACTCCCCGGCTTGCTCACAGACTTTTTTCCTGAAGCCTTTAAAGCTTTAACACCAATTGGCCGAGCAAATGCTTCATCCTCTCCATAGTTTCCTGCCACAGAAGTTGATGACTGGTCATCTAACTTCCTTCTTTTTAATTGAACTTTTTCTTTAGTACTAGAAGCTCCACACCATTTTTGATCATGGCGAAGCTCCAACCACGCATGCTCCAGTGTGAACTTTACCTTGTAGTCATTGTAAAATATCTTGTGAACCGTGGACAAAACGTCATTCTCGTTTTGTCCACTCGATCTCTGTTTCGTCCCAGCTTCATAACACCCAACAAAATTACAAACGCCTTCATTAATATTTCTCCACCTTTGTTTACAGTGTGTTGGCTCTCTTTTTCGCAAACCGGCCAGCTTTGGACTGGCAGCAAAATAATCAGTAATCCGTTTCCAAAATGCTATTGCTTTCTTCTCATTCCCAACCACTGGGTCTTTGGAAGTATTCAGCAAAGCACTTATGAGGACAATATCCTCTGTTGGTGACCATTTACGTCTCTCCTTGCGGTTAGACACATTCTGCATCTTTGGTGCCATATTCAGTCCATTGTGAACAGAACACAGAGGCATCCGACGCAAAGATACCTATACTAGGCTCACATGGTACAGACTGATAAGGGTGATGAGCGTTTTTTTTGTTGGCTGTTCAAGAGGGTTTGAAAGCTACATTGTTGAGAATATGGATCCATAAGCTTGTCTAAAGGGGAAGGAAAGAACAAAACAGAAGGAATTTGCTTCAGAGTAAGAATTAGCTTTGAATAAAAATTTAGTTTTGTAGAAGTAGTTAGGTTTGGAGACGGGGATAGCTTCGGAGTCTCCTTTTATAGTTGTTAAAGTTTTAAGTGGTTGAACGTTTAAAGGCATGTTTTAATGTTGTTACAGTTTTTTAGTTGTTGAGAATTTAAGTTTTTAAAGTTTTTAGTTGTTAACGGCAATCAATATCGACACCTAAACCTAAACACAACCACGCAAAGTAGATGTAAATCACTTCAAAACTAAAGGCCATTTAATTACAGAAAAGAAGCTTTTAATTAGGTTTGGAGAAGGGAATAGTTTTGGAATCAAGTTTTATAGTTGTTAAAGTTTTAAGTTGTTGAAGGTTTAAAGGTAAGTTTTAATGTTGTTACAGTTTTTTAGTTGTTGAGAATTTAAGTTTTTAAAGTTTTTAGTTGTTAATGGAAATCAATATCGCCACCTAAACCTAAACACAACCACGCAAAATAGATGTAAATTACAAAGAAGAAGCTTTTAATTACCTCTTTCCAACAGTGAAGTGAAAGATAAGTTTTGATGACGTTGAATCCGTTTCCTTTTCTGAGACTTGATTCCGTAATGAATGAGTAGACACGCTCATTAACTTTCTTCAACGCACATCCTCAACCCTCAGACAACAAACAAACAAGGTTTAATTAAAAGGTTGTTCTACGCAAAGAGAAACGAAAACAAAAACCAACAACAATACACATGGGGACTCTGATTCTATCTAACAATACGAAATCAAAAACAATAATCTCATCATCATCACATGTTAAATTCAACCAACACTAACTCCATTTTTAAAACAGACACACGAAGCTTAACTATCCTCACAAGTTAAAATCAACCAAGGAACCAAAGATCATCATCATCAGTTGTCAACCAACACTTACTCGGTTCCTATGCAAGAGATTCGATTTTTAAAACAGAAACACGAAGCTTAACCATTATCAGAAGTTAAAATCAATCTAGAAACCCACGATCATCATCGTCAGTTGTTAAAATCAACCAACACTTACTCGGTTCCCCAGGAAAAAAATTGATTTTTTGAACACACACACGATAATCTACTAATAAAATATTTCATCTTCCTCAAGATCATCATGCAAAATCATCATCATGAAAAATCATCATGGACATCAGTTTTTACAAGTTATTTTTCTACAAAGACAGGGATTTTCGTACTTATCTCGTCTCTTGTCCGCGATCCTTGCTTTATTTTGACATCGTTTCCTCTTAAGAAGTTCCTTCTCTCTTCTCATCTTCATCGGAGCCTCAGAGCATGGCAGAGAAACGACATCGACATCGCGGGGAAGAAAACAGCAAATCTAGTGACGAACAGCTTCACAATCGATACAGAATCGAGAGAGTAGAGAGATTCACAGAGAATCGAGAGAGAGAGGAGATGAAGAGATCGACATTTCGAAAAGGAGGAGAAAAAAAAAACTGATTTTGAGAATACTCGACCAAAGGAGAGAGAGACATTAATCGACGATCGAAAAAGATTGTGCCACATAAGGTTCCTTGCAAAAACTAAAAATGCTCATTTAAACACCGGTGTTGGACCCAATTACAGCACATACCTGAACATGCCAGGCCCATCTGGAGTGATCGCTGACTCGATGTTGAGCCGGACCCTACGACGTCGAGTTTGAGATTCCGGAGATCGCGGAGATGGTTAGAGGAAAAAGGAGCTATAAAAAGAGAACTAGGAAGGACATTCAAGACACGAGAAAAACCTTAGAGCAATTCTCGAATCATATCGACCTCATCTCTTAGATTTCTAGTTCGCTTTCTTATACACTTTGTTGTTATTTACGATCTTGTTCATCACCTTGTAAACAAATTCTACATTCAATAAAAGTCTATTTTTGTCAACCGAAGTCCGATTATATCGTTGTTTTTAAGAGCATCGTTGCCCAAATCCTTTGTCTTTCCCTGATTGAACTCTCCATCTCTACAAAACACTGAGTGTGGATTTTAGAATCTACATTTTGGCGCCGACTGTGGGGAAGATAAACGAAAAACACCCTTGTTAAGAACCCGATCTACGATTTCTAAGCACGATAATGGATCCCAACGCGAACAACCCCGATACTATCCGATCTGGATCGATCGACACCGCTCCCACCGAAAACCCTCTGGGAGCCGCCCCAGCATCGGTCCATCGAACAAACGTCGCTCTCACCGGAAACCCTCTGGGAACCACTCCGTTACCCGTCGACCGGGTAAACATCACCGAGACCACAAACGTGAACCAAAATCAAAATACTCCGCCGATCGGAACCTCGATCGCCGACAGGAATACAACCTCAGATCGAAACCCTCCTAATGACCAAACTGGATCTCGAGTGTGGAACCGTATAACGAACAGAACAATTCCCGACGATCCAACCAGAGCAATGAGACCGAGATCTCCGACCCAACTAGCTCAAATTTGAGACAAAATGGCCGAAATGAGAGCTATGCTCGTCACACTTATCGACAGATCTCGCGAACAAGAAATCGTTCATCGAACCATTACCAGTCGTCTAGAACAAACCGAGAGAGAACTCGCTGAGAGCTGAACAAATCCGAAGAAAAGAATCCGACAGCACTCGGTTCTAACCCTCCAGACGTCATTACCTCAAAACCGGGGAGCCTTCGCCTCCCTTGAAGCGGTCAACACCCGATCAGGCCGTTATGCCGGAGAAAGCTCGCGGCAGACCCAACCTGAAGAGACGATCTACCGAAGCTTAGACTACGATGGTCAAGGAGAAGTCGAAAATGGAACACATGGTATCAGAACGACCCCGATCTCAACTCGGGGTAGGCCAGCAGAAACAACCCCGCCGCAACATCAAACCTGAGATAACTGATTCTCATTCGGGGGTGACGACCCCACAGTCCATCCAGACCCCGCCTCGTCATACGACCCGTTCAGATCGATGCACGAGGACCTGCAAGAAGATGACCAAAGGTTCCCAAACCAAGCAGGAGCATTCAAAAGTTACGTGGAAAAGAACGACGCCGAGCTCTAAAGGATACACGCTATCGTGCATTAAGCGACGAGCTCGGCCCCCGATATTGACTAGGTCATCGAGAAAACCTGCCAAACTTCATTTAAAAATTGAATAACCAGTGTAAGGTTACACGACGTCGGAAAGATCAAGTTCCCCCAATACTCGGGAAATACCGATCCGAAAGCACACGTGCAGGCCTTCCGATTAGCCGTATCGAGAGCGTATCTCAATGAAGAGGAAAGAGAAGCGGGCTACTGCCTCTACTTCGCCGAGAACCTCACAGGTCCCGCCCTAGAATGGTTCGCCGGGCTTGAAGGAAATTCGATTGACGACTTCACCCAACTCGTATCAGTATTCCTAAAGCAGTACTCGGTGTTTATTGAGACGCGTGCCACTGAAGCAGACATGTGAAACCTCAAACTAGCACCCTTCGAACCTCTAAGGACTTGCATAAATAAGTTCAAAGAACTAAAGTCCAAGATATCGAGCCTGAATGAAGTTGTTGCGCTGGCAGCTCTGAATAATAGAATCTGGTTTTCTTCCAAGTTTAGGGAAGAAATGACGATCTGAGCCCCCACATCACTCGATGACGCGTTATATCGTGCGTAATACTTTGCAACCCTAGATAGCAGCCTTAAAAGAACAATACCACACCAACAAAGGAGTAATTAAAAAGCCCAGTACTCCGAAAGAGCAAACCACCAAAGGGCAGCACTCCTACACCATAGACTCGTCATCGCAGAACAAACAGTCAACATTCGACCTGAGCAAATACTGCTCCTTCCACAAACGAAAAGGGCATTCAACTGAAGAATGTCGTGCCGCACTCCGCAGTAAGGAGGAAAACAAAGAAGGCGGAGAGAACACAGAAGAGAAAGAGACCCCGACGACCTCAAAAGCAAAGAACAACGGTAAAAGAAGTAGAGAAATCGGACCAGCAGCGCAAGAATCTCCACCACCCCCCCCCCCCCAAGAGAGGAGAGTCGACATGATCTTGTGGAGGTCTGAACATAAAAAAGCACCAAATCAGACCGAAGAACGCGTAAACATCGATATCACGATGACGATACGAGGCCTGATGAAGGTCGATACGACATGTTCTCCTCCCTTCAGACAGATAACCAAACCTTACCGCGAGAGTCCAAATGGAGCTAAAAGTTCAGTAAAATCCGAAGAGCACTGGAGAAATCGATACCTAAGAAACAATACATCCCGCGTTTACTCAAACCCAACCTGTCCGGGGGGAAAGAACACTACCAGCCGACACTGACCAAAAAATGGAGACTCCCGACACACCACTAGAAAAAGGTAAAAGAATCGATTTCATTTATGGAGGATCAAAGTTCTGCAAGTCAGTCAATTCCATCAAAGCCCACCAACGAAGAGCTGAAAGCAGCACTGGCATACATGAACCTTTACCCGGCCCCGATCACGAAATCACCTTTGATGAAATTGAAACCGCCGACCTCGACAGACCACACGACGACGCACTCATCATACGACTCGACGTCAGAGGATGCGAATTGTCCAGAATCATGGTAGATACCAGAAGCTCGGTAGACATACTCTTCTACGATGCATTTCAAAGGATGAGATTCACTAAAACACTCCTTAAGCAAGAAAATACCCCCCTAATCGGATTCGCATGAGAGACTACCTTTTCTCTCAGATCCATCGAGCTCGTCGTGACCGCCGAAGATTTTAGGAAGATCGTCGAATTTCTTGTAATAGATCGACCTGTCCCATTTAACGCCATCCTCGGAAGACCATGGCTATACAGCGTGAAACCAGTGCCCTCGACTTACCATCAATGTCTGAATTTCCCTACACCAAGAAGAATTCAAACCATAAGAGGGAGCCAAAAGAATTCCGGAACATGCTACTTGTCGAGCTTCAAAGACATCGAGTCGAGTCCATAAGATCGACGAAGAAGCTATAAGGAGAACAAGAATTGCACTCGCAGGGACGAACAAATCGAAAAACACGACCCAATCCACTGGGAAAATAATCTAACTATGTTAAACTTGATCCCTCAACGAGGGTACGTAGGCAGCTCACGATCCGAGTTCAGTCACTCCCCTCAAAAAAATCTCTCACAAAGATGCAAAACCCAGAAAAGAAAATAACATATCCTTACGAACAGGCTCCTCCTAACATATGATCTAAAATTGTATATTAAAAGAATAATCTATAAGTAACGAAGAAAAATACTTTCTAATCTTCTCAAAATCGATTTAACTGCATGAAGAGGCCCTGATCAAGTCTACGGAAACAGTTAGGATCCCGCTAAAAATACGGCGCACCATAGTAGTAAAAATACTACTCTAACACAACTTGTCGACGCGATATCAATCAAAGTCGATCTACGACCGCGAAAATAATAAGAGGTCGCGCATTCAAAGCAAAATGAAACAAAACGAACCATTATTATTCATAATCGTTATTACCCATCGGAGTTACCAGGAAAGAAAAACGAAATAAAAAATAATAATAGTAAAACAATACAAGACTAATTCTAATCTTCGGCGTCAAACTCGCCATCTTCATAGCGCCCCCCATTGCGTCCTTGCTCGCCCCCAGACTCATCTTCGCAAGGAGGCACTTTAGAGAAAAAATCATCAAGAAGATCCTCAGAGACCAGTGGAAGATCCAACTTCCCAACCGAAAAATCCGACACCGCATTCACGTCAAGTTTGACCCCGAGCTCGACCTCCTTATCTCGAAGGCTTGGTAACTCGTCAGAAGTAAGCATATTGTTATTCATTATTTCCTTAATGAGATCGATGTTAGCCTTGACCTCCTTCAAACGAATCTCACAGTCCGTCGCGGCCTTCTTCATTTCCCACTTCTCCTTTAGAGACATCAAAACATCCAGATAACCGTCAGTCAAAGTCTTCTTAGTATCGTAGGTCACACGGCGAAGCCCCTCCGCATGACTCGCGGTCAGAAATTCAACATGTGCTTCCAGCACGGCAACTTGCTCCAAAGCCGATTTCCTTTCATTACTAACGACCCAAAGACGAGCCTCGACAGAAGCGGCCTGATTTCTCAGTTTCTCGGCCGCTGTCAACTGAGCAACAGTGGTACGCTCCCGATCCTGCGCCCTCTTTAAATTAAGTTTCAACTCTCAAACGACCTTCTTTACTTCATGGAGTTTCTCGGCTCGAGGGATATCACGGAAACGCCTCTCCAGAGTTGCATCGAACTCGTTGTTTGCCTCCATAGCCTGAAGATACATTAAGAGTAAGCTAAACAGAAAAATAAGAGTTAGGGATCAAAAGATTTGACCAACGGACCTTAGCATGAGCAACCGCCATCTTCACGTAAGCATCACGCTCGGTCATATTCTGTAGCGAAGGAAGAGGACACCCCGACGGCTTAAACTGCATGGCCAAATGAGCCACGCTATCAGGATCATCTGTAATCGGACAATCCTTGGCAAGAGATAACTTCCAGGGAAACGGCTTCGCGACCATGCCTTCGATCGTAGAGCCGAGTCGAGCATCATTACCAGAGGTCTTTGCCTTCTTCGGAGGACAATCATGCCCCTCTGAGCCATTCGTGATACCAGAACTCAAAAGAGTTGCGGTCTTTGGTTCATCCGAATCTTTGGCTTCGGATCGAACAATGACACGAGGAAGTCGAGGTTCCTCACGAAGAACCTCAGTAAGTGCTTCACTCACATCACCAGAACGAATCCGCCCTGCTCCATTGTTCCAATTGCGAACTCTCTCAGATTCACGAGGATCAGTCTTTCTTGATGTCATGATTTGCGTTTGAAGGAATAAGATTCTCGAGATTAGGAAAGACGAACTCAATGTTTATAAGGGCACGAGAAAACGAATATTACTAACTGAAAAAGAGATAAAATCCCTAAAGCTTAGATATTATAGATCCATGGTCATCCCAAGCATTTTACAAAAGAAAAAACAATAAAAAAAAAAAGAAACACTAGATATCCGATTTAAAACAAAAGAAGATAAAACTAAGAATCAGTCCCATCCTCGGAAGAAGATTTTGCGACATACGAATCACCAGAAATCTCTGGGAGATCAAAGTCTGCAACAGACCAATCCGCAACGGCAGCCAATTCGACAAGCCCTTCGCAATCTTTCTCCATCTCTTTGAGACGAGCTAGCTCATCGTCGACATCCAGACCACACCACCTTTGATCTCATTCAGCAGGTCGATGTTTGTGACCACCTCCCTTAGCTGGATCTCTGCGTCAACCTCCTTCTTTTTGTCTAGCCATTTCTTCTCCATGAGGGCCAGGATCTCTTTACAACGGTCGGTGATCTCACGGCGCATCACGCGAGATTTGCGACGGATATCTCGATCACTCTCCGCAAGAAACTCCGCGACCAGCATCTTTTGAGTGGCGACCTCGGTCTCGAACACCATCCTTTCTTCGTGAGCCTTCTTCCACTCGCCCCTCAGATAATCTGCCTCTCCGGTCTTCTTCAGATCCTCCTTAACCTTACAAAGAGATTCGTCAAGACTCTTCACCTCGGCCCGCGACCTCGCCAGATCCTTGTCGCCGCAACCCAATAGCGAACATAACCTGTGGAGCAAGAGAAGCATCAGAACAAGGTCGATCGTAGGAAAATACCACAAAAGAAAGTATAACTCACCTTGGAATTAGCGTCCGCGACCTTCGAATACGCCTCCCTTTCCTCATGAGAAGCCGAGGGTAGAATAGAAGGGCCCAGAGCCGACCTATCACAGCTTCGGAGAGATCACCGACGATGCTTACGGTCGCTAGTAGGAGAATCCTCTTCTGAGTCAGCACTCAAAGCGATCGGAGATCCTCCACCTCCAGAAACTCCCTCGACGTCAGTGACATCGACAGGAATCAAAGTCGAATCCTCGGGATCCCTGTTTCCCTTAGCACGACTCCAGATTCTGAATGACGACCTCCTAGCTAATTGTCTGTCTGACCTAGCAGAAAAAGGGGGTCGTTAGAAGGTCCTGCAGAATCCTTAAGCTTAACCAAGCAGCTGGCAATTGCCGGAGCCTGACTAGTCCCGTCAGGCAGCAAGAAAGCAGCGCGAATTCGCTCACCGGTAAAAGAATACCAATTCAGATGATCTTGTTGTAGCATCTTCAATAAACCACGGATCTCATCCGTCATCGGAGAAGTCCCGGAATTCACTAGAAAGCTAAAAAGAAAAACCAGCATTCAGATTCTAAAGGATCAAAATATATATTAGCGATGAGGAATCGAAACTAACCTATATCGTCGGACCAACACCGAGGAATCCTCTCAACGTCAAAATCACCTATCGACGAACAATCGACCTTGAAGACAAAGAACGTCTCTCTCCAATTCTCGTCGCGATATGGAACTCCCTGAATGACGTGACGTCCAACACGCGGCGACATAAGAAAAGTCCCCGGGCTTTTGTCGTTCCTCTTCAACAAACATAAGTGACGAAGCTCCTCCAGACCAAAGCGTAAGCGCTCCTCACGAGCTCTTACCACGAGTGCCAAGAGGTGCCTCAAGAAATTCGGGCACATCTGGGTAAGACATATGCCCAATTCAGCTGTGATTTCAAGAATTGGGGCAAGAATCGGGAAGAATAAGCCACACGATTTGAAGAACGTGTGATACGCTCCGCAGAACCCCTCTCGAACGGTCTCAGGGGTCTCAAGCGTAGTATCCAACTCGAGCCGAACGCTCCGATCAACGCCATGAGACGAGTATAAAGCTTCGAGATCTTCAGCTTTAGTCGTTGGAAGAGGAAAATTAAACGTTACTTCCATCTCTACATAAGAAAAAGAAAGTCGCACGAGCAAGACGATTTCTTGTAGAAAGAAAGAGAGCTCCAGTGAAAGAAAAGAAGTTAAGAGAAAACAAGAAGAAACTCTTGTATTATAAGGCAATTCGCCGACATAAAGAAACGGCTTTATCATTAAAGCAAGAAGATAATAATTAGGTTTTTCAATAAAAACGGCATAAGTAGCCGTTACGAGCACACGCCAACGGTCCATTGACAGGGAGCAGACACGTGTCAAGTCGCTGCACCGCATAAGCCAAACCATCTTTAAACCGACTGAGTGCGAGCAAGCCATCTTAACCTTTTAATAAAAAAAATAAGATTGGGGGACAAATGTTGGGCCCACCTGGAGTGATCGCTGACTCGATGTTGAGCCGGACCCTACGAGGTCGAGGATGAGATTTCGGAGATCGCGGTGACGGTTAGAGGACAAAGAAGCTATAAAAAGAGAACTAGGAAGGACATTCAAGACACGAGAAAAACCTAGAGAAATTCACCAATCACATCGACCTCATCTCTTAGATTTCTAGTTTTCTTTCTTGTACTCTTTGTTGTTATTTCAATCTTGTTCATCACATTGTAAACGAATTCTACATTCAATAAAAGTCCATTTTTGTCAACCAAAGTCCGATTATATCGTTGTGTTTAATAACATCGTTGCCCACATCCTTTGTCTTCCCCTGATTGAACTCTCGATCTCTACAAAATACTGAGTGTGGATTTTAGGATCTACAACCGTTCCTTCATTTCTTTTATTTTTTCATTTATTTTTCCCTTTTTTTTTCCTTAGGACCTCAGCTTTAGAAGTTCCTATAGACATGCTCTAATATTCCAGCACCAAAGAGACCATATTCTACAGGTTGTGCATGGGGCATTAAGAGATTATCAACAATGGCAAGATGCAAGCAATCAAAGAAAAGAGGAGGATCAGTATAGTACATCCACTCGTTTGCAGGGAGAGCAAATCCAGGTACCACCTTACGTAACTCTCCTTATTATTGTCTTGTTGATGCTTCATGGAAAGGATCAAATGAGCATGGAGGAATTGGATGGTTCTTGTATAGAAAAGAAGGCATCCACCAGCTTCAAGGCTCATCTTCTATCCATTCAACTAATACCCCCACTAGAAGTTGAAGCCCAAGCAATGTTGATGGCAGTACAACAACAAAGAAGGTTTGGCTTTAAGCAAGTTACTTTCATAAGCGACTGTAAAATGCTTGTAGATGAGTTAAATCAGTCGAGCACTGAAGTAACCATCAAAGGAGTCCGTAACACGGAGATACACTCTATGGTGCAAGACATTCTCGAGATCTCAAAGGAAGATCACTTTACTTTCCACCATGTATCAAGAGATTGTACAATCTATGTTGATGTATTAGGTAAACATGTAAGGACAAGAAACCAAAACTACGTAGTTACATAGATGCAAAATTAATAACACATAAAATTGACAAAAAGAAAAATTGAGGGGTAAAAAGTAAAAACTATCCGGTTTGATTTTTAACAATAATTTTCTATTTTACTGTAAATTATTAGAACTATAGTCTTACTATTTCAAATTATATGATTGGCTGAAAACACAAACATTAAGACATAGATTTTTTTTTTCTAAATGGTAGCATTGAAATATACTAAGCTAAAACTAATTCAGCTGATCAACAAAAATATATAAGACACTATTGGTCAAAAGCTTTCAATAAAACTAAAATAAATATTAAAATATCATATATTTTAAAATATAAAAACTCTTTATAACATCATTTATTTTGGAACGTAGAGAATAATATTAACTATTTCTTTCAAACACAATTTTAGGGTTATTAAGAAGATTTAAGAATACTGGTTAATTTGCACCATTCAAAACCGTAAAAAAATTATGGATAATAATTTTATTCATATCTTAAAAAATTTATGTAAAAATAATCTTTACTTTGTATAGTTATTGATAAATTATATTTATAATTTGAAGTTTATATTTTTGTGTGGAAATATTAATAAACATTTAATCAAACTTTTGTACCAAAAAGACTTGGACAAACTTCATTCATCACCAAGTGATGACAATACTTTTCTGTTCTTTTTTTGTCGGAAAAAAGTTTAATATGCATTATTAGTAAGATAATCTTCCATTGCTGAGTCATGGCGTAGTGTCCATGTTACTCTAGGCAAAGAAATGGATTTCCAATTAAAAGGCCATAGTGTTCAATTACAACAGATCGATAAAGATCTCGATCTGAACAGGTACCGACAGTGTAAAACCGTCGTTATGCCAAAGAGATATGCATAAAAGATTAAGAGCACATCTGACACATACTAAATGACATAAGCCTATTTTTAATATTATTAGGGCGCAAGCGCGGAGACGGTGATTTATGTAATAAATATTTGAAGGTATATTTGAAGATGATGTTGTGTTTTGATAAGGTCTTTGATTTATTAATATTTGTATTTTTATAGATTTGAGCTCCGGTATTGACGTCTATTTTATGGTGTTTTCGGATGTTTATTTGAAATTAATGTTCACTATCTCAAATTTTGTAGTTTCTTTTTGTTAATTTGCAATTAATCCTTATTTGTGTTTTAAAAAAAACATTTGAAATTATACAATATCATACGGTAAAAGATAAAAGAATGAAGTAAGATTGTGATCATAGATAATTGATTTATATATCTATCTAAAAGAGCTAGAAAATTATTGGTAAACAGAGTAATTTGGATTTTTCCTATTACAAAAAGTCTGGAAACATTAAAAAATAAAATAAAAAATGAAAGAGCTCTAATAAAAAAAAGAAGAAGCAAAACTACTAAATTTTCACTCATTTTGGCAGTCCACCCATTTCGTCACTTTCAATACGTTAAGCATTCTTCGTGCAGGTCTCCAAGACTCCAACGTTTCCATGCCGCAACATGTTGATTTCCTCGATTCGAACAAAAACTGTAAGCAAAAAGATAAAGAGTTTGGCTTACTTTTCCGACAAGAAACTGTTTCACCATGTATAAGAGTAAGTCATAATATAACATCATCATGAGAAGAGGACATACATTGTTTTAGGGGAAGAGAAAACTCATTGATTTGTGGTTGGTGATGATGGGTCATAGTCATAAGTTAACTCTCACCAGCTTTCACGAATCTTCCTTTCACTCTTTTTATTGTGTCAGCTCTCACTTTGCGAGATCCATATCAAATCTGTTTCCAACAACTAGAACTCAAACAATTAATCTTGAATCAAAATTTTCTTAAAACTTTGTTTTGTAACGCTGTTCAATGAGTTAGACGATTCACCATGGGAATCTAATATTGAAGTTGGTTCTCCATTGCACCATCATTGGCATCATGATTCTCAAGCTCTAGCAGCTAAAAACATCGCTTTTTCTTTCTCAATGTTTCTTCAACTATCAAAATCTTAATGTTTTGCATTTTACCAGCTTATCTTCACTACCGGAAAGCTTGACAAAGTCGTGCCGAGCGTTTGCTATCTTTTTATGCAATGTTGATGTTCGCAAATGCCTTATCCCTTGGAACTCCTCATCCACTAACTTCTGAACAGCCTGAAAACTCACAGTTTCATTCATTACCTTATTTTAACTTCAATATGGTAGAAATACAAGAATTAATAGCAGCAAAGATGCAAACCGTTGTAATAGTGGCAGTCACTAAGACGATTTGAAATACTTGGTCATTTGTTTTCAAAGCACAATGTTTCAGTGGAGCAAGGAACTAGCGAATGTCAGGACCAAAACTACGATCAAACATAGCGTCTGCCTCATCTAGCACCTGTGTGAATAAAAAAAAAAGATTCTTACTGCCCTTTATTTTCTTAATTGCAGATCTCAAAATAAAAAGAACCATAGAACATAATGTTAAGATCACAAAACAAAATGGAGCATACCACAATAAGCGATATCTCCATAGACCATGTTTCCTTCTTTGATATGCTGAAGAATCCTACCACGAGTTCCAACAACCATGTCTATTGAATTGTTCAAAGAATCCTCCTGTGGTCTTATTCGAGAACCCACCCCTAACCAATATAGATCCAAACCTTGCGTGCTGGCTGACAGACTTGGCAACATGGTGAACTTAATGCAGAATCCTTGATTAGTTTTTTCACATTTGCTGCCTGCCTAACAACAGATTCAACTCTCTCTTCTCTTTTAACGAATCATTAGGGATTCAAGACATCAACAATACTCTAATCACATATTACACCATTGGTCATCCAAGACTTTCTGGATAATAAACAATCCAAAGTATCCCTCTTTTCCAGAAAAATCCATAAACAAAAGCCACAAAAAAAAAATCCACTGGAAGTACCTTCTTAGATAGTTCATAGGTGGGACAAAGAACAACGGTCCTAGGATATTTTACCCAGAGATGCCTCATCTTCTGTCATCAGCTGCAACAAATCAAATCAAATACAACTTAAATCGACATGTTCTCAAGAACACCAATCAAATCAAATTGAATGTTTGCTGATACCAGATGACATATATTAAGGCTTTTAGTCTCATTATCCATTAGCTATCGAAGCATATAAAATTGAAGAAAAATCACACTAACAACAAAGGGACGATGGAAACGTCACCTCTGCATCTGTTGGTTTCTTCCGCAAGTTTCCCTGATAGCTCAAACGATGGTTCTTCCTGCATAATACAACAAAGTTAGAACTGAAGCTCGAATAGATTGATGAGCCAAGAGAGCATACAACTACATTGGAAATTTAAATTAGTAGATGCTTCGTATGACAACACCTTTTACTTCGCTGCCAAAGCTTCTTCAGCAGCTTTCATTCTAGCAATCAAACCATCTTCACCATTTCTGTTTAAGAAAACCCCGTAACATGGTTAGACAAAATTCTGAAAATTTTCAAGGTCAGATCTCTTAAAAAAAAAAAAAAAAACTTCCGGTTCCTCGCCGGTCCCTCTTGCATTAGATCCCTGAAAATATAAAAGGAAATCAAAATAACTCAAGAACTGACTAAGACTTGTGAGTATTCACCAAAACTAGTGAAGGGTTTTGGTCATAGATAGCATGACACAAAGGTTAAAAACGATAAAACTACACACGAAAATTACCAAAAGAATAATTCAAACTTCTAAATCAACCCGTATATATAATGACTTTTCATAAGTAAAATAATAAAGAAACATAGAAACGAAGTGTCACTGAAGATGCTGAAGGGCACAAAAGAAGCTATCTTAACACACATATAGCAAAAAATGGCTGATCAAAATTTAACAAATCACAACCTAAACAGTTCAAAGTTCCCAACTTTAAGAACACAATAGCACCAAAAATCATCACAATCTCAGAAAGAAAAAAAAAAAAAACTTAAAATCACAAACTGATAAACCATTTCAACGTTGATAATCTATATTATAATCTATATTTAACAAGATCCTTAATTAGTTCTCAGGGATCTCAAGCTCACCCTCCTGAATCTCTTGCAAAAGATCCTTAGGATCCTTCCCATCAACAGTACACCCAACAGAAACACACGTCCACAAAATCTCCCTCACAGTCCCACTCAACTCCTTCGCAATCGACCTCGGCCTCATGATCCTCGCGATCTCAATCACGTCATGAAGCGAAATGTTCCCGTTATGCTTAATGTTCTTCACCTTCTTCATATCCCTCTCGGGCTCCTTCAACGCCTTGATCACCAGCACCGTCGCGGAAGAGACCACCGTGACTTTAGCCTGACGAACAAAAAAAAAAAAAAAAACTTATAGTGTGTCATGAAGAACACGATTTCTGAATATTTTTTTTTCTTTTGAAAAAATGTTAAATTTATTCAGATCAAAAAGGGTTTTGTACAAACTAATGCTAACGTATAGTTTGTGAAAGTGTTGAAGAAAAAACAGAGTTTTATTCTCTAGTCTTAAACCAAACAGGCATAATACATTGGATGAAGTGTTTCCCTTCTGAAATTATTATATTCGTACTAAGAAAAAGCAAATATAGCATTAGTAGTGATCAACTAATGACGCGTTTCTTGACCGGCAGAGCATGTAACGCATTGGTCTTATGCAGTGTGAGGCCGAAGCTCTCTTCCATATCCAAGTCCCCAGAAACGATGCCGTCTGGAAGCTTCCAGTCAAATGAATAGAGAAGGGAAGCAAGCATGAGAGGCACTGTCTTCACAGCCAAAGGCAACCCCGGACATATTCTTCGTCCGGCTCCAAACGGTGTAAGCTCATAATCTCTGCCTTTCACATCAGTCTCTTTCCCCAAAAACCTTTCTGGTTCGAACCTGTTCGGATTCTCCCACCTACTCGGGTCTCGTCCTACAGCCCACACGTTCACCAAAACCTGAGTGTCTTTAGGCACAACAAATCCAAGAATTTCCACATCTGTTTCTGCTTTTCGTGGGAGGAGAAGCGGAGCAGCTGGATGGAGACGGAAAGTTTCTTTAACAACAGCTTGTAAATAGGGCAGTTGTGAGATATCTGATTCTTGCACGACACCGTTTTGGCCTATCACACTATCGATCTCGTCTTGAACTTTTGTCATTGTTTTTGGGTTTTGGAGTAGCTCTGCCATTGCCCATTCCACGGTACTAGAGTTTGTGTCTGTGCCGGCTGAAAATAGGTCCTGCCACATATTATACATAGTTAAATTCCAGATTATATTAATTGTGAAGAATAAAATTGGTGGAATTTGATATATTTTTACAAAGCATAATGAAGTTGTCATCATTTTTTTTTTAAAATAACTGGTTCTCTACAATTTTGTAGATGAATCAGTTTGTAAATAAAATTATTTATCTATCCTCTTATACCTTCTTTATTCCACTTACAGTTCATGTCCCCTAAATTAATATAGATTTCAATTAATTCTAAATTTCATTAGATTGATGTGTTTGAATATGAAGACTGATTAAAAAATATTGTATCTCGAAACTAATTTGGCACCGAGATGATTATACTGAGTGTTGATTATGATAAATTTATATATCCGATTCTTTTGTAATGCTCATTCAGGTGACCATACGGTCCATATCTGCAAAAAAAAAGAGAGAAAACTTACGAGAAGAAGGTGTTCAATCTGATTAATGTTGAGTTCAGCTTCATCTCCTTGGTTGAGATCAATAAGAGCATCAAGAAAATCTTTGCTCGAAACGTCTTTATTTTCCGTCTGCAACGAGTTTCCCTTGAGCCGAGCATAGTACAACTCTCTGAAAACCCTAAACAACCTATCCGAGCAGTCCTTCACTTTCTTTCTATTACCTTGCAGGTCAAGAAATCTCATAAATGGGAAATAGTTAGCAAGGTCGGGATTTCCTATAGATTCCATGACCCCAGTCACCAACTCCTGAAAGTCGCTGGTCTTCCTAGAGTCGTAGTTACCAAGGTCGACTGAAAACAAAATATTCGAAATAATATTGAGGGCTGTGACGAAGGAAGCCCGAGAAATATCAACAGCTTCTTCTCTATCACTGCATTCACTCACGAAGTTGATAAGTTCTTGCACCTTCTTCATCCTTAGAGCTTGGGTAGCCTCGATACGCTGTGGTGAGAACAGCTGAGTAACTGATATTTTCCTCAACAGCCTGAAAGATATAACATGTTTTTTTTTTTAATCCAATACACAAATCTATTGGTTCCGTTGAGATTAGCTATATATTGTGGATCCAGAAGATCATCATGGTCAGGGATCTTAAATTTTCTAGTTGATAAAAATAAAAACAATGACTTACCTCCAAAGAGGAGAAGACGGATGAAGCCAAGCGAAGGAAAAAGAATGATGATCAATGGACCGTATGGCCTCATTGAGGTAGCGGCCAGACAAAATTTGGTCGTGTGTTCTTAAAACCTCTCGTGCAGCGTTTGGTGAAGCTACGACTACCGTGTTTAGACATCCAAGCTTAAGACTCATGACTGGCCCATATGTTTTCGAGAGGTGGGCGAATGAGCGGTGCGGATTCTTTCCAACAAGGTGCATGTTTCCGATAATGGGTAACCGTGGAGGTCCTGGAGGCAGCGTTGCGGCACCATGAGAGCTCTTTTGTGATCTTACGGTTTTCAAGATAAGGAAACATGATAAGATAAAGCAAACGAAAAGGAACAGAGCTTGTCCTGAGATGATGTCCATCTGTGTGTTCTCAAGTGATAACTACACAAAAATCACTATATATATATATATATATATATATTATTTCCTGAGATGATGTCCATATGTACCATGGTAGAGCATCTCCCGTTGGAGTCCTTAGGGAAAAAATAATTAAATAATCAGTAGATTCTACAATAAGTTAAGGATTCGATACTTAAAATCACTAAATAAAGATTGTTTTTTAGCGAATCTCTATAATATTATTTGAGAAGTCAGTTTCCTACGTGTCGCGCTCACATTAACTCTCGCGATGGTTGATTACATAGATACCCTTAATGAATTTTTATATTTTAAGAATATTCTTTTTTTATTTAGTTTTTTTTACTTCTTTTCAAATAACATATATAATAAAAAGGAAATATTTCTAAAAAAAAATTAAAATAAGAAAAACAAAATATATGTATATAATATGACTTTATTAAAATGGAAAGTTCACAAAATAGTAATATCTCCATTAATATATATTTTTAAATAACATATAATATATTTTGAGAAGTCAGTTTCCTACGTGTCGCGCTTTCGTTAACTCTCGCGATGGTTGATTACATAGATACCCTTAATGAATTTTTATATTTTAAGAATATTCTTTTTTATTTAGTTTTTTTTACCTCTTTCAAATAACATATATAATAAAAAGGAAATATTTCTAAAGAAATTTTAAAAATTAAAAACGAAATATATGTATATAATATGACTTTATTAAAATGGAAAGTTCACAAAATAGTAATATCCCCATTAATATATATTGTTAAATAACATAAAATATATTTTCAAAATAATAAAAATATATATGTTCATGAACATCCAAAAATTTATCAGTTACACTTTATTTATTTTTTTTAGAAATCAACATATAATTTGATAAATATTATGAAAATACATGTATATTTAAGCGATAAATAAAACTAATTTTATTTTACTTAACTAAAATAAAGAGTAAATTTTTCTACGTGCCGCGCTCACGTTAATTCTCGTGATTATTGATTACATAGATACCCTTAATGAAATGTTAGATTTTAAGATTATTTTTTTATTTAGTTTTTTTACCTCTTTCTAAATAACATATATAATAAAAAGGAAACATTTCTAATTTTTTTAAAAAAAATTAAAACGAAAATATATGTATAAAATATGACTTTATTAAAAAGGAAAGTTCACAAAATAGTAATACATCCATTAATATACAATTTCAAATAACATAAACTATATTTTCAAAATAATAAAAATATATATTTCATGAACATCCAAAAATTAATGAGTTACACTTTATTTTTTAGAAATCAACATATAATTTGATAAATATTATGAAAGTACATGTATATTTAAGCGATAAATAAAACTAATTTGATTTGACTTAACTAAAATAAAATGTAATTATACTTCAATTGTAATTTAAAAATATATTTAACTCAATATACTCACAAAAAGAATGACTCGACTGATCTAATTTATATCCAAAAAATAAATATCTAACTACAAGAAGAACATATAATTTTATAATAATAATAATAATCTATTTAATTTTATACATATAAATTAGAGGTTGACTCAAAACATATTAAAAAGAAAAAGAAAATATTAACCAATTACAATTTTGATTCTTTTTAGAATTTATATATATGCATGAGATTTCAAAATATTATCATTATATTCATTTATCTAATTTTTAATCAAACACTTCAGCTTATTATTTATTTCATTTTTAGCACAATATATATTAAGTTATACATAATTTAACTATAATATACTTACATATCTAAAAATATATTTACATATCTAAAGACAATAACCAATCGAAATAAAAATAAGAAAATTAATCAAAATTTTATTATATTTGGAATAAAGAAATATGATAGCTGAATTTGAAAAATATATATTATCCAATATACCAAATTGATAACCAAACCGACTATTGATCAAAAAAATAATTAAACCGACAATAATATATCCAAAGTTATATGTATAATTATAATAATATAATATTTACTAATATAAATTATACATATTAACTGATTCAAACTAAAACTAAATATCAATCAATTATTATAAAATTTACTTTTATGAATATTCATATCCGTGCATGAGCACGGGAAAATCACCTAGTCCTTATACTATTTGTAAGTCCCCAGAACACGTGGCAGCCCGCGAATGGTTTTTATTTTTTAAATTCGAAATATTTTTACCAAATCCAAAATATCTTTACCAAATCTGAAATACCATTTTCTTAAAGATTCTTATGAATCTCGAGGTTGCAGATGGTCTTATCATGTTTCCTATCTAAATTTGACAAAACAATATTTATATTTTGAAATTCCCAAATCTACCTACACCTACAGTCGATAGGGCTCCGAATTCTTGCTAGTGGACACTTGTCAATGAGAAATAAAAAGTCAAAAAAAAGAAAAAAATGCATATGCATCTATCACACACTAGATACGTCCACGTAGCCGACAAGAAAGATACGTACACGGAAAGTATTCTAATATACCCCACTTGGAAAATAACTATTCTAACTATCTCACCATTTTTCTCACTGCCCCACTTTTTTTTTTTCGTAGTAGTTTCTAGTAATTCAAGGTAGTTTGTTTTTTGTTCATAGTAATTTTCTAGTAATTTAAAGTAGTTTCTAGTAATTCATAGTAATTCAAGGTAGTTTCTAGTAATTCATATTGCACATAATATTGATTCATTCAGGGTTGTTGATTTTTTAACCATACTTAGACTTTGAGCAAAAAAAAAAAATCAAATTTAAGATGGGTTAAAATAGAATGAAGATGGTAGTGAGTGGGGCAATGTAGAATTTAGTCCTACGTACACGGAGCGGCGTAACAAATCGTTAAGATATCGTACATGATGGTCTGATCTAAAGTTTAAAACAAAACTAAGCAATAACTTGTGTGACGATCACATTATTAATTTCGTTCTTTTTTAAAAAGTATATTAAATCTGTTTAATTTAGATATCATTTTTATTTTAAGTTATTTTTTCACTTTAATCTCCTAAAATATAATTATAACTATAAATCAATATTTATTTTGATTTGTTCGGTTAAAATGTTTGATGTTTTTGATTTTCCATGATAACCAAAAACTATTATTATTTATTTGGTGTTATATAAATTTTTTGATTGTTTTAGTTTCAAACCAATTGTTTCGTATTATAGTTTCTATACTGATAATAGTTGAAAAAAAATATTAAGACAGATCATTTTACTAAAATTTGGCCATAATGAAAGAAGCGTTAGAAAAAATAATATTTCAACTTCCAAAAGAAATGAATATTTCATTTGTAGTGAATATTTAGTTATAAGTGCTTACATCAATGTACACATGTATGTATGTAAAAATATATAAAAGTGATTGATAGAAATATAAATATACTGCTAATTAATATTAAAAATATTTTTATTCAAGATAACACATGAAAGATAATTAATAAAAATAAAATAGACCTAGACATAAGTGGGTTTTCATATAAAAAATAAAATTGGATCTGTAAACCATAAAAATAAAAGATATATATATATATATATATATATATATATATATATATATATATATATAATTGGGCTTACTGCATTTTATTTTTTGGCTTATTGTGTTGTATTTTAGTCTAATCAGTTTTTAACATTAATAATTTATGGTAGTAAATATTTTACAGTTTGGCTTGTTCAAAGCTTAAGATTCTAAAATGTGTACACACATTCATAACAAAAAAAATAGTTATACACTTATCATCAACAACTGGCGATTGAAAGAAGATTAATGTTTCATTCACAAAATTTGATTTCTTCACTCAATCCTTTCGAATCCATCACCGGAAGTTTGTTCAATTTTTTTTTGTAGTACTTCTCTCTAACTTTCTTTCAGGAAATTATATGTGAGTTTAGTATATAAAACACTGAAATATGGGAGATTTTCACTTTGACCTTCTATTTGGTGCCATCATTCATGTTTACTTTTATTTAATGGACATTTTCAAAAATACCTAAATATAAGACTTCATTAATGAGGAAAAAGATATTTATATCCTTGATTTATAAATATAAATAATTATTTAAATAATAAAGAAAAAAAACTTTTAATTTTTCGAATTATATCTTTTCAAATTCGAAAATTTTCTAGTTTATTTAATTGTTTTTTGAAATTTATATATTTTGATTTTAAATTTTTGCAGATATTCATTTTCAAATTCAAAAATAATTTTTGAAACTATTTTTAATTTTTTGTTTTAATTTTAGTATTTACTTATATATTGTATTTTTATTAAAAATTCTAAACTTTGCCCTCTAAAATCTCACCTTTCAAATGTAAATCATAAATTGTTGTTACAAAAAAAAAAAAAAAAAAATCATAAATTTAGATTAGTTAACCCTAGAATTGTAAGTATCTATTTAACTCATTACAATGAAAGATAAATGTGGTTAAAGTAAAAATGAAAAAAGTACTAAGAAAGTGCTAGTTTAGGCAACTTTCCCTGAAGTATATTGTATAAATGAATTTGAAATATTTATGAAAGAAAATATATGTCAATTATATTTTTGTAAATTATCTTTCTTTTGTGGAATTTTAATATAACACGTAGATCTCTGCTTGTAAATTTCAAAAACGTAAAACACATAATATAATACAGAATTTGCGAGAAACTATTTATACATGACACCTCAACCTATTCATTCTCTATTAACAATCACTGTAAAACTACCATATATCTATTATAATGTAAACACATTTATTATAATATATATCTTATAAAAATTAAAGAGAAATACCAATATAAACTTATCATTTTAATTAACACTTATTTATATTGCAATGCCAGTAAAGTAATAACTACTCATGTCTTTGTGCCTTTTTGTCTTTACAAAATTAAATATACAACAAATTCAGTTTATTCTATATTAATTAATATTTAACATCCATTAAAATTTTGATAAGCTAAACGTACATTATTAAAATGAAGTATTTCAACCATTACAACTTTATTAAAATATGCATCCACTGATACAATAAAAACCAAATCCAAATTTTAATTATTTCTAAATTTGCTGACTCCAAACTATTTTTTTTTTAAATATAACATTTGATTTCAACATTCACCTACGTAATTCTTCACTAACAAAACTGTTTATCAAATTTATTATTATTATATATATTTTAATGTATTAAGTTATTTTAATGTATTAAGTTCTACATATACTATACAAACATTGTTGTAAAAGAAATACTATACAAACATTTCGATTTTCATAATCATAACTAACAATTCTATTTAAGAAACACAAACCTCCAAATATTTTTCGAAATCATAAAAAGTGATTCCCATTGTTAACAAAATTTTGTTATTTATTCAAAATCATAAATAACAATAGAATCAGTTTTGATCACGAAAAATATTTGCAATATTCCATATATAGTAATTTTGGACATAATCATTTGTTACTTAAATCATTATCTTTCCATATATTAGTGACTAAACTAATTTCTACAACATAGCTAAACAAAAAATTATATTCTATAAATGAAATCATGTGTGATTAAATAATAATTATTTCCTATAATCTAACCTAGGGGTAGATATTCGGGTACCTATTCGGATCGGTTCAGATCTATTTAATTTTTGGGTTTTTAGAGTTAAGGTTTAATCCCATTTAGGTATTTATAAATTTTAGCACAAGATCGGTGGATAACCCGCTAAAATTAGTTTAGAAATTTTAAATTCATTTAACTTCACATTTCTCAAATCTAAAAATAAACTACTATATAACGTATAAATTTGAATAATATATGTCAAAATACTTAAACTTAACATGAAATTTGGTTGACTTGAATATTTAGATGAAGAATCAATAAATATTTCAAGTATTTTTCATTGTATTTTGAGTATTAGTTTAGATATTTATTTTTGAGTTTGTTATGTATTTATTGGGTGTAGTCAAATAGACTTATATAAAACCAACATGCATTTATATAATTGATTTAAAATGCGGATGGATGTGTTACTAATAAATAAACATGATAAAAATGATATAATTTAAAACAAAAAAATGATTATAAATTTACATAAACATAAAATAACCTATACAAGCCACATAAAAATTTATGTATTTGCGTACTAAATTTAGAAGACAATAATGTTTTAAAATTATATAGTTATATTTTTCATATTTATTAGAAATAACTAAAAAGTAAAAAAAAAAACTACATAAATAATCATTTATATAATATATAAATTTTTCATTAGTTCAGTATAAATAAAAGTCAACTGAAATTGAATGCAATAAATTTATATGATAAAAATATAGATGATACAATTGACTATTACAAAATAAACTATAATTATTCAATGTAATAAATGGAATTACTATGTTTAAAATTAGTATAGTAAACAATTATATGGTATGTATAAACTATAAGTTCAAATTATATAGTTTATACAAAATAAAAAAATTATTTTTAAATTTAATATCCGTGTGATCACATGAGTCAAGAAATTATTTAATGCATATATTCATATCCACCAAACATCACAATGTACTAACAGTACTCCTTATGTTTCAGTTTAATCTATTTTATAAAATTTTCACACATATTAAGAAAACATATTAATAAATGTATTATTTTTGTGAATAGCTATTTACCCTAATTTTTAACCAATCAAAATTTAATAAAAACAATTAATTCATAGAAATTTACAATTTAGCTTTATTATATATATTAAAAATATGAAAATATATTTTTTAGAAACAAAATATTTTTTCTGAAATATGAATTATATTGAAATACAGGGAGTACAATTTATGTCAGAGACGTTGTTTTTAGTGGGAACGCATACTTGTTAATTTGGTATTGTCATATTGGGCAAGTAACACCAAAACATTGGTCCATTTCTAGAACCATGCAGTTATTATCTTCTTATCTTCGTTGTTGCTAATAATGTACCCAGTTGATACCAAACGACAAATCGATCCATTCATATGTCATAAGGACGCAATCTCTTCTTCTTGGAAATACTGGATAGACAAAGACATGTGGATTTGAATTTACTTACGGCAGAGCAAAATCAAATTTATGAATTTCGAAAAAGCTTCTTGTCCTTGTCTTCAAAATGTCTATGGCACCGTCTAAATTATTGTTATTTTTCTTCTTTGGTTTTAACCTTTGTTCGGAAACTCGCTATGCGCTACGCGTGTGGCACACTAGCACCTAGCGATTTGTTAAAAAATTGGAAAAAAATTAGGGAGTACTCGGGAAGGAATTTTTTTGTATTTTATATGTATATATCTCATTTTATATGAATAATACAAAAATATGTATAAAACATGTTTATTTATAAAATATTATTAGTAAGATTTATAGATTTATAAATATATCTACCAAATTAAATCATAAAAAATAATTATATTTATTTCAATTCAGATATACTACAAGTATAATTTACTTACAAGTTACAAGTGGCAGATATCTACAAAAAAAACATAAATATTGAGGTTAAATACAAATAGCATCGAGTCTCTTTAACAAATTTTATTTTATATTTAATTACCTATGAATTACAGACATCCCACATCGGGAGTTTGTAAGATTGTACAAAAGAAATGATGACTATAAATACAGCACGTTAGATGACAATAGAGAAATCAATTCGGCAAAGTTCCTAGACACGATTACCAAAGCAGCACCGCAAGCAAACTTTCTCGACACCGGCAAGGCCTCTGGCCGCCGGCTTCGGGTCGTCAACTCCGACACTTGCTCCGATCTGCTCTCTCTTTGCTCTATCATCGTCTTCAACATCTGAATCTGTGTCTTCACCGTCTCCTACGGTTGTCTCTCCGGCAGCTTTTACAACTGTCTCTCCCCCTCCTCTTCAAGTCGTTGTCTCTCTTACGTACTCCAATTCCGTCGATATAGTCACTCCCCTCTCAAACCAAATTCATGAGCCTCTCTTACTCCGCGTAAGATCTGACGTTCGGAGAACCACCTCTCCAAGGTCGGTTTCTAGATCTGTAGCTTGTTCTCTGTCAAGAATTTTAACGCTAACATCAATGTGTAAAGACACTCTTCGACAACACCTCATCCTCTCACTGCAACCACACCGTATCTCAGCACTTTCCGACGAGTGGGTGATTTGGTTTCTTGGAGCTCCACCTCCGACGCCGCAAGATACCACCACCGTCCCCCAAGTAGTCGTGACGTTCTTCACTCTCCGGCTGGAGATGGTTTCTACTATCTCTGGTGAATTTTTTGCGTCCGGTCCGCGTCTATTCTCTTGTCCCGTCCAGTTACTCGCCTCACCTGAAACTCACTGCCGCACCTCCTTCAATGTCACTTCCATCGTCACATTTCGTCACCTCAGCACCACCGAGTGTATGCCTGAAACTAGGTCATGTTTGTCACGCCACAGCCCATCATTTTCCATCGCCAAACCAACGTTGCGTGACCTACCCAAAAAGAGTCTTTCAAGTTTGATGTTATGGGTTCACATAGCCCAGTTTCAGAGACTTTCAACCTCTAGACCATCATCCATGTTTTTCAGAGTCAAATCAACTGTTTCAGTGTCAAATCCAGCTATGGACTCGGAGAGAATTTCCGAGTCGTTCTTGCTCATTCAATGGACTGTCTAACAGCTGCTCCATTTCTCATAAACTCCAGCACCAAATTCAAACAATTAAGGTTTCTTCCTCCGACTTTGTCAACTATTATGTTCATTTCCTTATCAAATTCCCAAATGGAATCGGAGATGAAAAGAGTTTCAACTGCCTCAATATCTCGCTTATCAATCTTTATGCTATCCGGATTTCTTAAGATTCACCTAGTCTCCCGGAGCGACATAGACGGTTATAGAGCCGTTCTCTTTTGTTTGACGGGTGCACTAGCCTCAGTTTTCCACCCCTCGTCAAACCCCTTTCATTAGGGTATTACAACGTCTTTTTAGACTATTTGAAGCTCTCCCGAGCTGTGGTTTCAAGGGTTCAAGTAAAGATTATCCGCGGATCTCTCTACTTCGATTCTAGTCTCTCCTTTTAACACTTCTATCCTATGTTTTATTGTTGTTATGTTATTGTTGTTCATCCTACCATTGAGCTTACCTCCGGTTGTAATGTTTGAAACACTTTAGTCTTGAATTAAGGAAATTTGTGTTACAAAAAAAAAAAAAAGAAATCTATTCGGCTTTATTTATGCCAAGGCCCATATTTTTGTTGGGCTTTAACCAAGTATATTTTTGTTATTAATCAGGAATTAAACCGATTTAATAGCGTTTAGTTTTATTAAGCGGTCGATTCAACCATCAGCGATTTACCATATCGATTGGTCCAAAGTTGCTACGGTTGGCTTCCGAGTTGCGATTATCCGGCCGTAAAATCGGCAACTCGGCCGAATTTTAGATCATAGGTTTTAACTGGTTTTCCAAACATTTCTCTTGGCTACCATTGGTTAAAGAAAGCCAAGTGATTAGTGTCAAAGAAGATAAAATTTCTCACAATATGAAGATTTAGTCAAAGATTAGTGTAGGTTATGAATTGATGGGATAAACTAGTGTACATATTTGCATTAAAACAAAAACAAAAATGGTATAGGAAAAAGTCATTAGAACACCTCCAACGGGAGTCCTTAGGAAGGAGTCTTTAAGGAAAAAAATAATTAAATAATCAGTAAATCCCACAAAAAGTTAAAGATTTGATCCTTAAAATCCCTAAATAAGGATTGTTTCTTAACGAATCCTTACACTATTTGTGGGTCTCCAGAACAAGTGGCAGCCCGAGAATGGTCATCTTTTTTTTTCTTCTTTTTTTAAATTTTTTTTTGAAATATCCTTACTAAATCCGAAATACCATTTTTCTTAAGGATTCCAACGGTAACACCGTTGGAGATGCTCTTAGTTGATTATGAATATTCACTGACAATGCAGTGAGCTCTGGTTTGCGTCATTTCAGTCCTTTTGATCGAGTTATTGAAGTATGGGAACGCTGATGCTTTCTTTTTGAACAAAATTACAATCATTGTACAATAATTGTGTTAGATAAATTGACATTCATTCAAAAAACATTCACTACTAAACCTTGAGATGTAATCTATGATTTCAAATTTATTCTGTTCGTGAAACTGTATTCGTACATATAAAAGAAATCTATAATACAATGCCTAATTAATGGTGTTTCCTGATGGGAACGGCATGTAATGGGTTGGTCTTATGCAATGTGAGACCGAAGGTCTCGTCCATATCCAAGTCTTCAGGATGGATGCCATTTGGAAGCTTCCAGTCAAAAGAATAGAGAAGTGAAGCAAGCATGAGAGGCACTGTCTTCACAGCCAAAGGTAATCCCGGGCAGATTCTTCTTCCAGCTCCAAACGGTGTCAGCTCATAATCTTTACCTTTCACATCGACTTCTTTTCCTAAAAACCTATCCGGCTCAAACACAGTCGGATTCTCCCACACGTTTGGATCTCGTCCTATGGCCCACACATTCACCAAAACTTGAGTATCTTTAGGCACCATGAACCCTAGAACCTCCACATCTGATTCTGCTTTTCGTGGGACGAGTAATGGAGCAGCTGGATGTAACCTGAAAACTTCCTTCACAACTGCTTGTAAATAAGGTAGTTCTGAGATATCAGACTCTTCAACAAACCCTTTTTGACCAATCACACGATCAATCTCAGCCTGAGCTTTCGCCATTGTTTTAGGGTTTCGAAGTAACTCTGCCATTGCCCATTCCACGGTACTAGAGTTCGTGTCTGTTCCAGCCCCAAACAGGTCCTGAGATATAAGTACAAAAGATCCATTGTCGTTTAAAATATTGGTTTTATCCCATTTAATTTAAATTTTGATTAAACTTACCAAGAGAAGGTGTTCAAAATCATTAGTATTGAGCTCTACGTCATCTTCTTTTGTGAGCTCGAGAAGTGCATCCACAAAATCGTGGCTTGAAGCATTTTTATGGTCATTCCCCAATGATCTCTCCGCTATTTTTGCATCGATGATGCCACGGAAAACCCTAAACAACTTTTCTGAGGAAACCTTCATAGCTTTCCTATTACCTTGCATATCAAGAAACCCTAGGAATGGAAAGTAATTAGCAGCGTCTGGATTTGCGACAGCTTCCATGACACCAATCACCGCTTCCTGAAATACATTGGACTTTTTCAAGTCGTAGCTACCGAGATCCACCGAAAACAGGATGTTGGATATGATATTGAGAACTGTGATGAATAATGCACGAGAAATATCAACAGCTTCATCTATCTCACTGCTTTCATTCATGAAGCTCACAAGTTCCTTCACTTTGTTTTCCCTCAAGGCTTTCGTGGCTTCGATACGCTGAGGAGAGAACAGTAATGTTACCGACAGTTTCCTCAGCAGCCTTAGGAAACAACAACAAAACAGAGACATGACAGTTACTCAATAGTCAACGGATTTTAGCTTAATATAAATGAAAAATACAATCAAAAATTCAAGTAGGGTAAGTTCAAACAAGAAATCTATGATACATAATTAATATATAATTTACTTTATTTTATTTAGTAATTTAACTTAATCGCGGAATGACACATTTGTGAAGAAAATCATAACCATAGAAAAATAAAAGTTGACATTAATTATACCTCCAACGAGGGGACGACGGAGGGAGCCAGACAACAGAAACGTCGTGGTGATTGATGGACCTTATCGAGTTAGTGGAGCTGCGGTAAGACAAGATTTGGTCGTGTGTTCTTAAAACCTCTTTTGCAGCAGTTGGTGAAGATATGACCACTGTGTTTAAACTTCCAAACTTAAGACTCATGATTGGTCCATAAGTTTTCGAGAGGTTGGCAAATGAATGGTGTGGGTTTTTACCGACAAGGTGAATGTTTCCGATGATAGGTAGCCGTGGAGGTCCAGGAGGCGTCGCGGCTGTCCCTACAGATTTCTGCCTTGATCTTGTGGTATAGATGAAAAGAAAACTTGATAACGTAAAGCAAAGGAGGAGCAGAGCTTGTCCTAACATGAACTCCATCTTTAGTTTAATTGATATATTTTTTTGACATGAAATACCATATGCTTCAAATCATTTACTTATATACAGTGTACAGAAGGCGTTAATTTCAAAGATCTGTATTAATGGTCAAAATCTATCGTGTGGTATCTAATTGATAGACGGATCTAAAGATAAGGGATGGATGGCACGTACCCCCGATTTATGAAGCAAAATCATGATCTTCAAACATTTAATTATATATTAGTGTATAACAAGCAAATTTTGCAACAAAGTCTGTATTTATAGTCCAAATCCATCGTACCACTACCAACGATGGAATCTGACTTGACTCAAGTCGGCGCCCTTTCACCAAATGTCAAACCATCATTTTTGAAAATCGAACTACTGGCGACCAATCACAAGAGATGGGCGTGCCTAAGTTGGCGAATTGCTAAGCAATTCAATCTCTAAGACGATGAACTTCTTTTCTAATCACAACATCTTTCCCATTGTTATTTGCCTTTCATTTTTATAAAAATGTTTGCGTCCATTTTTTCTCAAATTTCTATGTAAAATTAACATTTATTTGGTGTAAAGCCCTTTATCAAAAAAAAAACATTTATTTGGTGTAATATAACCAGTTATTTTTCCATTTTTATTGGCTGAACTATATATGTGCAACAAAAAAACCAATATTTTTTAATTATTAATATAAACTCATAAAGCTAAACTATTATCCAGGGACAATATCGCTGTCGTTCATATGGAGGACGTAGCCATGAAAAAAAAAAAAAAGAACAAAACAACAATATGCATTCATTTGATTTGAGAAGATTTGTGTTTATTTAAAATGACAAGGTCCAAAATCATTCATGTCCAAAATCGTACTTACGAAACACATATACTACAATTGCTAATTATTAATGGGACGCTTCTTGATGGGAATGGCATGTAACGGGTTGGTCTTATGCAATGTGATGCCAAAGGTCTCGTCCATGTCCAGGTCTTTAGCAATGACGCCGTTTGGAAGCTTCCAATCAAAGGAATAAAGAAGAGAAGCAAGCATGAGAGACACAGTGTTCACAGCTAAAGGCAATCCTGGACAAATTCTCCGTCCGCCCCCAAACGGTGTAAGTTCATAATCTCTACCTTTCACATCAGTCTCTTTCCCCAAAAACCTTTCTGGCTCGAATTGGGTCGGATTCTCCCACACCATCGGGTCTCGTCCTATGGCCCACACGTTCACCAAAACTTGAGTGTCTTTAAGCACCATGAAACCAAGAATCTCCACATCGGATTCTGCTTTTCTAGGGATGAGTAGCGGAGCAGGCGGGTGTAACCGGAAAGTTTCCTTCACAATCGCTTGTAGATATGGCAGTTTTGATATGTCAGACTCTTGAACAATACCATTTTGGCCTATCACATGATCAATCTCCGTCTGAGCTTTCGCCATCGTTTTAGGACTACTGAGTAACTCTGTCATTGCCCACTCTACAGTACTAGAGCTTGTATCCGTGCCCGCCGTGAACAGGTCCTGATACATGAGTACATATGATCCATTATTGTCTAAATATACACTTCTCTCAGTTTTATCATCATTCGTATGAATTTAAAATATTCCGTATGTATTCAAGTGATTTTGATGTTTTATATATTTCACACAAATTACAAAAATATTTTTTTTATATATTACTTTCTAGTTTTATTTTGAATTAGTTTAATGTTTAATATGTTCTAATAAAATTTAACAATTATATTTTTATATTCTGATCCTACTTTTAAAAGTAAAAGCATTAATTTACTTCTACAACATCAATTTTTAAATACAAACACAAAAAGGCAAGGGAGTATGCTATATGGTAAGACTTACCGAAAGAAAATGTTCGATATCATTAGTGTTGAGCTCTGCTTCTTCTCCTTCGGTAAGATGGAGAAGTGCATCCACAAAATCACTGTCTGTGACATCTTTAGAGTTATTCCGCAATGATTTTACTGCTATTTTTGCATTGATGAACCCACGGAAAACCCTAAACAATCTCTCTATATTGTCCTTCATCTTCTTGCTATTACCTTGCAGATCAAGAAACCGCAGAAATGGAAAGTAGTTAGCTGCGTCTGGATTTCCGACAGCTTCCATGACACCAATCACCGTGTCTTGAAACACATTGAACTTTTTTAATTGGTCGTAGGTACCGAGATCGACCGAAAACAAAATGTTCGATATGATATTTAGAGTTGTGGTGAATAATGCACGAGAAATGTCGACAGCTTCTTCTCTCTCGCTGCTTTCACTCATAAAGCTTATAAGATCTTTCACCTTACTCATCCTCAAAGCTTTGGTTGCTTCCATTCGCTGTGGAGAGAAGAGCAGAGTCGCTGACAATTTTCTCCATAGTCTACAAAATAAATATATATATAGACAAGATAACCACCCATTAATCAACTAAAACCAAATGAATAAAGCCATTGAGTCTAAAAGTATTTTAAAAAAATGGAATAATAGATCTATGTTTTTGTGTTCACATATATTAAGAAGACATTATATATTCGATTATGAATGCACTGTTTTTTGGAATAACCTATTTCATATAACCAAGGGAAATTGTATTTCAAAATGTATAATATTCTTTTTCAAATGTACAATTCACTATTACTAATTAATAAAGTTACATTCATTTTAGAACAAATTTTTATTTTAACAACATTTTTTTAGAAACCGAAGATAGTATTAATTAAATATACCTCCAACGAGGCGAGGACGAAGGAAGCCAGACAAGGGAAAGCTCTTGGTGATTGATGGAATTTATCGAGTTATTGGAGCCACGGCTAGACAATATTTGGTCGTGTGTTCTTAAAACTTCTCTTGCAGCTTCTGGTGAAGTTATGACCACCGTGTTCAAACATCCAAGCTTAAGACTCATGACTGGTCCATAAGTTTTTGAGAGGTCGGCGAATGAGCGATGTGGATTCTTTCCAACAAGGTTAATGTTTCCAATGATGGGTAGCCGTGGAGGCCCTGGAGGCGTCGCGGCTGCTGGAAGAATTTTCTTTCGTCTGGATCTTGTGGTGGAGATGATAAAAAAACATGATAAGATAAAGCAAACTAAGAGGAACAGAGTTTTTCCTACTGTGATGTCCATTTTTTTCTCAACTGATATTTTCGTTGAAATAAAGCATCAGGCATTTAAATATATTAGTGTAAATAGCAAATGTTGATAAAGGAAATAAAATATAATTTCAGAAAGATCTATCAATGTTTTATGTATGGTCCAAAACCATCGTTCAGGTGGTTACAGCACAATTATCGGGAGATAATAGAGGGTGCTTAGCACAAAAGTCAAGGGGAAGAACACATGATAAACAAAATTCGGTGCTTCTAATGTCCAAAGAAGCAAAGAAGTGTCCGATTTTTGTTGGTGTTTGGACTGTTCCATGAATCCCACGACACATGACGACACGTAATTTGTTCTTTATTGTTTTTTTTTTAAAAATAAAAAAAAAACTAGAAAAAAAAAAGTTAAGCCGTCTATTGAAATAAATGTGCTCTTAGATCCAAATTAAATGTATGTGGCTTCCTCTTGTCGTAAAATGACAAAAAATACAACAAAGAAACTTTTTTTTTGTTCTCCTTAAACCAGCACATTTTATGTGTGTGTTTTCCCTACTGGCTTAATTTTGATTAAAATGTTGCAAACTTATTACTAGAATATAAACAAGAGATATTCAACTTATATTTATTCGAACGAGTACAACGGGGATAAATTTATTTACATACAAGATTAAGAACTCTTATTGCGACTAGCACACGAAAACTTGAGAGAGCATAAGGGAAGGGGGGTCCGTATTGCGACGGAAATAGCGTGGCATAGACCTGGGAGTAGTTGGGTCAAGTTAAACACGGATGGAGCATGTCGAGGGAAACCGGGTCTGGCTGCAGCAGGGGGTGTTATTAGAGATGAATATGGAGAGTGGAAAGGAGGGTTTGCACTGAACATTGGCATTTGCTCAGCATCTTTGACGGAACTGTGGGGGGTGTATTATGGCCTCTGTATTGCTTGAGTTAGGAGCATCCGACGGTTGGAAGTGGAGGTTGATTCGGAAAGTTTGGTGGGTTTTCTTCAGACAGGGATTCATGATTCTCATCCCCTGTCATTCCTAATACGTTTGTGCTATGGCTTCATATCAAGAGACTGGATAGTCAAGTTTTTTCATATGTATAGGGAGGCTAGTCACCTGACGGATGGTTTAGCTAACTATGCGTTTTCGTTACCGTTTGGTTTGCACGTTTTTGAGTTGGTTCCAGATGAGGTTATCTCAATCTTTGTGGAGGACTTGTGTGGAACCACTAGACTTCGCCATGCTTATTTATAGTTTGTTTTCTAAATTTTAATAAAGAGTAGGGGACAATTGTCTCCTGCAACATACCAAAAAAAAAAAAGATTAAGAACCCTTATTAGGACGACCGCACAGATCTTTTAATAGGCAATGCACGTAGAGGCTTGGCCTTCCGCAAGGTGACACCAAAGGCATCAGTCATGTCCATGTTCTCAGCAACAACACCTTTTTGAGCCTTCCAGTCAAAGGAATAGAGCAGAGATGCAAGCACCAAAGACATTGTTCTAAGAGCCATTGACATTCCCGGACACATTCTTCGTCCCGCTCCAAATGGTATCAGCTCGAAATCTTTGCCTTTCACATCGATTTCTCGTAACAAGAACCTTTCTGGTTCAAACCTCATCGGATTCTCCCATACGCTTGAGTCTCTTCCTATCGCCCACACGTTCACCAAAACCTAAAAAAAAGTTAAGTTAACGTTCTTCCGAAGTTAGGTAAAGTGTGTATGTAGTGAATCAAGTGGACTGATGAAATACCGAGGCGTTTTTAGGTATGAGGAAACCAAAGATGTGGACATCTGATTCTGATTTTCGAGGAATCAAAGGAGCTGCTGGATGCAAACGAAGAGTCTCTTTCACAATTGCTTGTAAGTAAGGAAGCTTGGGGATATCAGATTCTTGAACGACACCGTTTTTACCTATCACTTGACGTATCTCACTTTGAGCTTTGACCATTTTCTCCGGGTTACGGATTAGCTCTGACATTGCCCATTCTATTGTACTAGAGTTTGTGTCAGTACCCGCTGTAAACAAGTCCTATATATATGTATAGTTAGTATGAGAAGTAATTTTACCTTTATCTTATTATTATAATCATCAAGACTTACTTGAATAAAGTGTTTGATATCATTTAAACTCAGTTCTGCTTTGTCTTCCTGTGTAAGATCCAGAAGGGTATCTAGCATATCGAAGCTTGAAGTATCTTTCCGCTCTGTCTGAGATGATCTCTTGGCCATCCGAGCATTGATGAAGTCTTGAAAAACCTTGAATAATCTCTCTGTGCAAAGGGTTGCTTCTTTTCGGGTGCCTTGTAGATCAAGAATCCTTAGAAACGGGAAATAATCTCCAACGTTGGGTTTCCCCGTGACGTTCATCAAGCTAGTCACCGTATTGTAGTACTCATGAGATGACTTGGAATCATGAGTCGCGAAATCAGTGGAAAATATAGCATTTGAGATGATATTGAGAGCTGTGACGAAAAAAGAACGAGCTATGTCAACAGCTTCTCCTTTCTCACAACATTTGTTAATGAAATTCATGAGTTCATCCACTTTCTGCTTCCTTAGAGGCTCCATGGCGTTTAGGCGTTGCGTTGATAGCAAATGCATTGTTGTTATTTTCCTTAGAAACCTGAAATCACATATAGTCATGTGTGTACATAGATATGTATATATAACATACTTAAGTATGACGAAAAAAAAAAGAAAAATAAGTATGACGCTTTCCGTTAATTTTTGTGCTTTCAGTGACGTTCATTTGAACAAGAATTTTTCTCATAACTCTACAATTTAAATATAAGATATTAATTTTTTCTCTATATATCTCGATTTGTATCATCCATTTTACGCTTTAAAGAGTCCCGATTTCACATCCGAACCTAGATGCACGTAGACGATACCTACACCTACACCTATCACATAAAATCGTGTTTACGTTTATGTTCGTTTTCTCAAACCATATTATAGTATTTTAATATTTTTTATATATTTAAATTGGAGAAATTTATGGGTTCCTCTCCTAAGATGAGGTTCAGCAATCAATATTATTACGTTATTTTATTTTAAATATCTTTTAAAAATTAAACAAAATATTGTCCAGTGATATAGTTTAAAAATAAAAATAAATAAAAATAATAATAGTTACAAAAAATAAATTTATTTTTTTTATACTATTATCAAAACACTAAATCTTAAATCCTAAACCTTAAACCCTTTTGTAAATTCTAAGTCTTTGGATAAATCTTTGATTTAAAAATAAAATATTTTTAATAACGATAGCAAAACTCTAAATCCCAAATCTTAAACCTTAAACCCTAAACCTTTGGATAAATAGTCAACTCTTGGATTCAAGATTAATCCAAAAGTTGAGGATTTACACAAGGGTTTAAGGTTTAGGATTTATGGTTTAGAGTTTAGTGTTTTACTGACGATATTAAAAATATTTTTTTTTAAAAAGTTTTTTGTTTGCAACTATTATTATTTTTTATTCATTTTTATCTTTAAATTTTACAAATATATAGCTCGAAAATATTTTGATTCCCCTTTTCAAAGATATTGAATATAAAATAATGTAATCATATTGGTTAGACTCACTCTAGAGGGTGAACCCAATTATTACTCATGAATATATATCTGCTATCTAGTTTTTCCATAAGTTGTGTAATTATTTGAATAATTACTAATCCTAAGCCAGGATCTTCTCTTGATCCTCATAAGCACTAAATTATCCCATGCAAGCAAATAAAATAGAAGATATATTATATTTCTCTTAGACGATGGCATTCCTCCTCATTCTTTGAATAAGGATCTTACTTGCTAAGGTGGCTTGAGCAAGTTCATACTCACATTAAAAAGAAACAAAACAAAAACTACCTCCAACGAGCTGAGGGAGGACCCCATGCAACAGAATATTCATGGTGGTCAAAGACTCGAACCGGATCATTAAAGGTTCGGGCAGATAAATTATGGTCATGCGTCTTTAGTGCCTCTTTTGCTGCCTCTGGTGAAGATATGACTATAGTAGTTAAACTCCCAAGCTTTAGACCCATTATTGGTCCATAAGTTTTTGAGAGAACAGTGAGCGAACGGTGAGGACTGTATCCAACTTGGAATATGTTTCCAACTATTGGCAGCTTTTTAGGACCCGGTGGAAGTGTGGCTCGAGAATTGCTTCTCGTTTTTAAGACAAAGAAGAAAAAGAAAATAAAGCATGGTAGGACTAGCAGAGACAGAACGCACATTTCGGCTAACGACCGATTTGCTTTCCTTGTTTTATTTTCTTTACAATAAAAATAAAATTATTATTGTGCATGTTTTTATATATAGGACAGAACAAGGAATTCACATGAGGCCGTGAAACTGTCACGTACATGGTTGCAACACCTGAAGAAATCAAGACACATTTCAAATTGTTGGTGGACCGATCGACTCATTATATACTTGTCGTGCGATATAAACGTCCATATTTGTCAATGTGTTTTACATAGCACGTGGAAATTTTGTTTCAGAAACCTATGTACATTGAGAGCTTGATGTTCATTCTGAAATATAAAATAAGAATATGATTATCTAGTAAATAACCTTGAATCAAATGGTTGTTTCTTATGATCAGCCGTTAGTGTTAATTCTTGGATGATTGTGTGGAACTTTTTTTTTTTTTTTGAAACACGATTGTGTGGAACAAAAACCAAATTTTATAGGTACACAAGGTATAGATCCGTGCGTTGCACGAATTTCAATTGATATTTTAATTACATGAAAAGCATAAAAAATGAGAAGCAAAAATTGCAATCGTTGGATTTTTACATATATTGTGTGAAACTTATTTTAGGAATAAAAATTATTTTTCTACATAAGTTTTGATTAGTATTTCTGTTTCAGTAAATTTTTTTTGTCGGCTATGTTTCAGAAATCATAGTACATAAACAGTTATTAGCAATTTTGAATTTAAGGGTAAAAAAAAAATCCAAACCCAAAAATTTAAATTGAATATACCCCTAGAAAAATATGAATTAGAGTAAAATACAATTAATTAAAAATTGAATCAAGGCAATCAAATCGGTGACAATATATTCACTTTTTAGAATTTCTCTACCTTAAAAGAAAATATAGTGAATAAAATTACATCTCTATATTCAGAGACAAAATAGCTTTAGTCTATATTTTGTTTTTTGAACAGCAGTCTATATTTCTATAAAAATAAAAAACGCTATTACAAAATCATACCATTAAGCAAATCTACCTTTATAATACAATTTCACTATTTCAAAAGAAAATATACTAATGAATTTATAGGTGAATTAAAAATTATTTTATTTTTTTAACTAAAGGGAAAACATTGAATCAACTATTAATACATTATGCATTTCAATGTATTACTTTATTTCTTGTAGCCACAAACATGTATGTTGTGAAGACCATGTTTTTGAATCCTTGTTGTCTAAATAACTATTTCTAAACAGAACTTACTAATTAAAATTTTATGGTGACCAAAGTTTTATGGTGACAAAGCTATAATAAATAATAAATAATAAATTGTATTAGTGTATGTTGTAATAGAGTTGAAATCATAATCATTAAGAAGTTATTGTAACTTCATTTCTAATATACGAATTTCAATATAGGTATATATTGGATTCTCATTTTCTTTATAATCTTTTCACTCTAAATTTATATTTATAATAATAACATTTTCAAGAAAAATAAATATGTATCTAACTTAAATTATACGTTTTTCATAAAAACAAATTAGTTACAAAATTATAAGTATATCTTATTATATAAAATTAAGTTTTCTCCTTCATTTTGATGCCATGTAATATAACTCAAGTTATATTACATAGCATAATTATATTTAATGAAAATGAAAAGTTTTTTTCATGTGTTTAATGAAAAGTTTAATAAAGATTTAATAGTTAAGTAAAAGTTACAGAATACTTAAACATATACAAAATAAATAAAGAAGTCTATTGGAAAGACAAAAAATTTATTATCATATTGTTTTCTTTTAAGTTTCATCAAACCTAAGGAAAAAAATTTTACACACTAAATTTTCTTTCCATTTTAAGTAAATAAGATCAAATTTAGAATAATTATAAAAAAGATTCAAACAGTAAACAATGAGCAATAAATAACCAAACAATATTTTACAAAACAAATTGAAATAAAATAATAATACACAACAAATAAAGAAACAAAAGTCGAGACGGGCCACAATACACAACAATTATACGCAAAACACATAATGATAATCTATGATATACAAAATTTGGATATTAAAATTATTGAAATTCGAAAAAAACAATAAATAATTAAAAATAATTATATAATTGTCTAACTACTTTATTTGATAATAGATTATCATATTTATATATCAAAATAACACAGAACATATATAATTAAAATTTCAATGAAAAACCCGGATGTAGCCCGGGCCGGCCCTAGTATATATATATTATTTAATTAATGGAAAAAGATAAAAATAAGTTCCTATTCGTTATCTATAATTTTCAAAATAATTTGCTTCTCACTTTTTAGTAACAATAAAGATATTCTTTTATTAACCTGGTTCAGTTTAAACAATTTTTTTAATTCATTATTTCTTGATTGTACATATCCATTATAACGACTTAAAATAAAACGAAGTATAAGAAAATATTGCAGTTAAATTCAGAAAATAATGTAGGAAATTGGATTTTTATTACAAAATACATGTAGACATCAGTTACACTGAGATGATAATAATAATAATAATAATAATAATAATAATAATAATAATAATAATAATAATAATAATAACAATAATAATAATAATAATAATAATAATAATAATAATAATAATAATAATAATAATAATAAATTTTTAATGATCAAACACCTAAAAAATATTAGATATGTGTTTGATTTTCCTATGACCAAACACATATAAAACCCAAACATGAAAACATCCTAATTTTCTTATGATTATTTATGAATAATATGACAACAGTAAAAAATGCTAGCAAACAATTATAATATGAAGAATTGTAATAACAATTTTTTTAAAGTTATATTAAGGTAATAAAAAGATAGACAGCTATTGACATTAAAATAATAGAAAATAAGGAAAATACAACATTCATATATTATTAATTTTATAATTATCACTTATTTTCCTAAAATTGTCACTTATTAAAAATTTCATGTTTATAAGAAAAATCACTATTAGATATTTATAAGAAAAAATAAAATGTGTAGTTATTTAAAGGAAATTATTAATTTATCTTAAACCAATGCCTACTAACTTTGTAATTATTTTCAACCCATATATTTTATTTTAACTTGAAAATAAGGTTCGTTAAAAAAGAACTATTACCATTAAAATAAACTTCTAGAATTTGTAATTATAACTAAATCATTTTTTATTTAACCTTGCAAATAAGATTCTGGACAAAGGAATATTACAATTAATATAAAATTATAAGAAGTCTTTTTAAAATTTTAGATGCTTAGTATTTTTTAAACAGAAAAAATAATATTAAATATTTATAAGAAACATATTTTCTAATATTGTAATTTGTAGGAAAATCGTATTAAATATTTTTTTGTATTAATTATTTTAAACCCACATTTACTGTTATTAAATAATTATTTATATGGAAATATAATTTTTACAGTTTTTAAATACTTTTTTAAAAAAAAGAAAACAAACTTGTTCGAACGAACCAACATTAAATTTAGAATATTTTTAACAGAAATTAATATTAATACTTTTACACTTTTAAGAGAAATATTTGGTAAATATTTAACAAATGTGGTCAAATTTTTATTCAAATAATGTTTAGTATTTTATACCTATCTTAAACCCACATAATAAAAGATATATTATTAAATAATAATTATTTATATGGAAATATAATGTTTTACTGTTTTTTGCTCAATATTTTTTTTTAAAAGTAAAATTAACTTTTAAAATATTTTAGTCAAAGTTTTTCTTTAAAATAATGTTTTTAACACATGTCATAATATTACATATATAATTATCATGTGTCATGATCATTTTAATTAACAAATTTGAAAATCCAGCTTTATATAATAAGATAGTTCTTTATTTATTTTTTTTTAAAAAGGAAAACTAACTTTAAATTCTTATAGTTTATGTTTTTTTTTAAATTATTATTTAATACATGTCATAATCTTAAATATAAAATCGTCATATGTCCCCTATCATGTTAATTAGCAACTTGAAAAACCAAGCTTTTTATAAAGACATGTGTCAAAAATATAATACAAACCTCTTTTGTTTAGGATTTACAAAAGAAAAATTAATATTACAAAAAACAACTTTTTATGGTTTCTTTTTATGAGTTTAGAAAAGAAAAATGACTATACACAATTTTTACAATTATATTTTGATTAGGATTTAAAATAATTCATTAGTAAATAATTATTTCAGTAAATATCAAATAGTTCTTTAAAAGAGGAATTTTTCGTATTCGTTTTTAATATCTCTACATATTTTACAATTTATTTTTGTTAGTTAAACTGGCTTTAGTATTATGTTTATCATCAACTTCTTAAAAAGAAAAATTATTAATTAATTAAATTATATACTTATTTTTTCTCAGTATTTAAAATAAAAATAATAAAATTATCTTTTGGTTTTCAAAAAAGGAAATTAAATTTTTAGATTATTTTTATATGTTGAGAAAAAAGATTATTTTTATATTCTTTTGGTTTATGTTTTTTTTAAATGAAAAACTGTTATTTAATACATGCATCTACTATAAATAAAAAAAGGGATATCAAGCCTTGTGATGTCCACATCAGATTGAAAAATCATTCAATAGAGTTTCCCATTTTGCCACGTTAGTAAAATTACAGATTGATCTCTCGGTTTTTGATTTCTTTCACTTTGACCCTAAAAGCTGAAATGATGCATAATGAACCTTGATGTTCGCCCAAACTTCTCAATTGTGCATCTTAAGCCATGTCAAATGCAATTATGTATGCAAATGCAATATAAAGACATAAATACAACCTAGAATGATCAAATAAATTAAAATATGAATCTAAAACTCATCAAAATCACGAGATATCACCGGATTTTTATACAGTAATATATTATATAATTTTAAACAATTTTTGTAAATAAAATATTTAGCAGATATATGAATATGTTTTACTGTATCTATTTTTATGTATCATTGTTCTTGAAAATATTAAACACTTTCCTCACAATATATATTTTAATTATTTTATTCCGTAGTAATGTATTTATATGGTTAACACAAAGAAATCAAAATCATTTACTACTCCTGACACACTATAAAGAAAGTGAAATAAAATAATATATATTTTTAATCATCGGTATAATCATTTAGTTTTATTTTTTATTTTTCACAGTGAGGAAGATTGGTTTACATACGTTTAAAAAATATTTATTATGTCAATTAAATGATGATCTGAGATTATGAAACTGAATTTATAGAGTTAATGTAACTTAGTTTAAGAAATATTTGTGCCAAAACAGGGAAAATAAAGTGACAAACAAATTGAGACCAAAGGGTCAAATATAAAAACATGAACAAATCGTGGAAGATAAAATTTCAAGAGATAGCACCGTTTTTTGTACAGTAATATATTATATAATTTTAAACAATTTTTTTTATTTTTTAATAAAATATTTAGCAGACATGTGGAGATATTTTATTTTATTTTAGTTTATGTATAATTGTTTTTGAAAATATTAAACATTTTCGTCACAATAGACATTTTAACTATTTTATTCCTGTAGTAATGTATTTTTATGGTTAACATACAGAAATCAAAACCGTTTACTACTGCTGACACACTATAAGGGAGGTGAAATAAAATAATATATATTTTTTAATCATTGGTATAATCATTTAGTTTTACTTTTTTCTTTTCACAATGGAGAAGATTGGTTTACTGATGTTTAAAAATATTTGTTACGTCAATTAAATGATGATATGAGATTATGAAACTGAATTTATAGAACAAATGTAACTTAGTCTAAAAAATCTTTGTGCCAAAAAAAGAAAAAAAAAGTGAGAAACTAATTGAGAACAAATGCTCAAATGGAAAAGATTGGTTTACTGAACGTTTAAAAAATATTCGTTACGTCAATTAAATGATGATATGAGATTATGAAACTGAATTTATAGAGCTAATTTAATTTAGTTTAAAAAATCTTTGTGCCAAAAAAAGAAAAAAAAAGTGAGAAACTAATTGTAAACAAATGCTCAAATATAAAAACATAAACAATACGTGGAAGATAAAATTTTGAGCAAGCACATGTTTGTTAATTTTGAATATTTTTAATTTATTTATTGAATACTGAGCATACTAGCAAATATTTTTGTCATTCTATTAATATTTTAGTTTGTGTCTGTCAACTCATTTATTTAGGTTTCTTTTTATAATCCAAATAGAATTACACATAGATCCACTAAGATAAAATCTCTTATTTATATTCCAAATAACTCGATAGCCAACAAGAAAGCTAAACCCTCTTATTTATATTCCACTAATCTTCTGCTCCGTAATTTGCCATCTCAGATCCTTATTCTTTCTGTACTTGCTAGTTCGGCAATAGCTCAATAATAGCACAGATCTGGATTAAATTTTAATTTACTAAATATAACTAAAAGATTAAAATTTTTAAACTGATAACATTTTTGAGTGATAAATGGCTTCTCTCCCATGTATATTGACATATAGCCATACTATAATTTTATATCATTACATGTAAAGACATATTCCAAATCAAATGTTGAATCCAAAATATTAACTTAATTTACATAGTAATAACGATTTTTTATAACAATTTGTCTTATAGTTTTTGTAAACACGCTAGAGACTGCTCCCTTCTCATAGAAATATATAATAAATATATTTATGAAATGAAAAGTACTGCAACATTATATTGTACTTTATAGCAAATGAAAAGGTTGAGAAATTATATATGAGAATAATGTTATTAGATCAGGATACAAATTAAAAATGCAAACATATTTAGAATATCTCTTAAACATTAAGCATGTTCATTTTCCCTTATTATTGTAAACGATAATCACAAAAGTTAAAGATCAAATAGAAAATATTTCTAATAATATTGTAATGACTCAATGTAATAAAAAGGGAAGTTAATGTTTGTACATAACTTGTAAACTCATTTTAGAATACAAAATATATGGTAAAGTTACTTTTACGGTTCTACGAAGATGGTAATTTCAAATTTTACATTTGTTTTGCAAAGATAATCGTTTTATATTTTGAATGTATGATTATAAATTATTTACCCATTTTACCCATATTAATTAAAATAATTACAATATATAATAATTTATTTTTGAAGATTATAGATGAAGTAGGTAAAAAGTTTTTGATATCATAACTTTATAACTAGAGTAATTGGGACGTATATACACGATACTGAACAAAATTAAACATCTACCCATGACACTATTTGACTTTTTTTAATACGAAAATACCCCTGCCCAAATTATTGTATCTTTCTCTCTCCATCTCTGGTATCTTATATATCTCTTAACCAAACAATCTCTTTATTTATTTTTTCTATCTTCTTCAATTCCAGATCTCTCTTTTGATTCAAAATTAGGGTTTTCTCAAAAGAAAATCACTTTGAAAACAGCCGCAAATGGTAAACCGAAATAACCACCGTGAAACCTCAAGTTTCCCCCACGAAACAGCAACAGCTTCAGTTCATCGTGGTCGGCCGTGAGATTCGATGGAGCAGCAGAGATCCAACAGACACAAAGTAGATCTGGTGACAAGGAAGTCGGGATCCACGACCTTTATCTTCTCCATCCACTTTTCTGATGGAAACAAAGATGGTTTTGACTGACCTAGAGAATCAGATCTCGAAAGCTGATGGTTTTGGTGAAGACCACGATGAAGATGATACAAATGCAAGTCGAATATTGTTAACAGGTAAATCTTAGCTTAGTTGTTTTAAAACATGTTAAAAGATTTTTAAAATGGTTTATTAGTATTAATAAATAACAACATTGATTGATACCTAGTGTGTTAAATGATACGAAATTGGTTACGATGTAACAAATCGTATAACATTGTACGTAAAAACTTAGCAGTTAAATTTTATATTATATGTTTTCATTAGCCGATACATGTTCGGTTAACTGATATAAAACATGTTTTTCGTTTTTTAAATTGGTTACCAAGATGTTAAAAATACTTATTGGTACTTGATATATATTTACTTGAATGGCAAAACTCGATTATTGTAAACCGTAGCTTAGTTGTTACAAGTCGGTATTGTTAGCATGTAAATCTTAGCTTAGTTGTTTCAAAACACGTTAAAAGATTTTTAAAATGGTTTATCAGATGTTAATAAATAACAACATTGATTGATACCTAGTTTGCTAAAAGGTACAAAATTGATTACCATCTAACAAGTCGTATAACATTATACGTTAAAACTTAGCAGTTACATTTTATATTTTATCTTTTCATTAACCGATACATATTCGGTTAACTGTTATAAAATAAGTTAACACTTTTTAAATTGGTTGTCAATGTGTTAAAAATACCTATTGGTACTTGATATATATTTATTTGAATGGCAAAAATAAATTATTGTGTTAAGTTAATAATTATCTATTCAGCTGATACATTATTAACGGGTAACAATTGTTTTATATTTCAGCTTAGTTAAATGTTTATTATGTTTCTTTTCTAATTTTGTTTTATGTTTTCATATTAGAGATTTACTAATTTATTGTGTTTTCTTTCTATTTTTGTTTTATGTTTCAGTTTAGAGATATGAACCTTTAAGAAAATTGAAAGAGAAAGAGATAGAGGAGAGAGATCTGTTAGGGAAAGAAAGAGAAAGAAGATGAAAATTTAGGGCAGGGATAAAATAGGAAAGGGAGACATAATTATCTACAGTGAACATAGGTTTTTAATGATTTTGGGTAGTTTCTTAATTTTTTATCGATTTGGGTATATTCACCCAATTGACTCTTATAACTAAGTTATGTGAAAATTAAAAAAAAAAGTTACAGTTTTGTGAAAATAATGTTTATATGGTATAAAGGAAAAAAAAACGAAGTTAGTTATACTCCAAAATTACTGAAAAGAAAGAAAATAGAAATTATAAAACTAATGAAAATAATTAAAAAATAAATATAATCAAACAAAACCATTTACGTAGCCAAACATAAATTAAATTAAAATACATAAACTGCGTGTGGCGCGGTGAAAAGATCTAATGAACTTAAATATACAATTGTAATGTGTCAGGATCACGCTTATTAACAACTTTAAAACACTAAGTTTGTAATTACCTTAAAACCATGTTTTAAAAAGGAAATACTATTGTTAAAATTATTTATATGAAAGTATTAAAAATAGAAGTTTCTATATCCAACACTTCTACCTTCTTTATATGTATTCACGTTTGACTATATTCATCTAAAATATTACAATTCTCTTTGGTTTAATATTTTTAAATAGAAAAATAACATTAAATATTTATAAGAAAAATATTTTGTAAATATTTTAATTTTTTGTAGAATTTTATTTAAAACAATGTTTTTGTTAATTATCTTAGACTATGTATTAAAAATAAATTCTATTGTTTAAATTTTATTTATATGCAAATATTAAAAACACATTTGTTTAAGAATTTTTAAAAAAGAAAATTATCTTTTTAGATTATTTTTATATTCTTTTGGTTGAATTCCTTTTTAAGGAAAAAATGTTATTTTAATACATATCATAATCTTAAATATATAATTGTCATGTATCGCAGTCATATTAATTAGCAACTTTGAAAAATCAAGCTTATAATTATCTTAAACCCATGTTTTAAAAACAAATTCCATTGTTAAAATTTTATTTATATAGAAATATTTTTGTATAAGAATTTTAAAAAAGGAAAGTTAACTTTTTAGATTGTTTTTATATTCTTTTGGTTTAATTTTTTTTAAAAAAAAATAGAACCTCTTGTTTAACACATGTCATAATCTTAAATATATAATTTTTACGTTTCATAATCCTCTTAATTAGTAACTTTAAAAAAATACTATTATTCAATATTATATAGAAATATAAATTTTAAAGTTTTTTGTTTAAGATTGTTTAGAAAAAGGAAACTAACTTTTTAAAGTTTATGTTTAAGATTCTTTTAAAGAGTAAAACTAACTATTAAATTCTTTCGGTTTAAGTTTTTAAAATAAATATTGATATTTAACATTTGTTATAATCTTAAATATATAATCGTCATGTGTCACGATCATGATAATTAGTAATTCTGAAAATCAAACTTTATATAATCTTATTATATAAAACTTGGTTCTTCAAAGTTACTAATTAACAAGATTGTGACACATATAAATTATATATTTATAATTGTCACATGTGTTAAACTATTTCATAATTAATATATATATAATAAAAAAATCAATTTTGTTAAAAAATAATTAGATATATTATGTAATAGTAATTTTCCATTTTTCAAATTCTAAATAAAGGGTATTTACAAAAACAATATTTGATAGTAATTTTCCATTTAATATTGTGGCATGTATTAAAATTCTAATGATTAAAAATATATATACTAAGATAATAAAAAAGAATTTTGAAAATATTATTTTTAAAAATTCTTTAAAATTGAAAAAAAAAAGAATCTAAAAGCTTTTAATTCTAGTTTTCCTTTTTAGAAATCCTAAATACAAGGATTTAAAATAAAAATAAAAAATAATTCTGAAAATAATAATTTTTAAAAAAGTAAAAAAATAAATAAAGAGTGTTTAATTGTATTTTTCATTTTTACAAATCCTAAACAACAAACTGTTCGTAAAATAGATTATTATCAATTTTCTTTTTCTGAAATCCTTAAAAAATAATATTTGATAGTAAATTTCCTATTAGAATTTTTATATTAAAAAATATATCATATTAACAAAATGTATATAAAAGAAAATAAAAAATGGTCTTACAGATAAAATAATGTTTGAAAATTTAATAGCAATTTTTCTAAACCGTTTTCTTTTAAAAACAAATTCCAACAAATAAAGATTTGCAAAATAATTTCTTTGATACTGATTTTTCTTTTCCAAAATTCCCAATAAAAGATATTTGAAAAAAATCTATTTTATAGTAATTGTCCGTTTCAAAAATCTTGAACATAAGAGAGCTATTAAAGAATGTTTAATAGTTTTTTTTTAAAAAAAATCCTAAAAAAAGTATTTGTATAAAATTATTTCAAATATATTTATGTTCTTTTCTTCTTAAACTGATGATGATTTTTAATATATATCTTAAGATAATAAATGAACTTTTAAGATATTAATTTTAACAAAATAATTAAAGTAAACAAAAAATAACTTATAATTTTTGAATTGTTGTTTTTCTTTATACAAATAAAAATAAATTGAATTTTAAAAACATTAATTTTAAATGTTGTTTAAATTTTAAAAAAGTAAGGGGTGTTTAGTTATAGATTTCCTTTCTACAAATCCTAAGAAAAAATATTCGTATAATAATTTATTTATTACCAATTTGTCTTTTCTAAAATCCTAAAGAAAATATTATTTGATAGTAATTTTCCTTTTCAAACTTTTATATATAGTAAAATAAATCATGATTAACACAATTTATATACTAAGATAATGAAAACGATTTTTACATTTACAAGTTTAGTTGATACTAACATAATGAAAACAAAAATCTTATAGTAATTGTCTTTTTCTAAAATCTTGAACATAAGAAAGTTATAAAAGAAAGTTTAATAGTAGTTTTACTTTTTCAATTCTAAAAAGAAAAAAAAATTGTAGAATAATTCTTTCAAGTATTATTAATGCTAATTTCTTCTTAAGCTAATATTATTTTTAATATAAATATATTAAATAATAAAAATTTTTTTTGAAGATATTAATTTTAAAAACGGTTTAAAAGTAAAAAGAAAAAGTTAAAAGTGTTTAACTGTAATTTTGGTTTTCACGAATCCTAAACAAAAATATTTAAAATAATAAAAAAAACTAATTTAAAAATATTAATTTAAATATTGTGTAAAAGTAGAAAAAAATAAAGGGTGTTTAATTGTAGCTTTCCTTTTTACAAATCCTAACCAAAAAATAATATTCATAAAATATATTATTAATTACCAATTAGATTTTCTAAAATTCTAAGAAAATATTATTATAAAAGATTTTTTGACAGTAATTTTGCTTTTAGTTTTTTTATATATGTTAAAATAAATCATGATTAACAAAATATTTATACTAAATGATAAAAGCGATTTTACAAATAAAAGTAATTTTAAAAATTAATTAATATCAATTTTTATAAACCATTTTCTTTTACGAAATTTAAACAAAAAAAAATATTTGCAACATAATTTTTTGATACTAATTATCATATTCTAAAATAATGAAGAAATGGTATGTGAAAAAAAATATTTAATATTAATTATCCTTTCCTAAAATCTTGAACATAAGAAAATTATAAAAGAGTATCTAATAGTATTCTTCCATTTTTTTTCAAATCCTAAGCAAATAATATTTATAGAATAATTATTTGAAATACTTTTTTATGTTCTTTTATGCTAAAACTGGTGATGATTTTATATTTGTTTTATTTGTTATGCTGACGTACATTAGTTATTGCCATAGTTATACTCAATTTATTTATGTAAATGATTGTACGATAGTAATTTTTGTTTTCTAAAAAATTAAACAAAAAATGTAAAATAGTATTTTATGGTATTTTTTAAGTTATAAATAAAACATTTTATAAAATATAATGTTTTATTTTGCAAAATTAATAGTAATTTAAAATATAGAGATTTTGATGATAAACATGACACTAAAAAAAATTAATTAATTAAAAAATCAAAAATAGAATTTTGTCGTGATTGGTCCTTATATTTGTATTTGTATGTGTTTTGCTCATACAAAAACAAACACATGTTTGATATATTTTTGTGTTTGGTCATAAAAACTAGATTATTATTATTATTATTATTATCAACGTAAATGATTTTTATGTGTTTAGTCAAAAACAAATCATGTTTCATCATAATCTTATTATATTTGTGATTAATATATAGTATTTCTAATCTATTTTATTAAATTGTTTTTATGAAAATATATCATTACTATTATCAACGTAAATGATTTTTATGTGTTTAGTCAAAAACAAATCATGTTTCATCGTCATCTTATTACATTTGTTTTTCATATATAGTATTTCTAATCTATTTTATTAAATTGTTGTTATGAAAATATATCATTAAAATGAATTTAGAAAATTGTTTAATAACAGAAAATTTTAATAAAATGGCTTAATATTTAGTTAGAAATGAGAAACAATTATTTTGAAAATAATTATAAATTAAGTACATATAGGAAAAATTACAAATTCAAAAACTGGAAAAAACTAAAGAGATTATCTGAAATACTATAACTTGAATACATTTTTTAATACTACATAAAAAAATCCCATAACATCTGAATTTAGGTCTTAGTGTGTAGAGTTTAATATTTAAGGGATGAAACTAAGTTTATAAAATTATATAAAAATTCCAAATGATATATATGATATTAAACATCATATACTTAAAATTAAATTAGAAGAAATTTTTTATTACCTCTAAGATCGTCTTCTTCAACCTTATTACAGTAAATAATAAAATTCTTTATTTCTTTATTTTAAGATTTATCATCACAAATTAAGAAATGGCAATTGTATGATATTATCATTAATTTGATTGACCTTATTTAACTTTCAGTTTTTTTCACTTTAATTCTTAATTCAAACTGAATTTGGTTTAAATTTTAGGTATAAGTATTTTCTCTGGCCTTAGGTACAAATTTAAGAACAATTCTCTTATGACCATGATTATTAAAATATAAATATTTACCAATATTTATGTGGGTAAACAAATTCTAAATTCTGAAATAAATCTCACACAACATATACAAAATTAATCCAAAAATATAAAATAATTTATTATTTTATATTCTTTGTAAAATTAAAACAACAAATAAAATCTGTGCTTATTAAAATATAAATACTAATAAGAACTTTTATGGAAAGACAAATTCTTAATTTCTAAAATAAATCTCATACAACATATGCAAAAAAAATCATAAAACTAATAAGAACTTTTATGGAAAAACAAATTCTTAATTACTAAAATAAACCTCATACAACATATGCAAAAAAGCATAAAACTATAAAATGAATTATTATTTTGATATTTTATAAATATTAAAACATCAAATAAAATCCGTATAACGCACGGACCCATATCTAGTGCAACTAATGCTTATTTAATTTGTTTAGATGTTTCTCATTATCCGTGTTACATATTTATTAATAAAAATTATTCAAACAAACACTAATGTCTTTACAAATATTATTATTGTTAATAAAAATAATATAAACAACACTAATGTTCTTACAAATACTATTATTGTTATCAAATAGATATAAATTATTTTTACATATAAAATTTAATAAAATCATATAAAATATAAGTAAAAATTAAGAAAAATATAAGTAAAAGTTATATAAAATTTAATTAAAATACAATTGTTTAAATGTAAGATTTTGTATTAACAGTTGATTTTAGTAAATTAGAATGATTATGATCAAAATGTTGGTGATAATATTAACAAATATTATATATATATATATATATATATGGTTATTAGGATGTAAAAATATGTTGTTAAAAGTTTGTTTAGGGCATCTAAGCGTGTTAGACCAACACAGTCTTCACTTTACAGAATCGATTAGTCATTCAACCTTAAATTAGTTTTTCTATCTCGTCTTCGACTAATCATCAATCTCTCGTTTTACAGGAAAAATAAACGTAGATATTAAATATACAGTGGGTGCACTGAAAGATATCCTATCTCAAGATAATCTCATGCTAGGTAGGATTATTCTTGAGGCGCAGGGTTTACACCAGATCATCACTTTACACCAGTCAAATTTGATGGAATACTTGGACTGGGATTGCCCTCTCTGAAGATTGTTGGAGCCCAAACAGTGTTGGAGAAACTGGTGGAAACAAAATTAATAAGCAAACAAATCTTCTCTATATGGATGACCGCCCGCAAGCCTCGTGGAGATGAAGTTCAACACGCTGGTCAAATAATTTTTGGTGGATTCAACGATAGACACTTCCGTGGCAAACGTATATGTTCCTGTGTTGGGGAAAGGCTTTTGGAATATTTTGATGAGTCAGATTTCCGTTAATGGGAAGAGATACCGAAGCTTGTCTTCCACAATGCTTTGTATTTGTGGACGCTGGTATGACAGACATCTTTGGTCCAAAGGTAGTTCGTATATACATTACATCAGTTTACATCGTACTAGGTATGGATCTGTGCTTGCACGGGTTTCAATTGATGTTTTAATTTCATAAAAAAATAAAAATGAGAAAAGAGGAAATTTGGAAAAATACCATGATAAGAAATTTTATTTTGAAAACTACACTGTGTTTTTATTCTTTTGAAAACTATACTTATTTGTAAATGAAAAGACTAAATTATCATAATCCTAACTAACAATTTTTAGTTGCGTTTGTTTTGAATTGAAAGTCTATCACAATTGCTACATCACTTGTGTAGATCGGAATATTTTGTGATCTTAGTGTAAAAATATGACATATGAAACTATAGTATCTTAATAGATAGAATATGCCCAAAGTGAGAGAGAAGCGCAAATATCATAAGTTAAGTTTCCTACCAACAACGTAAACATCAACATGGTTAAGCTTATTTTTTTACTTTGTGATGACGTAATATGTGAAGTGCTTGTTACCGGTGTGAGCAGCAGCACTCATTGGAGAATAATGAGTATTCACATGCTCAGAAAAAAATGAAATCCCATTCCCACCTTAGATGATCATCTCACATGTCTCCACAAATAGGATTGAAAGGTTTATAACTCTTTCTAACTATACATATGACAGAGTCGGAAGCAAAATTACGCGCGATATCCCTACAATCAAGTTGTTGCTTATCTAGTCATTCCATTATGTATCTTGTCAAACAAAAGAATATTACGTAGAGATGCTCTTCTGCATCTTCTTTACAACCTCCTGAATTTATGACTTGAGTTCATTCATAACTAAGTAATCTGAAAAAATGTACAATACAACCATTAGGAAATCTTACGTGGTTTCTTATGAATTAAACACCTAGTCAAAATAACTTTTGTTACCGCAACACACAATTTGGTTAGAATATTAGTGTGTCCCTTAACCTACATTGTAATTAAATATAACTTTAATTTAAATCAGGAAAAAAGTTTCTTATCAAAAATGAATTAGTGTAGTTTTCAAAAAACAAAATAAACAGTGTATTTTTCAAATTTAAATCCTAAATAAGGTATTTTCCTAATTATCCTAAAAATAATTTTGCAATCGTTGGATTTTTCCATATATTATGTGAAACTTATTTTAGGAATAAAAATTGTTGTTCCACATAAGTTTTGGTTAGTATTTATGTTTCAGTAATATTTTCTTTCTGTTGGCTAGGTTTCAGTAATCATAGTGCATAAATAGTTATTAGCAATTTTGAATTTAGGGGTAGAGAAAAAATCCAAACCCAAAAATTTAAATTGAATCTAACCCTGGAAAAATATGAATTAGAATAAAATACAATAAATTAGAAAGTTGAATCAAGGCAATCAAATATGTGACAATATATGCACTTTTTAGAATTTCTCTCCGTTAAAAGAAAATGTAGTTAATAAAATTACATCTCTATATTTAGAGACAAAATAGTCTTACTCTATATTTCTATAAAAATAAAAAAATTCTATTACAAAATCATACAATTAAGCAAATATACCTTTATAATACAAGTTAACTATTTCAAAAGAACATATACTAATGAATCTGTAGGTGAATTGAAAATTATCTTATTTGTTTAACTAAGGGAAACTGGATCAACATTTTATCATGTAATATATAGGTAATGAAACTATTAATACATTATGCATTTGAATACTACTTTAACTTTTGTAGCCACAAATATGTATGTTGTGAATACCATATTTTTCAATCCTTATTATCTAAATAACTATTTATGAATAGAATTTACTAATTGAATTTTTATGGCGACCAAAGCTATAATAAATAATAAATAATAAATTGTATGTTGTAATAGAACTGAAATCACAATCATTAAGAAAGTGTATGATATACAATTAAACATTAAGAAAGGGGTTCTGGGTATAGAGAAGGAAGGTGGTGAAGGTTCATAAGGTTTTCAAGGTTCAAAAAACGATCTCTTAAATTTTATCAAAGAAAAATTAGAAGGAAGGTTACAGGGGTGGTACTCTAAAACTCTGTAAATGAGGGCTAAGGAAGTTTTAATTAAATCGGTGGCTCTAGCTCTCCCAATATTCAAGGTCAGTTTTTAAGTTACCAAAAGGTCTTTGTGAACGAATTATGAGTGTGATTATAGAGTTCTGGTGGAGTAATGGAGATAAAAAACGAAAGATCCCATGGGTTTCTTGGGAACAATTATGTAAACCCAAAGAACAAGGGGGTCTTGGTTTCATGATATTGGTCATTTCAATCAGGCTTTGCTCGGGAAACAAGCTTTGCGAATATGGAATAATCCTGATTCCTTGGTTTCTAGAATTCTTAAAGGAAAATACTTCAAAAATGAAAATTTTCTTGACTTTGGAATGGGAACGCGTCCGTCGTATGCATGGAGAAGTATCATGCATGGTAGAGAATTACTCAAAAAGGGTTTGTATCGACATATTGGCAATGGGGCTAATACTAATGTGTGGGCTGAAAATTGGATTATTGACACCGTTCCTCGGCCGGCAATGTACCGTGAGAATAGTTCAATAAACTTAACGCTAAAAGTATGAAAATTACTCATACCTGGGTCAACTCAATGGAATATTAATTTTCTACATCAGACTACGCCACAGGATGTTCAAAGGATCCTACTTTTGAAACCATCACCGGTACTTGATGATTCGGTTAGATGGGGCTACACACCAAGTGGATCATATTCGACTCGAAGTGGGTATAAGTTGTTAAAGGCTTTGGTAGAATTTGATCAACCTCAAGGACACTCTCTCACTCCTATTGAAAAACAATTGTGGAGAGACTTGTGTAAGACTAAAGCTCCACCAAAAATAAAAATTTTATGTGGCGTGCTCTATCTGGTGCGTTCGCTGTTAAGCAACGTTTGAGTACTAGGGGTATTCCGATAGACACAACATGTTCTGTTTGTGGTAATGATACTGAGAGTATATGTCATATTCTTTTTACATGTGATAAAGCACATGCCACATGAGAGCAATCCAACTTCCCGTTACCCTCTGGAGGTTTCTCTCGGAATTCTACCTTTTAAAATTTTGTGCACCTGATCAAGATTGGTAAAAACTCTTCTACGGATATACATATTAGAAAAGTTTTTCTTTGGTTGCTGTGGGAAATATAGAAAGCTATGAATGTTTTTGTTTTTGAAACCAAAGTTATGGAGTCTTCATTTATTGCTAAGAAAGCCTATAAAGAAGAATCCACTTGGTTTGATACATTCACATGAACAAAGGATGATGTTGGTGGAGTCGATAAGGAAAGGGTTCGATGGAAACACCCCCCAATGGTGTCCTTAAATGTAATGTGGGATCCTCATGGGTAGCCTCAAATCATCGTAGTGGTGCTTCATGAATTTTACGTAATGAAAATGGGCGTACACTCATGCACAGTCGGCGCACCTATTCATGTATGCGAACAAAAACAGAGACAAATTTATGGGTTCTTTTTGGGCGATTGAATGCTTACATAATCTACATTTCTCAAATATAATCTTTGAGACGTCCTCGGAGAGCCTCCATGACCTTCTCACAACTGCCGATCACCATAGCCTCAGCCTTCTTCGACACGATATATCTTTTCTTCTCGCAAGGATAGATTCATGGAGTCTGGATCACGCTCTTCCTAAACGCAATGAAGCTGCAGCGGCAATTGCTTAAGTGTACTCGTGATCTGCGCCACCAGTCGTACATCGCCCGAAATGCACCAGCTTGGCTCCATCACTTACTCGCTTTGGAGGCTCATCAATGATTGGAGTTGGTGAAATCCCTTTCTCTATTGCTTGGTGTCTAATAACATCTTATTTATCTTTTATTTTTCCCTTAATGTATCACTTGGAACTTTGTAATTCTTAAAGTGTTTAAAAATATACAATTAAACACTTTTAACTTCTTCTTTCTAGTTTTAAACAAATTTTAAATTAATATTTTCAAATTTTATTTTTCTTATCTTAGTATATTTATATTAAAAATAATTATCAGCTTAAGAAGAGAAAAGCATAAATAATATTTGAAAGAAGTTTTTACCATTTGTTTTTGTTTAGGATTTGAAAAAAAGAAAACTACTATTAAAATCTCTTTTATAATTTTCTTATTGTAATATTTGTATATGTTGTGTGAGATTTATTTCAGAATTTAGAATTTATTTACCCATATAAATATTGGTAAAAAAATTTATTTTAATAATCATGGCACATAAGTGAATTATTTTTTACTTTATATCTAAGGATAGAGAAAATACTCATACTAATAACACATTTGAAATAATTTACGTTGATAATAATAATAATCTATTTTGTATGACCAAACACAAAAATATAGCAAACATGTGTTTGCTTTTGTATGATCAAACACATACAAATACTAATATCTGATCAATCACGACAAAATCCAGTTTTTGATTTTTTACTTTATTAAAGTTTTTTAGTATTATATTTATCATCAAAATCTTTTTGTGTTAATTACTATTAAAACATTATAAACTTAACTTCTTTTTTTTTTATCAAAAACTTAACTTTTAATTTATGTAACGGTGGGGAGAGTTGGAGGGACACGGTCACGGGCCCCTACAGGTGTTGGCTGTAACGCTCCGTATAGTAATGTTAAATGATTCTTAATTTTTCTTTGAAGAAAAAAGAGATAAGTAGTGGAACCTCACATGAGCTTTCTATTACTCTACTCAATCACTTTTTCTTCTCTAATCTCGATTCTCTTTTTGAAAAAACTAAGCAAAAAGATTCATATTAATCTGCAATAACCTGACAAGCTTTATGTGTTGTCGCTTCTCTCCTTGCTCTCTTTACAGTAAAAAGTTATGTTACCAAAAGTCAAACCCCTAATTACACCTAGTGACTTGTATTTTTGGTTCAAAATTGGGCAAAGAGTTAAACCAAAACAAAACCATAAAGCGAAGATCCAACGAGAGTCAGACCAAAGCGATAAAGGACGAATCTGAAAAGGTCAAGATCTCATCACCACAAAAAGCGACCAGAACAATGTCTCTTCTCGCTGACGTCACTAGCACGTTTGCACATAAAAAGGAACAGATTCATAAATTAAAAAAATCTATGGTTATATAGCTTTAAATATCTAGCTTCTGAGTATATAAGTTTTTCTTATACAAATCTCTCTTAAATTATCCGAATAAGTTTTGTAAACGAAGTACTCAAACTTCAAACATTATCACATGCTTAGTCGATGAACAAACGTCTAGTTGTTTAATCAAATGGTCCCGATTAAATTAGCACTTTATCACCGGTTAGCTCAAGCCAACAAGACGTTTGTTCCCTGCGATTTTCCCTTTAAATATCTAGCTTCTGAGGATATATATATATATATTTTTTTTTATTTTTTTTGAGCAAAGCTTCTGAGTATATAACTTCAAACATTATCACATGGCTTCAGTCGATAAAACAAACGTCTTGTTGTTTATTTATACCAATGGTCCCGATTAAATTAGCACACCCGGTTAGGTAAAACCACACTCAGATGACAAAAGCGCGTGACTCCACGGAGGCGAGTGAGGTTGACTTCCCCATCACTTTCCTCAATTAAATCTCGTAGGTCCACTGTGGGACCCTTTCAAAACTAAAAACCCGAAAACCCTCGTGAATCTCACCGTCACGCGCTTTAACATCACCCGTTCGCCACGCTCCCTTATCACCTTAACCTTCTTCTTCTATGGATCCTCCTCCGACTTAAACCGAGACTTTCTCAATCCTCCAAAAAATGCCATCTCGCCTCTCTCCACCTGATACTCCTCCACCGGTTACCAACACTCACCACCATCTCCACACGCTTCCTCTAATCCTCACCGGTTCACTCACCTTAACCGGAGCCCTACTAATAATCCTCATCACAATCCTCCTCTACCGTAAACTCTCCCGTAACCGAACAACCCCCTCAGATCTCGCCCTAACCTCTCCTCAACACTACCAATGCCGCCGCTTCTCCTACACCCAGCTCCGCCGCGCAACCAACTCCTTCTCCGACTCCACCCAGCTCGGCCACGGCGGATTCGGCACCGTCTACAAAGCCGATCTCCCTAGCGGAACCTCCCTCGCCGTCAAAGTCATGGATTCCTCCGCCGGGTCGTTACAAGGGGAGCGCGAGTTTCACAACGAGCTCTCTCTCTCCTCTCACTTGACCGATTCGCCTCACGTCGTCTCTCTCCTCGGATTCTCGGAGGATCGTCGTAACCGGAGGCTTGTACTCGTCTACGAGCTCATGGCGAATCGCAGCTTGCAGGATTCGCTTCTTGGCCTCAAGTGTGTGGAGCTTATGGATTGGAGCAAAAGGTTTGAAATTGCGACGGATGTTGCTAAAGGGATTGAGTTTCTTCACCATTGTTGTGATCCGCCGATTATACACGGTGATGTGAAGCCGAGTAATATTCTTCTTGATTCTGATTTCAAGGCGAAGATTGGAGATTTTGGGTTGGCGAGGGTAAAGTCTGAGGCTTTGGTTAGTGGTAACGAGACTAGGGTTTTGATTGAGGAAGATGAGATGAGAAAAGATGTTGTTGAAGAAGATAATGGGTCGATTCTTGAGGAGAGTGAGAGTGTGATTACTCTGTTTGAAGAGGGTAATAATGCAGTGAGTTTCTCTCCGGAGATTGGAGCATCTCCCGGGGTGGTATCGGTACTGTCGCCTGAGAGTTGTGGAGTTAGTGTCTTGACCGTGGAAGCTTCTCCCCCGGGGGGCACGGAGAATTGTGCAGTTAGTGTCTTGACGGCGTCTCCGGGAGCAGCACTGGGATTATCTCCGGAGAAAGGGAGTGTTTCTGAGAGCTGTTTGGAGCAAATGAGTGTGGAGAGTGGTTGTAAGCAAAAAGTGGTGGGTTCAAAGAGAGATTGGTGGTGGAAACAGGACAACAATGGTGGAAGCAGAGGAGGGATTGAGTCAGGGAGTGTGAAAGACTACGTGATGGAGTGGATTGGGAGTGAGATTAAGAAAGACAACAACAAGGAATGGATCAAAAATGGTGATGGGTCATCATCATCAACTGTCTCTAAGAAGAAGAAGAAGAAGAAGAAGAGGAAGCCTAGAGAGTGGTGGAAGGAAGAGTTTTGTGAAGAGCTAACTAGAAAGAAGAGGAAGAAGAAGAAAAAGAAGAGAGGGATAAGCTCAATCTCAAGCATCGACTCTTGGTTTCACAGAGACAATGATCATGAACAGAGTCATAACCACCCTACCAAGAAGAAAAAGAGGAATAGTATAGATTGGTGGGTAGATGGGTTAAGTGGAGATCTAAAATCAGTTAAAAAACACAGTCAAGATTCTGGTTTATGGTGTGATGTGAATGTTCACAAGAGCGGTGGAGTAAGCAGCACACCGAGTATGAGAGGTACAGTGTGTTACATTGCACCAGAATGTGGCGGGGGAGGAGGTGTGCTGTCTGAGAAATGTGATGTCTACAGTTTTGGGGTTCTGCTCTTGGTTCTTGTCTCAGGGAGACGGCCGTTGCAGGTGACTGCATCTCCCATGTCGGAGTTTGAGAGGGCTAATCTGATATCATGGGCTAAGCAATTGGCTTGTCATGGTAACTTATTGGAGTTGGTTGATAAGTCCATACATTCATTGGTGAAAGAGCAAGCGGTTCTTTGTGTTACTATTGCATTGCTTTGTCTACAAAGATCTCCAGTTAAGAGACCAACAATGAAGGAGATTGTTCAGATGCTTACCGGTGCGTCTGAGCCACCGCATTTGCCGTTTGAGTTCTCACCCTCACCGCCTATGGGGTTTCCATTCAAGTCAAGGAAGAAAGCACGGTGAAGATGTGGTTTTAGTTTTGAGCTCAAATCCTAAATTAATTGCAAGTTGTAGAAACTGTTTAATTCCATTAACACTAAATTCTTGCAAATATTTATGAAGATTAATTAGTATGTCACTGCAGACTCTTTGAACTACTAATACTGCTGTCCCTCTCTTTCAACTCATACCCGTTTGCTCTGCAGCCTCTTTATTCATCATCAATAACCTCTACTAAAGGAGTAAAAGAGTATAATGAGAAGAAGTAACGAAAGTAAAAGGCAAAGGGGGTATTTAAAGTACATGCAGAGCAGGGAATGTAAGATATTGTGGGCATGGGATTGATTCAAATAGAGTGGATTGCCACTAAGTCATGCTTTTTGTATAATAAGATAGCAAACTATAAATCTTATTTAACAATGGTGAGGGGATACCGCACAAGATGTAGAGGTAGCTAACCCGTTTTAACAATAAAATGGGAAAGCAAGATCAGAGGTGAAGAAAGGTTGGTGAGTATTCTCAAGGTACCTCCCTCCCATTGTGAGAGTATTAAACTATTAATCCACAATTGTGAGAACTTTATCTTGCAATGTGTACATTCTTCACCAACGGTCGATAGATTTTTCTGTGGAAGATTGACCAAAGGTTGTACCACTGCAGCTTCTTTTATATATTGAGGGTTGTAGTGTGGTTTATTAGTTAGAGATCGGTTTTCAACCGGTTTGAGGCAATGTTTTGTACGTACCACTTTATTGATGTTGGAGAGATTGCCTTAAACCGGTTAAGAAAAAATAAAATCTATACTAATATAAAAAGGGGACAGACGAGATCGGATCGGTTCCATACAAACAGTGAGAGAAATTGAAAGATCGTCTGACTTCCCAAAATCGTCTGCAAAGTGTTAACTTTCTCTCTCTTCAATGGCGGAAGGTGGAGGTGAGTCTCCAGCTCCACCATCAGAAAACGGCGGAGAGTATCTGCTCTCGCTTCTACACAGAAGACCTTACCAACAACAGACCAACAACACCAATCCATCGATCAGACCAGCTCCTCCTCCTCCGCAGCAACAACAACAACAGTCGTTCACTCTCGATCCAGCAATCGCAGCCGTTGGTCCAACCGTTAATTCTTTCCCTCCGGCGTATAACGGTACTCCTTGGCCGCACGCCGCCTCTTCGCCTCCCAATCTGTTAGGGTTTCCTCAGTTTCAGCAAAACCCTTTTGGTGCGAATCAATTCGACGGCAATCAGAGATTATCAGCAGAAGACGCTTATAGATTAGGGTTTACTGGAGCTCTTAATCATCACTCGATTGCACACCAGCCGCCGCAGCCGCAAAATCTTGTTTTTGGTTCTTTCTCTGGAGATGCTAGTCTTAATGGTGGTGGGTTTCTCAATGGGAACTTGAATTCTAGGAAAGATCCAAACTTTTCTCATCTCCATGAACACAACAGAGGAGGAGGAGGAGGTAACATTGGAAGAGGAAACTGGGGTCCCATTGGTAATAACGGCAGGCCTTCCAAGTCCACTCCTCCTCCTCCCCCTGGATTCTCTAGTAATCAACGAGGTTTAGATAGAGATTTGGGGAGTAAGGACGGTGATAGTGGTATGATGGGTGGTGTCCAGAGGAATCATGATGGTAGAGGTATGATGGCTAGTTTCCAGAGGAATCATGATGATAGAGGGATGATTGGTGGTGTCCAGAGAAGTTATGATGGTAGAGGGGTGATGGGTAGTTTCCAGAGGAATCTTGATAATGCAAAGGGCGAGAATTTTAATGTATGGGGTAATGATTTGAGTGCTGAGAATGATAGATTTAGGAGATTATCTATTCAGAATGAGGGCAGGTTTAATCTTAGTCAACAGGTTGATCATCCTGGACCGCCTATGGGTACGAATCTACATTCTGTATCGGCAGCTGATGCCCAGGATTCGTTTTTGATGCTGAACAAGGAAGCTCATGGTGGAGGTGGTCAATACAAAGAGGATTTGGGACAGTTGAGTAAGGGGAAGAGGGAAGGTAATGGAGAGTTTGGCCCTGCTGATGAAGAAACTGAGGGTTTTGGAGAAGATATTGTTGAGTCTGTTTTGCTTGAAGATGAAACTGACGATAAGGATGCTAAAGATGGGAAGAAAACTAGCAGGACTTCCCGCGAAAAGGTATGTTTCAGTTTGTGTGATGATATAGTGTTTTAATATGCTACTAATGACTTGTTGGGAACATTGAGTAATGGTGTTTAGCTCGTGAAGAGAAAGTATGATTACTTTTTAGGTTGTAAGAGTTGTTTTAAGTTTGGGTTTCTGTTGTCAGGAATCGAGAATGGACACTCGGGGTCAGTGGCTGCTTGGCCAAAGGTTTAGAATGGTTAAAAGGTATATGGCATGTCGAAATGACATCCACAGGCATGATGCACCTTTCCTTGCTGTATACAAGTCCCTGATTCCTGCAGAAGAGGAGCTCGAGAAGCAGAAACAACTAATGGCCAAGCTAGATAATCTAGTTGCCAAAGAATGGCCTAATGCGAAGCTATATCTCTACGGGTCATGTGCTAACTCCTTTGGTTTTCCCAAGAGCGACATCGATGTTTGCCTTGCAATCGAAGATGATGATGTCAACAAACCTGAGATGTTGCTTAAGCTTGCAGATATTTTGGAATCAAATGATCTCCAAAATGTTCAGGTAAAATATTAGAAAATGTTGATCATGTAGCTTATGGTTATGAATCTTGTGTTTATATATCTTCGACATATTTTTGTGTAGGCACTGACACGAGCTAGAGTTCCAATAGTGAAACTCATGGATCCTGTTACTGAGATATCGTGTGATATATGCATCAATAATGTGCTAGCTGTTGTGAACACAAAGCTTCTGCGGGACTACTCGCTGATAGATGTGCGTTTAAGGCAATTAGCTTTCATTGTCAAACACTGGGCAAAATCAAGAAGAGTTAATGAAACTTATCAAGGAACACTCTCCAGCTATGCGTAAGTTCCTCCGTACTTAATAAACAAAGCTACATTCTATATTTACGGGACTTATTCTTATGTGTGAAACTCTTGCAGGTACGTTCTTATGTGCATTCATTACTTACAACAACGTAGCCCGCCAATTCTTCCTTGCTTACAGGTGTGAATGATAACACTATGATATATCCTTATGATGGAACTTTTATTGAAAAGGGTTTTCGCCTATGTGCAGGAGATGGAGCCGACATACTCAGTTCGGGTTGATAATATTCGGTGCGCATACTTTGATAACGTTGAAAGACTCAGTACATTCGGATCAAGTAACAGGGAGACCATAGCTGAGCTGGTGTGGGGATTTTTCAACTACTGGGCTTACGGGCATGACTATGCCAATACCGTTGTATCTGTCCGCACCGGTTCCATACTTGGGTAAGTTCACAGTTGATCTTTTCTACCTACTGTTACTGTAAAAGCAAATCTTCTCAGAGATAAAAACATGAAATCTTTTGCTGTTGCAGGAAGCGAGAGAAGGACTGGACGAGAAGGGTTGGGAACGATAGGCATTTGATATGCATAGAGGATCCGTTTGAGACAAGCCATGATCTGGGTCGGGTTGTGGATAAGTTTAGTATCAGAGTGTTAAGGGAAGAGTTCGAGCGAGCTGCTAAGATTATGCATCAGGATCCTAACCCATCTGCCAAGCTTTTCGAACTGTATGTTCCTGGAGATAATAATAGCAATGGCCAAAGCCACACTTAAGTTTCAAAAACTAAGCCCGGGTTCGTGTTGCTTGTATATATATTTATGTTTAGATTCGCTCTCTCCTCTTGCTTTTTGGTTGTTTTGGATTGTTGCTTGTGGCACTATCAAATATTATTTGTTTGATGGGTTTGTTCTTTAAGAACAGTAAAACCAGTTAAGGAGAAAATAGGCAGATCTTACTAAACCATTAGTGCACAAACCAGATCCAAAGTTCCGTAACATGGGTCTTAACGAAGTTTTACAAAGGCAACAAACAACCATGAGTGTGTTCTTTGCCTTGAGCACACAAACCTTAATCCCACTTGACGAGACACGGAAACCTCCTAGTAGATTGCCACATCCAGATAGTCTCCAATCTTCAAAAGGATGATTAATTGGGTCACTATTGTGAGTGATTTAATGTCGTCTCTGTGTGTGTTTAAAGCTCTTTACCTCAAATTGAAGATCAGCTAGTGTTTTACTGTGGTCTGGTTGGATAAGACATTGTCTGACCAACTATTTATCAATCCAACAAGAAACTATCACAAGATCAGTTTCTTCCCATGGGTTCTTGGATTTATACGCAAAAGCATCACAAAGAACAAGTAAAACGATAAGCATGAGAAGATGTTAGTCGATGCAAACATGATTTGAGCATATGCTTCATAACTATAACAAAAGATATGTTCATAAATATAACAAAAGATATGTTCAAGATGGTACAGAAACAACGAGAGTTTTGGAGGGAAAATCATAAGTTGATACATGATAACAAAACTTGAAAATGAACAATAAACATATAAACATCTAGGTAGGCAAGCAAGTGTAGAAGAACATAGATACATAACACATGAAGTTCAGTTTTACAGAAGAGAGTGAGAGAGAAAGACGACTAAGAGTAAGAGAAGCAGCTTTAGAGTTTTGTTACTTGACCTTATACACTCACTGCTAAACATGTTTTTACTTGGGGTTTCTTTTGAGAGTGGTTTCTTCACTTTCTTGAAGAAGAAGAAGGCAACCCAATGAACAGTTCTGTCTCTACTTCAGAACTTGGACTACTCTCTTCCTCACCTCTTCCACTTTCTTGATTCTTGTTCGACCAAACTTCGATTTCATGAGTCCCCCACTGCAATAAAAAAAATAACTATAAATATTTATGCATACAACATTAACAGATGCAAAGAAGATCTAACAACACATAGAGGACCAAGGTCATGGCGATCTTGGCACTACAATAATGCGAATGTAATTACTGAAGATTGACCAAGAACTACAATAATGACTCCTAACCAAAAAGCCAAAAGAAAAAGAACCAAACTTTTACTACTTTAACTACTTTAACCAAATGAAAAAAACAAATGTGAAACCCTAACTTGAGACCCATAAGAAAAATTCGTTTATAGAATATATTGTACCTTTTCAGTGAGCGTCTTGTTTTCGGCAGCTAGAGCTTTCTCCTGCACAGTTTTAAGCTCCATTTATAAAAATTAAGAACAAGAAGGTTACTAGGGTTGAATATTCCACCATCTGAGTGTCTTTACCTTTTGCTTGAGCTGCTCAATTTGTTCCTTAAACACTTGAGTCTAATGAAATGAACAATTACGTAAGAATATGAGTAATTTATAAAGAATAGTAATGTGGGAGTGATATACATACAATTATACCTTTCTTGCTCGAATACATTTGACACTTTTCTCAAGTTGGGTCTCAATTTGCTGCAGCTCCTCAATCGAGCATGATCCAATGCCTTCCCCCAAGAGTTTACTAATTAAAGCACGAATGAAAAACATTTAATACGACCACACTCTTACCACATGATATATACAGTAATACAAGTGTGCTATGACGTGTTTGTACCGTTTGGAAGCTTCAAGTTGTTCAATTTTCTTCATCATGTTTGCTGCTTCATGTTTCAAATGCTGTTGGTTATATCAACAATGTTATTGCATGTGATCATTTCTTAATATGCGGCTAATACTGACATTGAGATGCTAATATGTGACATTGAGACTATATTCAGACTATAATTATTTTTTCCTAAGTCATTCTGATCTTTGTACTTAAGTAGTTATATAAGAAACTGGTACTTGATGTCATCATCAGGTACACAAGATCGTAATTAACCTGCATATTTTCTTCAGAAACCGGTTTGTTGCTGATTCGATCCTTGGTATGCGTCAGATAACGATCTATGGTATCTTGCATACTGTTAAAACATTAATTCATCAGAGATTAAGTTAGCACAGTGTAATAAAAAAAACTCAATTTCTTTGGAACTGGAACTCAAATGCAGACAATTTAAGAGCATAACAATCTTTCTTAGTCAAAGTAATCACATGACTTGGAAACCGTATCTATTTGGGGTTTTTACCCCCAATTTTGGAAAACCAAAGACATGTGAGTCTCTTTTCTTTATGCTATTAAGTAGGTTGAGAGAAGTATGTACTTTCACAAATGAACAGATGTTGGTTTCCCTTCTACCTAACTGTACAATATAATTTTTCTCATTCGTAAAACAATCTCTATTAATACTGCGGCTTAAGTATGGATGCAAAATCAAGTAGAAAACAGTAGTAGTGAGCAATTTGATTGCATTAAATTAGGAGTGAAGATCAAATGAAGCATGGGTGGTTTATCTATCAGGAATGATAAAGCAATGTCCTAATCATCACTTAGAGAAACCCTATCTTACTGTAATTAAGCCTAAAGATAAATTACGATTTAACCAGACTGTGTCTCATCTAAAAAAAGAATGCTAATTGAAACATAATTATGATCTTTGGATGAAACCAAGAAAAGGAAATGTATACAAACTCAAGGGAGTTATTGTACGTGTATATGATCATGACCTCTAGTAAGAGATGATCTAATATATAACAAGTGCAAAAGTACTTGCCAGAGAGTTCTTTGGCATTTTAACTTTTATCATAAATCAGAAACTAAATATGACAGATAGAGAGAGAGAGAGAGAGAGACATCTCAAACAATTAAAACAAGATGGTGTACTTGATTTTACTTTAATAGTAGCCTAAACATTGTAGAAACCAAGAAACCCATTTAACACCCTCTCTAAGCAAACGTCAAAGAGATGTAATTCTACAAATAGCAAACAAATCAAATCCATATATAAACCAAGAGATATTATAAACTCTCTCTCTCTATCTCTATTCGCTCTATAGAGGGTTTATATAAAAACGTACTTGGAGCTGGCGAATTCATAAAGTTTTCCCTTAGGAGAGAAGATGATCAGAGAAACTTCAGCATCACAAAGCACAGAGAGCTCAAAGGCTTTCTTCAACAAACCATTCCTTCGTTTAGAAAAAGTCACTTGTCTGCTTGTTGCATTCTCTATCCTCTTCATCTGAGTTTTTCCCCTCACCATCTCTTACTCCTTGTTTAATTTTTCTTCACGGAAAAATGTATATAAGATCTTTTGTTAACTTGCAGAGAACATGAGATCAAGAGTGCAACCACCTCAATAACAAGATTATTCACACACATAAAACAACCCATTTTATATGCATAGCAACCCATTCGGAGGGATTTTTTTTGGTGTAAGGAGACTGATGAAGTAAACAAGAGATAAGATAGGTTTCAAAAAAAAAAAAAAAAAAACAAGAGATAAGATGATTAAGTACATAAAAAGCAAACCAATCGAAAGTAGAAATTTATATAGTTGATCTATGGATAGCTTAAAAAAGAAGGAAATATGCAACCTTTATTTTATTTTGTTTAGGTGTTAATTGAAAGATATGCAACCTTTCATGAGATTTAGCCTAAACAAAACAAAAACAAAAATCTCCAGAAACAATACAGCAAATCGACCAAATTGAAAGTAGATCCATCAGACTAATCAAAAAGTAGAAAAGATCATTACAAAGGATCTTACCTGTGGCCAAAAGGATTGAAAAACCTAACAGGAAGGTTTTAAGGAGATTAACAGAAGAGGAAACTAAGAAGCACGATTATGTATAAATAGATGGATTATAAGAGACTATATAAGTAGTATTGATGGTGGGGCGACGAGAAGACGATGAAGAAACTTGATTATCTGCGTTAGAAAGGACCTATTTATGGAAGTAGCAAAAGAAGTAGTAGTTTTCCTCGTTTCATCTGTTTGTGTGTAATAAAAGAAACAAAAGACAAGACTCACACACTCTCCTCTCTTCTTGACTTCTCGATGTAGTTATGGTAATGGAGAACAACTATACAGGGTCTATTGGTAGACCAACTTTGGGAAACTATCTCCAACCAGACATCAAATTTGTTGTTAAAATTACAACAAATTTGATGTTTTAATGTTTTAAATTTTAATATCTTAATAGTTTTATTATTTGTAACTGATAAATAATTATTTTATCACATTTAGATATTATATTTGTTAAATTTTTGTAATTTTATGTTTATAAAACTTATTTACATTTATATTTTCGGTTTAACAATAGTATACCTTTATATATTTAATTTATATAAAATATTAATTATATTAAATTGCAAAAATATTAAATATGAAAAAAACACATAACAAAATAATAAATGTATTTTAATAAACTTTGTATTAGTTAGCAATACAACTTTATCTATATTATAAAATAATAAAATAAAATTGTATTTTTAAAGTCTGGTGAATTTAATAATATCACATAAAATTTTAATTATTTACTGTTAAATCTAATTAATGTACAATAATGTATATTATTAATTGTTCATTATTGATTAAAATTTTTATGATATTTTAATTGTAAAAATATACAGTAAATGATAATAGTCATTTAGTGATTTCTTACTTGAAAATAATGTTTAAGATGTTTTAATTAAATAAATATAATTTAAAATAATATAGTATATTTATGCTTAATTACTAATTTGAATTAACTAATAATAATAATTAAAATATATTATTAAATAAAACATAATAAAAAATAATATTAAATATTTGGTGTGATGAATAGTATTACACCAATTTAATAGAAAAATATTATTTTTAGTATTATATTAGAGATAAAATCACATCAAATTTGATATTTTGGTATCGCATCGAAGTTGGTCTAAATGATCCGAATTCTAATCAACTCCACAATACTACACATGCATGGTCACATGGTTATTAAGTTATGTTTTAGACATCATTAGAATAACTAAATAGAAGAACCATCTGTGGACTGAACCTCTCATTAAAAATTAACACAAGTTTTTCTATATATCTGATACCATAGGTTAATATAAAACAATGTATAACCTTTTTTTTCTTTTTTTCTCGAAAAGTATCGAATATATATTAGAATATAGCAAAAAAAGGACGAGCAAATAGTAATATGTGTCGCAGATATGATGGTCGATTGAAACCTCATCCTTTACTTATTTTGGAAAAAAGTCTTGAGAAAGACCAAGAAAGCATATTTTGATATATATGGATATATTTACATACACATCTTTTTCCCTTCAAAATATCTATATTGATGGGTCTGGCCATCGAAGAACTTAAGAAGATTTAAAGAAAACTATTTTTTGGTTTTTAAGTGTGGACACAAACACTCTCTCGTACTTATATGCCCCACATTTAATTAAACTGAAAATAAAGATATCAATTTTTTTTTGAACCACTGATATCAAAGATCTAATTCGAAGAAATAATAATATGAATATTGTTGGGATTGTTAAAATTTTGAGATATACTGAGAAATTATAATATGGGTATCTCAAATTTTAATAACTCCATCAACATTTTATTATTATTTTCTTTTTAAATAATATTTGAAAACCTGTTCCTCATTATTTTAGCTCATTTTAAAGATGGGAATGCTCTAATAACTAGTACATGTAGATGTTTTTGGAATCCAATTTGTTAGTGAAATTATTCCTTAATATATTTAATTCCAAAACTAGCTTCTAATAACACTTACTGTTCACATATCGGAAGTTATCTCATTCGAAATACATGTTCATCCGCAACTTTGGAATTTATTTTTGACAAAGAAAAGTTATCTCATTCGAAATACATGTTCATCGAATACACAGCTGAATATAACAATTCATAACCATGATAGAAAGCCCTATTCTGTTTGTACTCCAACGCCAAGCACGTTTACTTTTCTTTTACCAATGTTTTGTGAAAATGTATAATTTTATGATGGAAGCTTACATCTCTACTTGCATGATTAGTAAATTGCGTACTGCAGTTCTATATAGTATGTCAGTTGTTGGTATTTTATTCACAAAACCACATTACAAAATAGAAAGAAAACGTGGCTCTATTTTACAAAAAAAAACATACCTCTAATCAAAATTACTGAATTTTGGTCTAAATCAAAATTACTTAAGAGTTCAAAGACAATGAGGCAATGGCGTGTAGTACGTAGCGATGTGTCTAATTAAGAGGCATTTGCAGTATTTTCTTACAGTCATAAACGAAAACGTAACTTAGAAAACCAATAATAGTTTAGCTTATCGAACGTCTTGTCTACCTAGTGCCGCAAAAAACTATCCTTTTTGGGAGAGAAAATGGTTAAGCGAAATCTAAAGATATACTCCCTCTGTTCTATTTTAGATGACGTTTTATAGATTTTCACACAGATTTAGGCAATTAGCAGAATACCTATTCTAACCCTTTATTTATGTTAATTTACTTTAGAACATTATTATGACAGACCAGCGTAAAAGGGTAAAATAAGTCATGTTCTGTTAATTTTTGCCTAGGATCTCGTGAACGACAATTATATTGAGACAAAACAAAAACTCTATAACGTCATTTAAAAAAGAACGGAGGGAGTATATATATATAGGAACATCTTTTCGTTGGTGGCTTAATATGCTAACCAACTTATATTTAATAAATGTTACCGACAGGTCCGAGAATAACTTGTGGATATATATTTTAGAGTTAAGTGTCTGTCTGTGTAATATATATTTGTAGTTTTGTGTTTGCATTAGTTTACTATGTGTAACCAGATTTGAAGTTCATGCTTCTCATTTTTTCTCGAAAACACTTCATACTGACTAGTAAATACGAATATTTCTAAATGGTCGAGATTAATAAAAACCCATAGACTAGTGAAGAGATTCACCATATAGTTTTTATGATTAGTCACAGTTTTTCCTATTGCCACTCACCAGCGATTAGTAACTTGTAAAATGGTACTTATCAATATTCACAAAGGATGGCATTAGCACTACAAGGAAACATAAAAAAATTATAACAGAAAAATAATCGGTTGAAAATAGATTTCTGACAGAATTCTTTTCTGACGAAATAGACCCAACAACAGACTTTTATTGGGAATTAACTCTTTTCTATTAATTTTGGAAAATTGTAGTCCTAGGGTTTTGTATTTCATCAAAGTTTTTTTTTTGAAAGCAATTTTATCAAAGTTCTGTGAATCCTTTTGTAACTTTCATAATCTTTCCTACGTTTGTTTGTTTATTATTATAATTTATTCATTCGCAGTTTCAATGGTAGCCATCATAATAAACATTTGTCTGTAAAACTGATATTAGGCCATGTTCAAAGGGGGCACATATACTATGTGCTTAGCCTTTTAAAAATAGGATTTAATAGAAAAGTGGTCCAAGAACACTTTCAGAGTTCTTGTTGAAGACCAGTGCTTAGCTCATGTGCTTGGGGACGTGTCACGCGCGTATTGGTCGAGAAAAAGGGGGAAAATAAGGGTTTTCGTTTTTGTTTGAGAATATATAAAATAAATTTGGACATTAAACATTGTATTAATTAAATAAAATATTTGTATGTTTAATTAAATAATAATTAAATAATATGTTTGTATGTTTAATTAAATAAAAAGTTTGCATGTTTAATTTTGATTGTATTTTGTGTTTTTAAAATTTTTCACATCAGTTTTAGTATAAATTTTCTTCTCTCATTATTTTCTAATTTTTTAATTTTAAGCACACCCATAAACAAAGTGATCTCCCTTTGACTAGTTCCCATGTTCTTAAGCAAAATACATTATTTTACTAATATTTTAACTCTAAGCACATTCTTTAGTGTGCCCCCTTTGAACATGCCCTTAGGTGACGGATAGTTAAAAGAACAAAACGAAAAGGCGTATAATATTAGAAATACTTCAACGTCGTCCGTACAGTCACGTTCAAAGTTAGCCAATGATAATACGAAAACGCACTTCCTACTTTTTCTGATACTCCAATCAAAAACACCAAGACAAAAAGTATAATTGTTATTTATTAACTTCAAAGATAAATCGTGCTCCACACTTTGGTCCAAAACAGAGACCCACCAAATTGCATATCTCAAAATAATAAAATTTTAGAATATAGCAGCTGTATGATCCTATTTTTCTTACCTCTTTTAGGTTAACTCTATTTTTCCTTCCTATATATCCACTTTCTTTATATATATTTACCTATTTAAATTGTTAAATTAGGATATGAATACTATTGGAAGAAGATTTATAAACATTTTGTATTTGTGTCCAGATACCTCATACCTATCCATTTGCTTCTACTTTTCCTAACAATTTCGTGATTTCAGTTTGGTTTCTTAAAGTATGATTATTGGTTTAGTCTCTTCAATGAATATCTTATTTCTTATCACTATAGTTTCATTATGTAATTACTTTAAATATTGTGTTACAAAAAAATACTTTAAATATAAAATGAAACCATTCATCAACAAACACATGAATTTTGAGCCCCCTTAAAACTTTCTGTAGAGTTCCTCAGTTTAATCATATATATATATTTTTGAGTGAAATTTTGAATCTTGTTAGAGCACTCACAATCTCTTGCAAAAAAATAAACTATTAAAAACTAAAAAGTGCGAGAACGAAGATAGAAAAAATCAGAATCGATCACCCAGGAAGAATCGGTTGTATACAAGATTGACTTTTGTCATTTCTTGAATGGTTAAATTAATTTTAACATAATAAATTTTAATTGCATAAATAAATTACTTTTAAATATTAATATAATACTATGTAAATAGTTACTGATGTAGCGTGATTTGTGATCAACAGATGATCACAACTTCTATTTCACTTAGGACTTTTTTTTGCTTTATGTTGGTTTTTCCTTAAAAGTTATTATAATTTCTATTAGTAATAAGAACTTTATAAACCGACCTTATAACTAGTAAATAAGCGGGGGGAGGGGGGGGGGCTTTATAGATCGTTGTGAGGACAATTGAGTTAATAAAAAGTTATTCAGTTTTCTTAAGAGCTTCTAAATAAGCACTGCGAAGAGTATTTGCAACCCTAAGAACTTTAACGAGCATTGCGAAGAATATTCGTGCCAAGATCTTTGTTTTCAAAGTTACCTTCGCCAACAAGTTATCAAATTCGAGATCGAAACCCTTGATCTTTGACTTATACAGCTTCCGCTCTCCATCAGGTTATATCATAATCAGAACGTTTCGGGAAAGAACTTCGTGTTTTCAATGGTAAACAAAACAAGTGGTGCTAGTGGTGAAAATTGGGATCACAATCCGGAGGAAACCACAACGGAACTCGCTGAAATTTGAAACCTAATCGTTGAAGCGCAAACAACAACTCACACATCCATCCAGCAAACTCAAACCTCCATCCAACAACTTGGTGACACGATGGGCACCCTAGCAGCCCGTATCGATGCCTTGACAATGGCATTAACGACTCGAGTAAACCCTCAAATCCCGCTCATCGTCGACGCCCCCATACCACCAGCACACCAACAAAATCTAGCACCACGACGCCAGTTACCATTACCGCAACATCATCAACATACAAGATGGCTTCTTGTTTCGTGGTCTGCGTTTGTGTATCCCAAATAGTAGTTTGCGGCTCAAGATCATCTTCAAACTACATAATGAAGGTCATATAGAACGAGATAGGACCTTACAATTGGTTACTACATCTTATTTTTTGCCTACTCTGCGACGTGATGTGGAAAGATTCGTGGAACATTGTCGTATTTGTCAAAATTCCAAAGGTAAGTCTTTGAATGCGATTCTGCATCTTTCCCTTCCAATCCCGACCCAGCCGTGGACAGATGTTAGTATGGACTTCGTCCTTCGCTTACCTCGCACTCAAAGTGGTCATGACTCTATTTTTGTCGTCGTCGATCGGTTTTTTAAAATGGCTCACTTTATTGCTTGCAAGAAAACAACGGACGCAGTCCAAGTTGCCATTTTATATTTTCGGGAGGTATATCGTCTACATGGTTTACCCTCGTTCATTGTCTCCGATCGTGATACCCGATTCTTAAGCCATTTTTGGCGTTCATTATGGAAGCTATTGGGTACTTTGTTAGACATGAGTACGGCATATCATCCGCAGACAGTTGGCCAAACAGAGGCGACACATAGATCTCTTGGCAACTTATTGCGAAGTTTGGGTTCGACAATATTAAATCATGGGATTCTAAGTTGTGCCAAGCAGAATTTGCGCATAATCATGCTCTAAATCTCAGCTTAGGCTTCTCTCCTTTTTCGGGTCGTGTATGGTCTGGTTCCTCGGTGTACCTTGGATCTTACTTCAGCTCCTGATCGAACCCTTTTTCATGGAGAAGCTATTGACTTCATCGATGAGTTGTAGACACTTCATCAACAAGCAATGCGTCAGCTTGAAGCCACTGCTACTAAATATAAATGTGCAGATGATTCAAGGCATAGGGAAGTCATCTTTCAACCAGGTGATCTTGTTTGGGTTTATCTAGGAGCGACTTCCATTACGGGAGTATAATAATCTGAAGTCTAAAAAGATAAGTTCAGTCGAGGTTGTGGAACGTATCAACCCTAATGCATACCGCGTAAAGCTTCCTGCGCATTTACGAACATCAGACGTTTTTAATGTGAAGCATCTTTCCAAATTTCATGGAGATAATGACCAGCCAAATTTGTGGGTGAATCCTTCTCACCCGGAGGGACCTGATGTAGCGTGGCTTGTGATCAACGGATGATCATAACTTCTATTTCACTTAGGACTTTCCTTTTTGCTTTATGTTGGTTTTTCCTTTAAGTTATTATGTTTCTATTAGGAATAAAAAATTTATAAACCGACCTTATAACTAGTATATATGGGGGGGGGGGAGGGGTTATAGATCGTTGTGAGGACAATTTAGTTAATAAAAAAGTTTTTCAGTTTTCTTAAGAGCTTTTAAATAAGCACTATGATGAATATTCACAACCCTAAAAACTTTAACAAGCACTGCAAAGAGTATTCGTGCAAAGATCTTTGTTTTCGAAGTTGCCTTCATAAACAAGTTATCGAGTTCGAGATCAAAACCCTTGATCTTTGACTTATACAGTTTTCGTTCTCCAGTTATCATTAAGATGCTCTTAATATGGTTGATAATTATTTTTAAGTTCTAACAAAACCATTTATGATCTGATATATAATATTACAGTAACTAAATGTTTGGAATAAAAGCCAATAGTTCAATAAGGTATATGTGGTCATGGTGTTGGGCTCTGATCATACAAAGACTCAAGTATCTGGATTTGGTTTGGCAGTGCATGTAATATGCTATTAGGTACAAGCAACACCCGTGGATGAGTAGTTAGAAGGCTAAATGATGAGAAAGTTGATCTAATACATGATATAAATCAAGTAACAAGATCTAATTACTCTCGTGTCTTAAGACTGCACATAGTCACATGTTTTAATTCCTTTATGTTTGCACTGTGCTTCTCTCCTTTGCACATGTTCGGAACCTATAAAATTAGTCCAGCTAACTCAAACACGCAAAGCAACAAATGATCTTCATCCTATAGTTTTGAGAATTTTTTTTAGTTTTACCAGTTGAAACAAATGAAACTAGGCTAACATAACCAATGGTCTCTCAACATAAGTTTCTCACAAATTCTATTAATACTTAATTAAATTTTGTAATAAAATTGGGATAATTCATGTCAAAATTTCTCATTTCTTTTTTTTTTTGTTATAAGTTTTGAAGATATTTTTAGTTTAATATAGAATTTATGAGAAACTCAGATATCATTTATTCACCTAAAAAAAAGAAAATACAAAATAGAGAAGTTATTATTAGTTGCAACTTCATGTAGACGTGCGATTTGGGGGCAAGGTTATAAGTTAATAGGCTCAATGCCTTTGCACATGTACTAAACTAGCATTTAATTTGAATCCAATTATCCTTCGCTCTCCATTGATAATCTTGCATCACTCCTTAAGTGTATTATAATTAGAATAAATAAATCAAAACGTAAAATACAATTTTGTTGGCCAAATATTACTTATATTATTTTTTTGGAAGGGCAATTCTCATAATAGTATTTTTGAAATTTTATCTCCAAAATAGCATTATAAGAGAAAATTCAGAGAAATAACCTTCATTAACGAACGAAATGTCTATAGTGCACTTGTTTTATATTTAGTAAAACAACTGAAAAAAATCACAAATTTCTCTTCTCTTTGACGATCTCAAACGACGGCTCCGATTCTCTTCCATCGGCTCCGATTCTCTTCCATCGGCTCCAATCTCGTTCCATCATCTCCAATGAAGAAGACTGATATCATCTCCGACGAAGCGCACGAAGATTCGAGTATCCAACAATGCTATTTTGGTATGATTTCTCTTCTTAGGGTTTTCTAACTGAAATTTGGAGATTTTAATTTGTTGTTCTTCATATAATAGATTTGAGTTTCTTTTGTTGTTCTTATTTCAAAATTACAAAGAAGAATCTCAGGAAAGCTTCATTCCCAAAGAGTTCGTGACCTTTCATTTTGGTAAGCATTTTGAATCTTTGATGTTCTTAGCTCTTTTTGTTGCTAATTTGTCCAGTATGATATTGCTTCAAGCCTGTGTGGTGTGTGATGGTGTTTTAGTTCTCCTGTTCCTCTAAAAGTTATGATTTTTCCTAGTTAAGAACACACACAAAAGCTATAGCATCGGTAAATCACTAGTGTATTGTGTTGAATCGGTAAATTCCTAAAGACAAAGCTCTCTTGCATTTGTTGTCCAGCATTTGAAAGGTCTTTGGAATTTGGGTGATATTATACTGTCTATGCCTTAACTCAAACATCCTATTGGATCAGAGCCAAAGCCAAAAGTGACAATAAACCAATACTTGACCGCTGCTTATATCAAGACTGATCCGCTTATTATCAAGCCATAAGAGTTTGACACAACAAGTATGTTTATTTTACATTTTTTGGAGTTTTCAATTTATTTAAGAAGCAATTGTAAATATTCAGGAACGTCTTCTTGATTGTTGCAAAAAGCATGTCATGATCTGTTTTAATTGTTGAAAGTCATTCATAACTCTTACAGAAAAATACACAGGTTGTGTATAACACAACTGCCTCTCCAAACTCTTCACTTAAGCTTGATAAAAATAAAAATGCTACTATGGTAAGAAAATCATATTGAAATTTTTTGTAGAATATTTTTCTATTTAACTAACTCTTTTAATTTTCTTCTGTCTTATAGGCTGAGACCCAGATTGGGAATATTTTTTTTTCCCTTAATGCGACAAAACAGGTATATGCTTGTTCTTCTCTTACACTTGGAGTTTTTCAAGTAGTGTAGGAAAGTTTTGTACATACTCATGACTTTCATCCTGATTTTCACAGAATGAGACAGAGCCATCATCGAATGAGACGTCATACAAGTCGAATCAAGAAGAAGAAAATCCAGACAGTGTGGTAATATTTATTCTGAAAGGTGTAGTTGAATGTATTCTGGAAGAAAAACTCTTGGAATTGTATGTCAATGTGAACATGTTTTTACAGGATACTACGGAGCCTATGACTGAAATCATTTCCACATACATTTCGGAAAAAATGCCCCTTAGTCAACAAACACATCCTCTAACTAAGACAAGCCCTTTATATTTTTTTCAGAAACAAAGAAAGTATGCCTTAAGTTTAGTTAATCTTTAATTATTATTCAACCAATATCAAATAACTGATGTTACTGAATCTACATTTTTGTAGGCTGAAGAAAGTAGGCTTCCAACTCTCTTTGGTACTGTTTGTAGCTGAAGAGAAATACTGTTACCTGAGAAGTTGTTCTGGTAAAGACAAAAGCTGCTAAATTTTGGGAAAACAAAATTTTGAGGTAATGTACTTTTGATTGTCTTATTTTCTAAATAATGGTTATTCTGTTGATTATGTGGTGGTATTTTATCTGATATCCCAGTGTTCATGTGTGTGACTGAGATGCGTTTGCTTGTGAAATTTTGTGGGGGGGGGTTTGTTTCATTTTTTAATTTTAGGAAGGTGTTTCAAAATTTCAGGATAGCATTCCAGAAAATCCGATACTAGAAAATTTGATTTTTTTTTGTCTTGGTTACACAGGATAACAACACGATGGAAGATTCAGTACCTGAAGTACTAGCACTGCCTGATCTCAAGTGTCCTATAAGATCAGAGCGAAAGCCAAGAGTGACAATAAACCAATGTTCGAGTGCTGCTTATATCACAATTGTCTCGGGTATTTTCAAGCCAGAAGAGTTAGATAGAAACCAAAAGATATTTTTTTCAATTAGATTGTTATTGAAGAACTTTCAGGATGTATTGAAGCATTATGTAATTATATCAAGAAAATGTTAAAATGTGTTATAGCTTATGGTACTTTTAGGATAGGTTTCCAAATAATAAAATGAGTAAGCATACACCTTCACTTACTAAGTGAAACAGTGTAGTGTTTTTTAAATTTCAGGAAAAAATTTGTGTAGTTTCAGGAAAGTTTTTCAGAAAATTTGATGTTAACAAATTTGAAAAACTTTTTGCTTGGTGTTTTCTTGTTTGGCTTACGCATGTTGATATCTTTGGTAGGCTCGTGAATTTGCTTATCACATTATTAGTCTTTTTTTTCTTGTGTTTGTGTAACTGTGTAGTGTTTTTTCAATTTCCAGAAATTTGATGTTAACAAATTTGAAAAACTTTTTGTTTGGTGTCATAATGTTTGGTTTACCGTTTACACATGTTAATATATTTGGTAGGCTCGTGAATTTGCTTATGACATTGTTAGTCTTTTGCTTGTGCTTAGAAACTGTGTAGTGTTTTTTTTTTTTAATTTTAAGAAAGATTTCTATAATTTTAAGAAAGCTTTCCAAATCTTATTCAAGATATGCTTCCAAAAACTAATATATATGTGATCTGGTGGATATCACGTAAACATAAAATAAAAAAAAATCAAGAAATTGAACAATAAAAATGTAAATCATCAACAAACCATTGAAATAAAAAAGAATAGAACACATATGAATAAAAAATTCCAACATATAATAGGAGAACCAAATGTATGAGTAGTTTGCTTGTTACAGCTAGCTGAATCAGTAATAACCTGCACGATTCAATTTTTTGAAAGGTTTAGTACATGATCAGGAAACTTATCCTGAATAGTCTAAGAACATAAGAAAATCATACAAAACAAACAAACAAAAAATTAGAAATGATGTGCTTGTTTATTTCTCTGCACAGTAGAACCAAAAACTGGAATATCACTCAAAGGAGCATGAGAAGCAAATGTATCAGTAGTTTTCTTGATACAACTAGTTCTAGTTGAATCAGTAATAACCCGCAAAAATCAAGTTGTTTTTGAAGGTTTAGTACATAAATAGGAAAGCTTTCCCTAATAATTTAGCTGAAACAAAACAACAAACCTTAACACACAACCGACAGATTTCATCAAATGTCATTAGCAATCCAGTAATTGTTCCCATCTGGGCACCAAATCTTGTACCTGTCAAGAGTAAAAAACACATTGATTATCTCAACTACTAAATAAAACTAGGCTCCAACCTCCATAGCATCAAGCTGGGAATGTTACAACTGCAACCCATCAACAAAAGAAGAATCTTTCTGAGGCCACAACCTAATCTACATAAACGAGTTGGTTTGTCCAAACTCGTGTAGATATTTTCCGACATCTACAATCACTTAAAAAGTATAGACAAAGTGTGAAACACATTTTTATTCAATCCTCTAGACTATATTTGCGAAGTGATTTTGCCACATGTCCTCTCTACAATCAATTTCACAAAATAAATATGACATGGCTTCCGTAAAAATATGACATGGACAATTTCATTTAATTTTGATTTAAACTTATTAGAATATGGTAATAATTCATATATTACATTTAACATTGATATTTTTTTTGGTAAAATTTCTTAAATATGGTAATAGTTCATACATCATCTATAAAGTAAATATATTCATATGTAAAATTTCAAATTTCAAAATATTATTTTTTTTGTATAATTATACAATTTGTATTACTAAAGCTTTAAAATTTCTACAATTTTTAAAATTTTAAATATCTAATCGTAAGATCATTAGTTTCTTATATATTTACAAATTTTATAAATATTGTTTAGGTTAAATTTTGATAATTATACAATCTTATATCATTTTTATTAGTTTTATACAAATTGATTTAATATATATCATATCTATATTAAATATTAGTAAGAAAATAGTACAATCTATAATATTTAATAAAATTTATTTTTAAATGTAAATTACATTTAAAAAATTCTCTACTGCACATTATGCAGGAAAACACCTAGTTAAAAAAAACATAAAAATTCCAATTCAGAAACAAAGGTATACCTTGGTTTAGGTATCATTATTACATTTTCAGGAATCCCTTACTGATTTGTTTTTAAACTTGTATCGTAGAATAGTTAAATATTCTTACAATTTTTTTCCTTATCTTACAGACTGAGACACATATTATAACTTAAGTTCTTTTCCCTAACACACAAGTTGTGGATTATGCACCTACCTTTCCAATGTCTCCACTAGTTCTTAATGAAAATCAAAATACTAAGTAGGTAAAAAAGTATATTTAAAATGTATTATTATTTATCTACTGAATCTCTTATAATTTTTCTTGTGTTTTACAGGCTGAGACACAAACTGGATCCCAAGCAACTTACATATATATATATATATATATATATATATATATATATATATATATATATATATATATATATATATATATATATATATATATATATCATATTTATGATAACAATTAAAATATTTAGAAAAGGTTTTCTCAATCACTCAGGTAAAGATATGGATCCTAATTCATGGTTTGCTCGTACAATTAACTTCCCTTTGTAAAAGAAGAGGATACGAGCTTACATTCCAAATGTAGCTTTAGGTGATGCTCATATTTTGAAGACTCTTTTCTAGTGGCTGCAAGAGCGTTGTGCAATGAAGAACTTAAGCTGAATTACATACTGAGTAACTCCAAGAGAAGACCAGAGTGGTATACTCTGATTGATGAATATGAAGATGGACAAAGATGTAACTAAAATCTTTTATTGTTACTCTAGTTTCTTGGGAGTGTTTCATAGTGGGATGAAAAAGTTTATGATATCTTTGATAGGATCTTGAATTTCTTATGAGTCTCTTGTTGTCTGTGCTTGTGAAACTGTCTAGATTTTATAAAGTTTTCAGGAAGCATTTGTGTAGTTTCAGGAAAGCCTTCCAGAAACTCGGATAGTAACAAATTTTGAAACTTTTTTTTGCTTGGTGTCTTGTTCTGCTTAGGCATGTTGATATCTTTGATAGACTCTTGAATTTGCATATGAGTATCTTGTTGCTTGTTCTTGTGAAACTATCTAGATTTTACAAGCATTTGTGTAGTTTCAAGAAAGCCTTCCAGAAACTTGGATGGTGACAAATTTTGAATCCTTTTTTTTTTGCTTGGTGTTTTGTTCTGCTTAGGCATGTTGATATCTTTGATAGACTCTTGAATTTTATTATTAGTCTCTTGTTTCTCGTGCTTGTGAAACTGTCTAGTGTTTAGAAAATTTTCAGAAAACATTTATGTAGTTTTAGGAAAGCCTTCCATAATAGTTTGAAATTTTTCAAAATTTCAGGAAGCATTTTTTGTAGTCGTGATTAAGTTTTATATTTAGAAACTCTGTTTCAATTCTTATTGAGTGGTAATAATGCTTGTTGATATTTGATTCTGTCATGTGTTCAGGAAGAGGTTGAGTTGAGCTATACTAGATGTGTATGTTATTGCAATTCTCTATGAAGTTTCTAACTATATTATTACATTGGCAGCACACAGATGCTACATTTGCAATCCTAAATTGTAAGAGGGTTGAGCAAGGTGTTTGGTTCCGCAACAAAAATCTTCCAACAGCATGCTTTGCACCAATCAATTTCTTAGAAATGGTTGAGTAGAATTATGATTCTCTAGAGAAGCCAAGTAAGGGAAAAGTAAAGTTATTAGAGGGTCGGGTAGGCGAAGTTGTGAGAGGTTTAATACCTCCAAAGAAGATACAGCTGGAAGTTGTTGCCGTTATATATGGTGTCGGTCATGATAGAAAGAACTCTCACTTTATTGGGGTGGAGATACGCTTGATGGACAACACAATCACACTCTTTCCTTGTGGCCTTCCGAAGTAAATATCTAAGATGGCGTTATTAAAATCAAAAAAACTAGCAGGTAAAAACTATTTGTGATTGATTAATTTTATCATTTACTGTATAAAAATCAGTTGTATAATTTTGAGTATTTGTGACAGTGTTGATTCGGGCCATAAAGATGGAACTTCTCAGTGAAAAGGTTAATTTCAAAGATATCGATCCATTTCAAGTTAGAAATGCATAAGGGCTTCTAAAGACAGAATTTCCATTCAACTATGGTATCTTTGTTGTCAAGATGCTGGAATGAAGGTCATTGAGATTGAAGAGCATGGCCAATATAAATGATAATACTGCGATGGACTTACGAAGCAACTATGTTGTGAGATCTACGACCAGTTTATGGATAAAGATTTCCAGGAAGGTAACATGAAGTAAAAATGTCACACTCGTTCTGTTTTATACTATGTTTTTTTAACTTTGATGTTACTTGAACAAGTAGAAGTTTGTAATGAATGATCACTACAACGTTTTTATCATTAAGATTGTTATTGAAGAAATTTCAGGATGTCTAGGCTAACATGTGGCACTTTCAAGATGGGTTACCAGAAATAAAAAGAGTATTCCAAACGTTGGAAATAACTTTAGAATTTCTAGATGGGTTTCCAGAATAGTTGAATATTAGTGTGTTTCTTTCTTAAACTAAAAAAAAAATATGAAATGAAACCGAAAACTAAGGGTTGCTATCGGCATATTTGGAAATTTTCAAATTGTAATTTGGAATTTTGAAAAAAAAAAGAACAAATATACACAACTAACATGATTCGAACCTAAGATGTCTGGGAAAAAGGGAAGAAGATGTGGCCAATAGGCCATATGGATTTATATTGATCAGTGATGTAAGTGAAGTAATATAATCCATTTATTTTTTCAATTAAAGAAAAAAAGTACGAGTCCGAATACCCTTGGAATCGTACGCGGGTCGAGGCAAGTAATTCTGTTTCATAAGTTAGGTGGTTTAGGTGCTAAGCTGAGGAGAATCATCTGGTAGAAGGCAAAACATAAATATAGTTAACCATAAATTTTTATTAAAAGCGTTGGAAAGAACTTTGGATTTTTTGGATGAGTATCCATAATAGGATATCATTTGTCACATTCAGGATGGATTTCCAAAAACGAATATGAAAACGAGATTACCCGGATACAAGACCAGTTATCCTCTAAATACTTAACTTTTTTTTGTTTTTGTTGTGACTGAAACACAATACGAAAAAGAAACACTGTAAAAAAAATACTGATTCCAACATTAAATGCATTCCTTGCAAGAGACAAAGAGACAAGCTTCTTGCAGTTCTTGAGCTTTGGGATCTTCCCTGATAGATTATTGTGAGAGATGTTAACAATGATGACAACCGGTGAGTCACATAAATTTGGTGGCAATCCTCCTTCAAAACCATTCTCCGAAGTAGAGAACTTGTATAAGTTCTTGATAACTCCAAGTCCATGTGGGATCTCACCAGAAAATGAATTGTTATCAATTTCAACTTGCTCCAATGAAGAAGCCAAAGAGACAAACTCAGGAACTTGACCTCTAAATCTATTATTACCAGCTCTCATAATCTTAATCTTTGATGATGACCATAACTCCATTGAAACAGATAAACCATTGTCCTGTACTTGAAACCTTTCCAAGTTAAAACATTCACCAATAGAGTTAGACAATGATCCTTCATACAAATTTGAATGGAGAGAGAGAGAGGCTAATAAGCCTATTGCCACTGCAAACACCACTAGGAAAAGAGCCAGTGATCTTATCCTGAGAGACATCAAAAGACACTAAGTTCTTGAGAGAAGACCCTAGGGAACGAGTGATCTCACCGGTCAGATTGTTCAGACACAGGTTCAACAATTTCAAACTCATCAAACCCACAAAATAAGTGGGAATCTCTCCATGAAAGCCTGACCTATGCAGGAGAAGCTCCTCAAGCTTATTTAGTTTCCTAATAGAAGAAGGAATCTCACTAACTAAATAACTATTTTCTGAAAAATCAAGAACAAGAAGCTCACTTAGCTTCCCATCACATTAGGGACAAGACCAGTTAACAGATTACTCCCCCAGTTTATAACTTCAAGATCGATTAGTAACCCTAACTTTCTAGAATCTTACCCTCCACATGGTTACTACTCAAGTCAAGAACTTTCAATGCAGCGAACTCATATATCTGATCAGGGATCGGACCCCAGATGAGATTAGTGCTGAGATTCAGAGTCTCTAAGGTAAGACATGTGGAGAGGTGAAGAGGGATTGGCTGGTTGAAGAGGTTCTGAGATGACGGACATCAAAAACTTTGTGACTATCAAAACGAAGATGGCGATGTAGAGGAGACGACGATGGCGAGGTCCGACAATTAGATTTATTTTTGAATCTCTATTTTTTTTTTTAATTATTCAAAAGAAAGAACATAAAGATAAATGATTTTTTAATGAAATTTATTTTTGTGACTTTGGACCTTAAATGATAGTTTAGGAACAAAAGCTTGGTTTGATACTATTCTGAATTTTTTTTTTTGGAATTTGGGTGTAATCTTTTTCTTTGGACAACTAATTTGGGTGCAATCAAAACTTTAATGTAAAATAATTAAAGATACTGTATGTGATCGATCAACGGGTTGTGATTAAAGTTTTAAATGTCGGATAAAGAAGGTTAATAAAGATAAGTCGATTGGCCATTGGGGAGAGAGTGCGCAATTCCCAGTTGAGCTACCGACACATGTCGTGCACGTGGGGTAGAGGAGATTCTCGTCACCTGTGGAGGGGGACCACATAGCGTGCTGTAAAGTTTATATAAACCAATGCTTGCGTCAGCTTTCCCCACCTGGACTGAGCTACACTAAGCAGCTAGTATATCATTAAGAGATTTTGATTTATAAATGTCAAAAAATTAAAATTACTAATGACTTAATTTGAGTTTGTATAAAATAAGTCAAGAAAAAATAATAACCACTGATACAATCGAAATTTGGATGATACAAAAAGGTAACAAATACTGAAATACAGATAGAGTTTACTCAGAGCTAGAGGAGCAAACACCAGCGTTTTTTTTGGTACAAAACGGCACGCAGTTATAGTCCAAAACTCATTGGATGGGGGAGGGGGAGGGGGGATCCATGGAGGAGGGGATAGGCCAAAAACATAGCAACCCCTATCTTTTAGTATTCCTTTTTTTTTTTACAATCTGAAAAAGAAATAAGGAAAACAAAAAGGTATATATATTGATACACCACAAAGGCATGGTTGAATCATTGCACAGAATCACCAGATCTTGGCCATCCATTTTGTCTGTCTGTGTTATGTTGGAGCCAAGATAGGAGTAAAGACAGCTATGAGCAGAGGGTTTCTTCTTAAGCAGGACAAGAAGTCATCCTTGCTGATTCTTTGATCTTTGTCTTCGTCTAGTAAAACGTATATCCTCTGAATCTGAAACATGAGAGAAACTCAACCATTTAGCTATGCATCTTTGGATTCATGGATGGATGAGATGTGTTATATACACATACCTCGTCCTTGTTTGAGTTTGGCATTGTGTGTTTCAGCGCGTCTCCAAGCTGAGCCAAAGATAAGGGAAGAAAGTAAGTCATAAGAAACCAAAAGCAAAGATGAGAAAGAGGTGAAGAACTAAATCTACTTCTTGAACGGAGATATAGCCGTCTCCATCTGCGTCACAGTGAGAAAAGGCTAGCTCGCATGTTTGCTGAAAAAGTGGCTGTGCTGATACATGAGCCGAGGCAAACAAGAACTGCAGACAATTCAGTAGAAGAATAAGGATGAGATTAAAGAGACTATTTTACTAAGAATCTCTACAAATGATTACAGGGGATCCCTGAAGGTACCTGTCTGAAAGTGATTGATCCCGCTTTCTCCACATCGATGAACCCGAATATCTACACCAATATACACTTGTATAAGTAACTTTGGGAGGGAGGCATAGGACTATTAGTACACAAAGAAAACAATTTATTATTTCACAACTCACCCCCTTAGAAAGAGTGCAAGGCTTCAGTCTAAGAACCCGAAGAAAGTCATGTAGTGTCACACGTCCACTGCAAAAAGGACAAAAATGTTGAAGATTGTAACTTAGAAAAGAAGTAACTTATAATAAGACAAGAGTCATTACCTTGAGTCCGGATTCATGGAAGAAAATGTATCCAAATACCGAACTGCCTCTAAACTGCTTATATGGAATAGCTGAAAGGAACAAAGACAAAGTAACAGAATCAGTAGGGATAAAATGAAGAAATTTATAATAAACATTTTTTCTTGATGGAGCATATACACATGACATTATAAAAAATGAGATATAGAGATATGTGTTTCCTTTACGTGAATGAGAAGCATCAAACTTGTAGCACTAGAGAATAAACTTACCGACGCAACTTTTGCCATTTCAACCATGTAATTTGAAGGGTTTTCCTGCAACAAAAACAATTAAGATGAACTAAATGATCAACAACATGAATGCTTTTGAGAAGAGATATTATTTTCAAGTTTCCATGGAAAATAATAATACATGACTTGTAGCAACTGCCCAATGCATACATAACCAAAAAACATATGAAGCTATTCGAGAGCTGCACATACCAGCTTTAACTCAGATGCTCTGTTCAATAGCATCAAGTCCCCATAAGAATGAGATGTTTGGACGACATTCAAAGATGTTGCAATTGCATGACTGGTCTGTGTTCATAAGTATACAATGAGTACTATTTTCCACCATAAGAAGAAGAAAAAGTGCAGAAAAATAATCCACATCCCCATCAAACACACACCTTCTGCGAGAGACGCACAGCATTCTGTTTTTGAGTGTCACTTGGATAGATTACTGGAAGGTATTCAACCTGTTAAATTCCCCAAAGATCCACAAAAAATAAACGAAATTATTTAACACATAATACAATCAATGAGCTAAAGTTACTAGATAAAAACATTGCCTACCTCCATGAAGTTGTGAAACTGGGTGAACATTCTAAACATGAGCATCAACAATGAAATATTCCCCCTGAAATATCATAAACGTCAGTACTTTTTGGAGGAAATAGAAAGTGTGTATACAGACAAAACAGAGACTCACCAGGATTGATCAAAATGGACATGGGGATACCGGACTACTACAGGTTGAATAGGGTAGCCTGGGATGAAAGCACCAAGTTGGAAGGATATAAGAACTTTCCCATTGGTCGTGGTTCCTTCAGGGAATAACAGCAGGCGAGGAAATCTATCGCAAGAGGCTTTTCTCTGTATTTACATCCTTGAAAGCACATTGCGTATCAAATACAAAAAACCATTTGAATCCTTTTCAACCACAAATGGTTTACATGTGTTTGATTAAAGTTACTCGATCTAAGAAATTACTATAGAGATCAATGACAAGCCACAGAAACTCTATACCTTTATTTCATGCACAGCGTTCTTCCTTGATTCTTGTGAGAATCTATTAACATATATCACCTAAAAATTTCAAACACGGAAACTTTAGTATAAACGAGGCCCCAGCATCTTACACCAAATATGTGCTGACTATCTAGCTGCCTACCTGCATTGCCCTGATGATAGTTCCAACAAAAGGAAGTGAATCATGCGACTCGGATGCAACAATGGTGGGTGATAGCTCATAGAAGAAGAAGATTGGTTCAATAAAAGAAACATGGTTTGATACAACAATAGGAGCAATCTCCCTCCGAGCAGGTTTCCCTTTCCTTCGTATCCAATGATAACTGCAAAGAGCAAGGACGATCATTCAACACAAGAACCTCTATAAATCTATAAACAAATTAATCAAACAAACTATCTATCACCATTGAAACCATTCACCATCTTAAACCCACAACTAAAGTTTTTTTTTTTAAACTCAGTGTTCTAAAAATGGGTCTAGGCAGTGCCTAGGCGTAACAATTGTTTTAAAATTTGGTCTAGGCGTTCAAACATTAATCATCTATAAAAACGTCTAACTACCGCCTAACGATTTCTTGAACATTATTAAAACTTGTAGGGACTACAGAGATGAGCAAAACTCTATAAAACACCCTATTAAAACCATTCACCATGTTATAACTAAAGTTTCCTATTTTTAAACTCACCCAAAGGAGAAGAGGATACATCTTGTACAGATCCGAGTAACCCACATGACTCTACATCTCCAACGAGGCATCGGATTATGTTTATCTTTCCACCCCGCAAGTGCCAGCTTCGTCGCCACGTAACCAACAGCCAAGCTGGCACCAAATATGACGAGCCTAAGCAACGCAATCGGGAGACAAATCACGATCTTAATGGCCTCGTAGAGCCCGCTGACTCCCGGCGTATCGTTCCGAAATGGATCCACCGTCGTCGGAGGATCGAGAACGGGAGGCTCGGAAGCTTCTCTGAGGAAGCCGAAAGGGTTAATATGGTCAAATTCAAAAGCACGTGGAACACGAGGTTGGTGGTGGTTTTGTTGACTAACGGCGGGAATATAGTTTTCTTCATCTCCGTCGTCGTCGAGGATTGAGATGACGACCTCTGGTTGATGGATCAACGGAGAAGATAAATCAGGATCCGACATCCTCGTTGTGTCTGTAAGAACACAGCGAGGTAGAGAGAGAGAGAGAGATTGGTACACAGCTTTGGTGGTGGATGTCAATTTGTTTCTTTCCCCCAATAATCTCTTTTTCAGTGTTTGCTATAATTATTATTTTCTTTAATTATCCCACAAACTATTACTATAATCTAATCTATTAAAATAGAGTCATTCTTTTTAGGGAAAATTCCATACAAATACCCCAACTAAATTTTATTAAGCTTTTTAATACCCAAACTTTTTCACTACCCAATTTAATACCTCAACTAATAATTTTGCCCACTTTAATATACAAACTTTTATAATTGTGCCCATTTTAATACCCAAACTTTGTTTATTTTAATTAACAATACTAATAAGTTTCATACAAAATTTAAAAAAATCTCCAAATCTANTAATTTACTTTTTTATTTCAGAAAACAAACTAAATTCAATATATAAAACTTAAAAAACTTATTACAAAACTTAAGATTATAAAAAAATTATTTAATTTCATTTCTCTAACATATAATAAAATCAATTTTTTTGGTAAAGTTTAGAAATTTTTAAAATTTTATTGGAAACTTATTCGTATTACTAATTAAAATAAACAAAATTTGGGTATTAAAATGGGCACATTTATAAAAGTTTGTGCATTAAAATGGGCAAAATAATTAGTTGGGGTATTAAACTGGGTAGCGAAAAAGTTTGGGTATTAAAAAGCTTAATAAAATTTAGTTGGAGTATTTATATGGAATTTTCCCTTCTTTTTATCTACTAATACAAGTTGTCATTTAACTTTGGAACCTTTATAGAGTGTTATAAATAATACAAAGCATATAGTTTATTGAACCGTATTACTTAAATTAAACCGGTGGTTATTTATGGGATATAGTCTTGGGCTTTCTTTTGTTTTTAAAACAAATTATATGGTTTGGTTTTTGGGCTTATTATTAAGAAAAATTCCAAAAAACATTGAATAAACTTTTCACCTTACTAGATCAAAAAATCAATTATTATTTTCAGGCCCAAAATTTAATATTTTTAACAAAAGAAAATTATCTATTATTAATCATTTATTTAAATTATGTACTTTAAAACATGTTAATGTATTTTTTATTTTAAATAAAAATCATATTTTTTTGATAAATTTCAATGGTAACTTTTAAATAATTTATTGTTTTATTTTTCTTAAATAATTTATAGATTTAAAAAAAAAAATATGTAAGGCAAAACCAAAAACTAACTCTAAAAACTAAAATCCAAACCAAAAGTTGAAAACGCAGGTTATATTTTTTGCTTTTGTTTATTTACAAAATAAACTATTGCAAATTTTTTTTAAAAAAAATTGTCATATTTTCAGCTTTAAATTAGATGTTTGATTATTTGAGATTTGTTTGTTGGTAATATCAGTTCAAACTAACTCAGCGGGTCTAAAAATTAAAAAAAAAAACTCAAACCAAAACCTGAAAATCAAAAATATAAACTTAAAACTAAAAACCAAACTTTTTAAACAAAATCTAAAATTAAAAACTGAAACTAAAAACTAATGAAAAATAATCATCACCACAAACTTTGGTGAATTGATTTTATACGAAAAAATTATTTAAATTAAGACAAAACCCAATTATATAAATTTTTAATCATAAAAAATTTCCGCGCTTTCAAGCGCGGGTCAAAATCTAGTTCAACAATTAAAATAGGCTTGCCGGTTTTTGATAATTTCGTTAAATCGGTTTGGTTATCCTCTCATCTCACTGAATTGGACAAAACACATCGATTTGGTTTGTTTATTTTAGTTTTTTGAAATTCTGCTGAATTTAATCAGTATTTTAGGTTTCAGTTTAAAACTTGTGGAAACTCTGATAATGTTGATTAAATTTAGTTATTTCTGTTTTCAGTTAGTTTCTTTTTTTTTGAAAGAATGTAAAATTTATTCAATCTAAATATTGTTGCATCAAGTGCTACATCAAAAAGATAAATAAAACTCCAAAACAAGATATCCCAAAAGCAAAGACAATAGTTATGCTAAAGCAAACAAAAACAAGAAAACTCACAACTCAAACACTTCCCCTCAAATTTAACCATGTGAAATAAGTTAAATTTTTTGGAAGGATCATAGTATTTTTCTCATTAAAACCTTATTAAAGTAAACCCAAAATGGGACAAACATTTAATAAGGAAAAAGAGTAAAAATACTAAGATCAGGGGAGTGTTAAGCATAACCATTGCCCATGTGTGTCCTACAAACAGACGCAAGAACAAAATCAAAATCAACAATCAGCTACTATCTTTCCCGAACCAAGTTATCAGCCCCTCTTCATACTTTCCTTCTCCTCTAATAGACAAAAGCTTGAGTCCAATATTCTTATCCACCAACTTAGTTAACTCACTAATATCTCTAGGCTTCTCCCCATGTCTGCAAGAATTCCTCTCCCACCAAATAGTGTGCACTACCGCCTGCAATGCATATCTCAACAAGTAAGTCTATATCGGACCAAACCAAGACTTTAAGACTATGTCAATCAGCTCACTCCAAACAACACTAAACGCATCCTTCTTGAGCCCCTCAGCAAGATTCTTCCATATCTGACCAGAGAAACGACAGCCAAAAAAGAGATGGGAACTTGTCTCACACCCTTCATTACAGAGAACACAAGTTGTATCAATAGAGGAATTCCATTGTTGCATTTTATCAGCAGTCTGAAGTCGTCCACGCAAGATTATCCACATAATAAAAGAGTATTTAGGAGTTGATTGAGGAAACCAAATTCCTTTGCTCCATTGACAAACCTGCTTAGAATCTCATAATTGTTCTCAGGTGCTCTTAGTAGAGAATTTCCTCATATATTTACCATCAGCATATTTCCAAAGAACAATATCTTCATCACAAGAATCTTTCAACTTCTTTTAACTCCTCCTCCATCTCGTTGAGTAGAACAACTCTATGATCACGCCTTCTTCTCTTATGTAAAGCATCATTGACCGTTGCATTTTCTGAGAACCAAGATCAAAAAAACCTCTTCCACCTAAAGTCTCCTTAAGAATACCAAACCGGGACCAAATGTCATACCAGAAAGAAGTCGTCTTACCATTCTTAACCTCCTTCCTAAGAAACTGTTTAGCAAGATGTCTGAATTTGAGTAATTTTCTCCAGACCGAAGATCCAGATTGAGCAGTCTCCTTTATCAACCAAAAGGAGCTTTTCCTTATCAAATAACAATGGATCCATCTAACCCATAATGAAGACTCCGAAGAAATTCGCCATATGAGCTTGAGACAATAGACAGTATTGATTTCCTTTAAAGGCCTTAGCCCGAAACCACCTTCAGCCTTTGGTAAACACACATCCTTCCACGCAACCTTTGCTTTTGTAGTTTTTAAATCAGGGCCTGACCAAAGGAAAGCAGAACAAAGACTTTCAATCTCTTTCAAACAACTCCTAGGTAACCGGAAAGCCGCCATCTAGAAATTAGCAAAACTCATGATGACAGAACGAATAAGTTGAAGCCTTCCTGCATGAGAAAGAAGCCTGCCAGTTCAGGAACTCATTCTTTTTCGGATTTTCTCAACCAAAGGTAGATAATCATTTACACTCATCCTCTTTGTGATATGAGGTAACCCTAAATATCTAACTGTGAGCTTACCAGAAGAGAAAGGAAACGTAGTAAGAATGTCCTTCCCAATCACTTCAGAAATCTCTGCAGTATATAAAGTGGATTTTCCAGACTTATCTTAAGTCCATAACAAGCTTCAAACTCTTTAAAAACCGTGAGAACTCCTTTAATAGAACGTTTAGTGCCATCAGTGAAAACTAATAAGTCATCAGCAAAGCATAGATGAGACAATAACACGTTCTTGCATCTAGGATGATACCCAACCAGCTTCTTTTCCACCGCCTTGTCTAGCATGTGAGACAAAACATTGATACAAATAACAAAAAGGTAGGGAGATAACGCACAACCTTGTCGTAAGCCTCTTTTTTTTCATCTGGAAAAATCCTACTAATTCTCCATTGACTTGAACTGAAATAGATGCAGTACACACACACAATTTAACCCAATGAATAAATTCATCAGGAATGTTCAAAGCCTTTAGAGTGTTCAGGAGAAAAGGCCAATGGACTGAGTCGAAAGCCTTAGCAATATCGATCTTCATAGTACAGCGTGGAGAGATATATATCCACCTTGTGATAATCCTTAACCACTTCAGTCGCAAGTAACAAGTTCTCCACTAACAATCTATCCTTCATAAACGCAGACTGATTATACTTTATACACCGAGGAAGAGTCACTTTCAGCCTATTAGAAATGATCTTTGATATTACTTTATAAAGAACATTGCAACATGAAATTGCCTATAGTCCTCCATCTCCATTGCAGAATCTTTCTTAGGTATGAGAGCCAAGATAGTAGCATTAAGACCCTTAGGAAGAAAACCCTTACTAAAGAAACTTTGAACTGCAATAGTAAAATCTTTACCAATAGTAGACCAAGCAGCTTTGAAGAATTCCACAGTAAACCCATCTGGCCCTGGAGATTTATCACTTGGCATCTTAAAAATTACATCTCGGACTTCTTCTTCAGTAACCCTTTTTATTAATGGTGACCTCTCCCCTTCTGAACAACGGAAATGAAGGATATTCTGAAGCTCCTCCACATATATTTCATGTATACCAGCAGGCTCAAAAGTGAGAAAGTCTTTGAAGAATCTCTCTGCCTCTTTTTTATCTCATTTTGGTTAGTAACATAATCCCCTCCATGACATTTGATTTCCCGAATAAGGTTTCTAGTCTCTCTAACCTTAGCTACGTTGTGAAAAGTTTTATTATTCTTGTCTCCTACTTGCAACCAATGAAGTTTGGATCTCTATTTCAAAATAGTTTCTTCAATGTTAGATATCCTTTGCCATCGTTCAACTGCAGCACACTCAGCAAGAATATTATCATGCGTAGGATTATCCATTAACTTCCCTTGCTTATCACAAATATCAGAATAAGCTTCTTTAACCTTCTTAGCAAAAGAACCTAATTTATCCTTACTCAAAGACTTTATGTGCGGCTTCAGACCCTTAAGATACTTTGAGAACCGGAAAAGTGCAGAGGTTGATTGAAACAGAGGTTGAGTATTACTCCAGTAGTTAGAAATAACATCTTGAAATTCTCTCATTTCTCCAACTACATTCATGAATTTAAACGGCTTCCGTTTACCAACAGAGTCAAAATCTCGCATACCCTGAGTACTAAGACCAGAACTCTGATAATTAGAATGTTCCTTCCCATCAAGAATCTCATTGAAGTCTCCCATAACAACCCATTATTTATTTCGAAACAATGCAGAATCATGGTGGGCCTTAATATCATCCCATAACTATATTCTCTTCTCCATATTATTTTCAGCGTAAACAAAAGAGCAGAAAAATTCTTCAACTTCACCATCCATCAGTACAGAAACCGTAATAATCTGATCCGTTTTGAAGACTGGAGTAAGCCTGACTTGAGAATTCTAGACTATCCAAATCCTCCCCTTTCTACTATATTCATAATTATTGAGAAAATACCAATCTTGAAACACTGAGGAAACAATTTTTGCAGACTTGCTCTCCTTGACCCTAGTTTTCAGAATATCACCAAACTGTAACCCTTTATTCTGTATCCATTGACGAACAACTTTATTTTTTGAGTTTTTGTTGAATCCTCTCACATTCCAAAGAAATCCAGTCATTGAGAAGATTTATGACGGACCCTTTTACCCAGAACACCAGAGAGATTATCTTTACATGTGAGCTCAAGAATGAACTTGTGATTAGCTTTAGAGTTTCTGGGGAGAGATGGTCTCAGATTAGTGTTTCCCCAAGAAGAAACCTTCACCATAGGCTCCTCATCCTCCTCTTTCTGCTCTTAAATTTCTTTCTCCAAAACATGAAACAAACCATCATTAATGTTGTTTCCTTCTTCAAGTTTTCCTTCCCCATTATCATCTACTTCCAATAGAGCACTAAACCTCGATAAGGTCACAATATTCTCCTGGCCATTAGTCCCAGACTTGACTTCCAAACTCCGGCTACTAACTTTTCCAGAAGAAGGACTTAACCAACATTTTTCAACTTCACCGTCTTCCACCTCTGTTTCTTTTCCTACTTCTTCCTCCACACTATTTTTATGCTCATATCCTTCATCCTCCTTTTTGCCTTCATCTCTAGCCTCTTTCTTGCTTTGATCCACCTTTATTATATCCATAACTGATTTCTCCGATCCATCCCTCTTATTCATAACACAAACCTTTTCAACATGTCCCTTTCCACATGTCAAACATCTATCTGGTAACCAAGGATAAGTGAATCCAACCAACGATGACACTCCATCTTTAGTGAAGTTGATTTCCTTTGGTAGCTGCTTAGTTAGATCAGCATTAACCAGAATTTTTGCCACCTTGAAGTTAGCACATGAAGCAGTTTCAGGGTGAAGCCTATCATGATGTCCAACACCACTTGTGATGAAACTGAGTCCATGCGAGGAAAACATATTCATCGGAACGTTTGTAAGGTGAACCCATAATGGAATTGATTTGACTTCAGGCTTCTCCTTAAGCTCATCCGGAGTCCAAACAGACATCACCAATGGTATATTACATATGCTCCACATTCCCCTTTTAAGAATTCTAGCCCTCATCATAGGATCAAAGACTCGAAACTTAACCGTTGTTGGATCAACTACGTGAACCCCAACCATCTCACCTTTACCTCCATTTCTTCAGATTCTGTTAACAATAGCATGAATACGAGCCACGTGAGGACCTGTATCCAGAAATTTGCCGATTAGGAAATCTTCCCAAAGTGGATTAGCATCGACGACCACCTCTTCTAGAACCTCGACCTTGATCTGACCTTCCGAATCCGTCAGATCAATGTCATATTTCCGCAAAACCTTCTTCTCTTTCGCTATTTGTACCCACAAAGAAACCTTCGAAGTTACTGTGTCTTTTCCTTTCAAACTCGTGCTCAAACTATCATCCACCTCAATCATAACCTTCTGACCATCTATCTTCGCCGGAGTCGATCCAGATGAGTCCGGCAAAGACGCCGAATCCATCAAAATCTCGATCGCATTTTTCGCCTTAAAAATCGCCTTTTTTAATCAATAGCAAAATGGTGTGTTTCTGCTAACAAACTTAAGTATATCATATTTTTTCAGTTAGTTTCTTTTTTTTTGGATTAAATTATTTTTCAAAACTGATTCAATAACCATTCTTTTAAAATAAGCTGACCTATGAACCAAATTAATAACCCAAAAACTGAAAATTTATGTTTGGTTCAGCTGATTCGGGTCGGATTGCTAATTAAAAGTATTGATTATTAGTTAGAATCTGTGGTGTAGTCTATCTTAAGCTAATTTAACTCAGCGAACAAATGTTTTTATTGCAGCGGTAGTATTTAGCAAATCTTTTATGTAATAAACAATGTGATTACAAGGGGCCACGATAAAGTTTTTGGTCAACGGAAGCAGATAATTTATATAAAGGTTAGTAAAGATTATGATTGCACTTCACATGGATTCGGCATGGACTGTTATACAAACTCATAAATAATCTCCAATAGGATTATAATATTAGTTGATATAGGAAAAAAGCTATCTTATTTGCTTTCATTCTGACAAACTTCTAAAACTTTGGTATATATATATGTTTATATCTTTTAACTTTATATTTTCATTACTATAATGTGCCAAACATATTATCCAAAATATTTAGAAATTTATGTCTAAACTATATCTTTTGTTTATGCATCTGTATCCGTCTCAGTCCAGTGTTCGGAAAACTTTACTATATTCGTTTAACTAAAACTGACATTTGATATATTTTTAAAAATGTTAGTTATGTCATAGATCTGACTGGATATCCATAATGAAAAAGAAGGCGATGGATAATTTAACTAATTTTATTGATTTGTCATCGTCAGATTAATTAGGAGATAGCTTGATTGACATATATGGCCGACATACCAATATAATAGCATGTGTCGACAATATAACAAAACTATTAGTATTATCATTTGTGGTGTCAAAACATAGTGTGCTAAGCTTGGGCTGTTAAGTGTTACTTAAGCCTGCAAAACATTTGAACCTTAAATAGTTTAGCCGTAAATGTTAATTTTCTTGTTGAGACCAAGGCGCAGTGCGCACTTTCTGTTAATATTACAAACGACCGGACCAAACCAGAGACTGACAATATAATCTGCACGAGTCTTTGAAGATCCAAAACGCATTCCAAGATGTCTAGTATTTATATATTTAAGGCCCAATTAGAGAGCCCAACATGTCTTCAATCTGTCTACTTAGATTTGTACAAATCTTATCAAAGAGAGACCTGAAATGTTCGTCAAAGGAGATATTGTATGTCTTCTTTCATCATCTCTAGATTAATAAATATATGGTTGTTATTAGAGAGAATTGCATAGAAGGACACAATCTCGCTTTTGTTTATATTAAAAGACACATTGTATTTTTAACATATTTGCTCTTGACAGCTATCTTTTTTCAGACAAAAATAACTATGCTTTTTGTATGAGGGGAAGTGTGTTTCTTTTAAGGAGGCAACCCTAAAATGATGAAATAGATACTAAGTTTGTGTTTAATACAATAAATGATAAAGGTTAAAACGAAAAGATAGATATATGGGAAAAATGAATTGTTTCGGGGCGTTGGATCTGTTTACATGCATAAAATCTAACGGCTAAGAAAATGTTTATCTTCTATATTGGTAAAAAGTGCAATTAAGAGGGGTACGTAGGTTTTGAGAGTAGGTGAAAACATCTTCTTTGAGATTTCTTTTCTTGTGTTTTGAGAGATACCAGAAAGTGAGATAAGTTGGCTATGAAGGTATGGAACTCTCTCATTACAAGAAAATTAAGCTTTTACTAGGAAACTTTACTAGGAAAATAGTTCCTCGTAAAATTACTACGACTTAACTTCGAGTTTACGAGGAAACACTTTTTCCTCGTAAAGTTCTCGTAAACTTACGAGAAAAATGTTTCCTCGTAAACTCGTAGTAAACTTACGTGGCTCTTACGAGGAAAAAGTCCTTATCCTCGTAAACTCATAGTATCTCCTTTCCTCGTAAAGTCCTAGTAATAGTTTACTACGAAATTAGGAGGAATGGATTTGTTACTACGAAATTAAGAGGAACTTGATAGAAAATATCGAATTTAAATCAAAAACGTATTTTGTACCTACTTTTCCTAGCAATTTCCTAGTAAATTATCAGATTCAAAATTTCTATAAATACCACCATATGTGATTCATTTGAAACACACCAAAAAAAAAAATCAGCTATAAGCTTGATCAAACACAAAAAAAAATGTCCGGTCCGGGAAATATTTTCGAGTTGCGGAAGTGGATGTATTCACACAGAGATAACAACGGGAGGGTGACGAAATAATTTTTCGAAGGGTTGGAGACGTTTATGCATCAAGAAGATTCTACACCACTCAGCCAGGAAAGTGGTAAGATGTTTTGTCCTTGTCGGAAATGTTGCAATATCAAATTAGGCCCTCGTGAAAATGTTTGGAAGCATTTAATAAATAGAGGTTTCATGCCATATTATTATATTTGGTATCAACATGGAGAAGATGCTAGTTGTAGGAATGAAGGTAGCAGTAGTAATAGCAATTTTCAGATTGAACCGATTGAGCATTTACGTAATGAAGGTAGCAGTAGTAATAGCTATCATCACCAAGAGAAAAAAATGGTAGATTGTGATAGGGTTCATGATATGGTAGGTGATGCCTTTGTAACTCATGATGATGATGAAGTTGAAGAACCTAACTTAGATGCAAAAAAGTTTTATGAAATGTTGGATGCTGCGAATGAGCCAATTTACAGTGGTTGTAGAGAAGGTCTGTCTAAATTGTCGTTGGCTGCTAGAATGAAGAGTATTAAAACCGATCACAATCTACCTGAAAATTGTATGGATGCATGGGAAGACTTGTTTAAAGAGTATTTGCCAGAAGACAATGTGTCTGCTGAATCTTATTATCAGATTCAGAAATTGGTATATAGTGTTAGGTTGCCCTCAGAGATGATAGACGTTTGCATCGACAACTGCATAGTTTACTGGGGAGATGATGAGAAGTTAGAAAAATGTCGATTTTGTAAGAAGCCACGATTCAAACCGCAAGGTCGAGGGCGTAATAGGGTACCGTACCAAAGGATGTGGTACCTACCAATCACAGACAGATTGAAAAGATTGTACCAATCTGAGGAAACTACTGGAGGGATGAGATGACACGCCGAGCATACTCAGACGGATGGAGAGATGACTCATCCATCAGATGCAAGAGCCTGAAAACATTTTAACAATGTACATTCCCATTTCGCTAGCAATAGCCGGAATGTGTATCTTGGATTATGCACTGATGGATTTAGTCCATTTGGAATGTCTGGGAGACAATATTCATTGTGGCCGGTCTTTCTTACACCGTGATACAGGCTGGGATTCATGCTGTACTGATGGAGGAACTGAGGTTTGTACCTGAAACAAAGAAGATAGATTTTTATGAGTTTTTGTGAGTTTTTAAGATGCAAAACAGAAACAAATGACAAACAAATGGAATGAGTGATTATGAATGATAAAACAAGATAAATAAACAAAGTAAAAGGGATAGATAAGGTGGAATTAAGCTGCTGGTCATGTGACACTCTCAGCCTAATCAGTTGATGGAATTGAAGTGGATTTGCGGATGAAGGTTTGATTGAATCTCTCAATCTGATGGATGATGGACGTGATGGATTGAATAGACACCACAGAGCTCTGTGAAAGGAGACTTTGATAAGCCTGGTTGCTCAAGAGCTGCTTCTCACAACACTCAAAAGACTTAGAACAATAGTTTTAAGAAAACTAGAAAACTGAATAATTCTTTTATAAATTCAAGGGTGGTTTACAATGACAAATGAACTGAGCTTATATAGGATCGACCATGGATGAATCTAACAGTCATAAAATGATAAAAGGAAACAAATAAATTTGAAATAATAAACTTGGAAGAAAATGAATTGATGACTCCTTGAAAACTAGCTGTTGGAGGCTTAATGATGAGAATCTTGGCCAAATGAATGTAGATGGGGTTCTCCTTGTATCTGGATGGTTTAAGGGGGTAAGTGAGCTTCCTGGGAATCTTCGTTATGGTCTGGAAGGTGCTGAGGTCGTGATTGATCTGTAGAGAAAAGAGCTGTTGAGGCTTTATTGCAAAGAACTCCAAATAAGGCAGCTTGGTATTAATGGGGATCCTCCTGATCCTATGATGGCTGGTGCATGTTATGAACTTATAGAACTCTTCTTGGACACCTATAATGTCTCCTGGACGTCTTGGTTTAGTCTTGGTGTCTTCTCGTCGGATTAGAATTGCTTGGAAAAGATCAAACCGAAAGATTGTCCAATTTTCCATAAATAGCTCCGGTTTGATTTAAGTGAGCCTCCATTGAACATACTGATCTCCTAGGTTCTGGTGTCGCTAAGGACTTCTGGAATACCTCCTGATTGGTTTAAATGATCTCCTGGACGCCAATGTCTGGTTTGAAGCTGATTGAACCGGCTAGCTTCCAATTGAGGCAAGTGTAGAACTGGTTTGGTCGGTTTGGGGAAATTAACCATATCTCCTGGTTTACTCGTCCTATTCTCATGGTTTTGGGCTCTCTGGAAAGCTGACAAACTCCTCTTGATTTCAATGATCGGTTTTGGCTTGGGACGTTCCTTCTTTGGGCTTGAAACTCTTTATAAAGTCGAGTGATGCTCGCAGATGAATAGGCTGGAAAACCTCTGTCTTGAAAAATTCATAACTTCTTCCTCCATGGGTCTTTTCTCGAAATTAAAGTTGGGCCTAACGTCTTCTTGAGTGTAGAATCCATGAAAATTGGTTTCATGATTTAAACCCTCCTGGTTTAAGAGATATGGCATTTTTAGTGCACATATGTTCTGCTTGACACCTTAGTTGGGTGAGTGGGGTGTTGGATGGACCTCCGGTTCAGCTACTTGTTTGATGGCCGCATCACACCGTATAACCTGCCACCGGAGATGTGAATGCGGCGAGAGTTTCTATTCATGAGCATATTAATACCTGGTCCAAAACATCCAAAAAGATCTCTCGACGTTTTTCTACAACCACGAATAGAAGAGTTGAAAGATTTGTGGTCAACAGGGGTGAGGACATATGATTGTTCAACGAAAACAAACTTTACGATGCGAGCGATGCTTTTGTGGACCATAAGTGACTTTCCTGCATATGGTTTGTTGTCTGGGTGGACTACACATGGGAGATTAGCTTGTCCATATTGTAATGGAATGACAGATGCGTTTCAGTTGAAGCATGGTAGGAAGACTAGTTGGTTCGATTGTCACCATCGATTTCTTCCCATTCACCACCCATAACGAAGAAACAAGAAATTGTTCAGGCACAAAAGGGTTGTCAGAGACACTCCTCCTCCATATTTAACTGGAGAACAAATCGAAGCGCAAATCGATTACTACTGTGCTA
>CAKOAT010995557.1:235892-272671 GCA_932364175.1 Eruca vesicaria subsp. sativa
AACAGCTCCTCGTGGTGGGAATTGGCATGTTCCCAGTAATATGCCTGATTCTTATGGTGTTCAGCACAATTGGCACAAAAAGAGTATATTTTGGGAATTGCCATATTGGAAAGATCTTCTTTTGCGCCACAACCTCGATGTGATGCATATAGAGAAGAACTTTTTTGAGAACATCATGAACACTATATTGAATGTCCCAAGGAAGACGAAAGACAACGTAAAATCAAGGTTGGACTTACCCGATATCTGCTCAAGGAGTGAGCTACATATAAAAAGCAATGGGCAAGTTCCAGTTCCAATATTCAGACTGTCATCCAAAGACAACGTAAAATCAAGGTTGATTTTTGTTTTTTTTTTTTAATTTTAGATGCCTAGACAGAACAAGCTTGCTAAGGCTGCTGGTAAGAGGACGTCGTCATCTCTCCAGGGGAGTCACTATGGAGATATGTTTGGGCGTCAGGATGCTCCGGGTTCATCTTCGTCAGCTCCCGATTCATATTCGATTCCCGAGACTCAGGGAGCTTCTATGGCGTCCCGGCAACCACCTCCTCCTCCACCACCTCCTCCTCCACCGGTCGGGGTTCATCCCGATTTGCAGGTGCCGCCGAACGCACCCTTTGCGGTGTACACGGTGGAGGATATTTTGGCCCTTCTAGGCAGAGAAGGGCTGGCGGAGTTAGATCCAAAACGACGGGACGGCCAAAACGTATTATGGTATGTTTTAACTTTTAAAAAGTTTTTTTATTTATTTCTTAATTAACAAAATATTTAGAAATTAATCTAATTAATGATTTATTTTGTGTCTTTCCAGGTTTGGTCTTGACAATTGTGTCGGATCTAGCGTCACGAACTGTATCAAGGGATACTTTCCCGATCCAGCTCCAAACTGGAAGATGACCGCGAGCCACACAAAAAAGACGTGGTTCAAATCGTTCGCTGTAAGTTTAATTCGTTAATTTATTTTTAATTATTTATAATTATTAATATTATTGAACTAATCCGTCTTTTATTTTTTCTGGTTACAGCAAAAGTATCGTTGGTCTATTGGGATTCACCAGCGGGCGAAGAATGAGTTTGAGGCCAAGGCAAAAGCACGATTGCTCGATATGGTCTACAACTGGAAGGGCGACTATGAGGTATAGATTTATAAATTATAATATATATATATATATAGTTTTAAAAATATTATATATATATTGACTTTAATTATAATTCTAATTTTTTTTAAATCAGGTGGACGGTAACGAGCGCGGGAAACCCAATTGCCTCACAACCACGGTGTGGGATGGCCTCATCAGCTATTGGGGGTTGCCGGACTCGGTCATAACCTCCAACACAAACTACGGGAACCGCATGACCAAAGACGAGCATGGCAACACGAAGGTGCTTCAGACCATGGGCCGAAAACCTCACGGGAGAGTTCGTCTAGACATGGTAAGATGATTTTTTATAACTATTTAATTTTTACTTTAATATATATTCTAAATTAATATTTAATTTTAAAAAAAAATTTAGGCTAAAGAGACGGGAGTTCTTCCATCTTTGAAAGACATTTACGAGCGGACCCACAGGAGAAAGAGTGGGCAGTTTGTAGATCCTGCTTCCGAGCGGATCTACAACGAGCTTGTTGCCCGAGTTGACGAACGCCAGGCCCAGTTGACTCAGCAGACCGGGAGTCAAGTCATATTATCCACTATTGATGTGGATAAGATTTACGAGGAGGTAAATAATTTGTTTTACTATTACTTTTTAATATTTTTTAAATTTTTTTTCTTAATGTTATTAATTAATATTTTTATTTACAGGTCTCCCCTAGGAAAAAGGGGCGTATCATCGGGATTGGCTCGGTTAACGATGTCCCTGCAGCAACATCGTCTTATCATCAGGAGCAGCACGATGTCAATGCTCAGCTGCGCTCGGAGTTGCAGACGACGCAGTCTCGTGTGAGTTCTCTCACCGAGCATGTGACTTCTCTCACCGATGTTCTCGAGATTATGGCGGTTGGAAACCCGCATTTGGAGGAGATGTTGCGTCAGAGACGGGAACGCGGAGGGATTCCAACCCAACAGCATCCACCATCACAGTCACAACCGACAACCAACTTAGGAGAGGGGCAGGATTTGGCGAGCCAGGACGAGTTCCTTCGGCAATTTCACGACCAACATCCGTAGTTTTTATTTATTTTTAATTGTATATTATGAAATTTAAAACTTCATTGTATATTATTTAGTTATTTATAAAATATTTTGTTTTTTTATTTTTATTTATAATTTGATTTTTTTTATTTTTAAAAAATAAAATAATTATTTATAATTAATTTTTTTAATAGGGAAAAAACATTTCGAAGCAAAATCCTCGTAAATGATTCAAAGTAATGTCCTCGTAAATGGTTCTAGTAAGTTCCTCGTAATTAATTACTATGCTCTTACGAGGAAAATCTTACTACGAGCTTACGAGGAAAGCCTACGAGGGCCTTACGAGGAAAAGCCCACCACGGCCTTACGTGGAAAAGTTTCCTCGTAAATTCGCTAGGACTTTACGAGGAAAAATGCTTTACGATGAACGTGTTTCGAGGAAACGCGTTTCCTCGTAAGTTCCTAGTAAATGTCCATTTACTAGGAAATAACGAGGAAAAACCCGTCTTAGTAACAGATGAGTTTTCTTGTAGTGTCCTGACCACAAATCTCAAGATCACAACTCGCCTGACAAAGACTCTCATGTCCAAAATTCTCTTGACCACAATTTTCCGGAGACATTTCTCCTGACCACAATTACCCTGACCACAACTCTAACGACCATAAATCCACTGACCAGAACTCTCCTAATCATAACTCGCCAAAGCTCTGCTCCCCACCTCCACACAACTCTGCTGACCACAACTCGCCTTCCCACATCAAGCCTAGCCACATAGAGCCTAACCACATCTCCACTATTCACACTCAACGAGCTCCCACATCACAGATGTGGAAGCAGACATAGAAAAATGTTGGATCGAGAAAGAGAGAATAGAGAAGAAATCGAAAGGGATTAGGGACCAATTTCTAGATCGAGAAAATGACGAATATGAGAAAGGGGTTAGGTTTTTTTTTGTGAGAATTTTCTCGATTTAGGGATTTGGTTTGAAAATGAGGGATAATCACAATTTTTTTTTAATTTAAAAAAGAAAAGATATCATATTTGTTAAAAAAAGAGAATAGGTTTTGGTTAGTTAGAAATGCTAACGAAAGAGAAAGTCCCATTAATTGGAGGTTAGCTTGGTAACTTTGTTAAGAGATAATGTTCTTTAGGTTCATTGTGTCTTTATAGTAATTGAGATCTTAGAAAGTTCCTTCTAGAGAACTTAACAGGGAAAAAAATCGTTTCTTGTTGCAGGAGACCTGGTGTTTTTGTGTTAGTGAATGACTGTGATTGGGAGCTAAGCAGTCAGTTTGAGACCACAATCAAAGAAAAAGATGTTATCATTTTCATCTTCACCTTGCACGGTGGATAAAATAACATATCGTTGAGGTGATCATCATCGAGGTTATGTCATTTCTGCAACTAGAAAACTTGGTTTACTTGAAGAATGTTTGTAGATTTATTGATCTTATTAAGAAGAATGCATACACGCTCTGACCAATATGAAGAATATAAATACTTCTTATCTTTCAATGTAAAACAAATATATCTGAACCAAACCTCACTCTCTGTAATTTTACCGACCAAAGAAATTGTTTCGATCTTGTTCTGGTTTTTAAACACTTACTAAAACTTGATCCGTACGTCTGCACATATGTTTCTTCACTTTTAATAAATGACAACTATAATTTATTATGTATTTTAATTATTTATATATGATGTTAGTTGTTTATATTACTCCTAAGTGTTGAAGTATTCAAAATGACTTTGTGACATAAATTATTTGTAACTACGTGATTTTCCCGTGCTCATGCACGGACATAAATATTTATAAAATAAAGATATTATAATAATTTATTCATATTTACTTTAAATTTTAAATTAGTTTATAATTTGTAGGTATAATTTATTTAATAAAATTATATTAATTTAATTATATGTATAATTTTAGATATGTTATTTTTGTCAATTTTATTGTTTTTACGGTTGATTTAGTTATCATTTGGATATATTAGATTCTGTATATTTCTTTGAATTCAACTATAATCTTTTTTATCCTAAATATATTAAATTTTTGATTAATTGTCTTATTTGAATTTATGCCGGTTGTTATCTTAGAAATATAAGTATATCTAGTAAGATTATGTATAACTTAAGATTTTTTGTGCTTAGAAACAAAAATAATAAAAACTAAACTGTCTGATTCTAAATTACATACATAAGTAACTAAATACATTTTTGGAAGCTTATGATTACATATCAATATTTACAATATTTAGATTGATTAAATGGAAAACTGAAATTTATTTTAAATAATTTTTAAAATAAGGATTCTGATTTTCTTAAGTATTTTGATTATGGCTATATTAAGTTCCACAAACATAAAAACATAAATTAAAAATCAAAATAGTTATTAAGAAAACATATAATTTAAAGAATTAAAATATATTATATATACTTCGTTAAATTATATAGTGTTAGGATATGTTAATATAATTGTAGTTATTTAATCAAAAAATGTTTATTATTAAAATTTATTTTTAGTTTTGTTTTTAATATCTGTTAAAATATGAAGTAAAGTTTTTTTTTGATTTTTGAGAAATTATATTATATAAGTAAAATAAAATTTATATGTTTTGTTGTATTGTGAGATATTCTAGTCAAATAAATATACTAAAAAATAAAAATATATATATACTTCAAGAATACAAACTATAAAAAAATCAATTAAACATATATCAGTTTATGTTACTTAATTATTTTATGTAATCATATAATAAAATAGATAGATATATACAAAAAAATAATTACTTTGAATATATATATATATATATTATTGTTTGAAATTATTTTTTTAAAGAAAAAAATATTTATTTTTCTAATATCAAGATAGTTGTGTGAAAAGTTTTTATGGAATCACACTATATACAATATTGTTTTTTCATCTAAGAAGATATAGATATGAAATATTTTATTACTTCAAAAGTATATTTTTGATGTTATTTAAAATATATTTAAATTAAATATTACTATTTTGTGAACTTTCTTTTTTTATGCCATATTTCTATATACTTATATTTTTGTTTTAAATAGTTTTGTAAACTTTATAAATGTTTCCTTTTTATTTTATCATGTTATTTGGAAAATTTTGAAAAAGAAATAATAATATTTAAATGTATTTTTTTAATTCATTAGGGGTATCATAGTAATCAACAATCATGAAAGTTAACGTGAGCGCGACACATAAGAAAGTGACTTCTCAAATAATATTATAGAGATTTGATTTCTTTTACAAAGTATACTTTTTTCAATGATTGTTTGCATAAAGCTAACCAAAATATGTTTCTGTATATTTTAATACATCAATTTTTTTAATAGACACATTTCATTGCAAAATAATATGTTGTATTTTTTAGAGAAATTACTTATAATGACTCAAATAATACATGTAATGACTAGAATAACTCTTAAAGTTTTGTAATTACTAGACTAATCTTTAGGGTGAACCAAAGTACCAAAAACCCCTCGAAGCTCTTTTAGAAGATAGAAGGAATAATATAAAAAAAAAAATCCCTAATGTCTCTCAACTTCTGTTCGTGGTAGGTCTGTTGACGAATCTCTTGGAGTTCCGGCGAGCTCCGAGATCTTCTCTTGCATAGATCTTGGAATCGGCCTGGTGTTAACTGTTTTTAAGATCTACATCGGAGAAAGGTGATGTGTTCTGGTGTCGGAGTGTGCGGCGTCTATCTATGTGACTGACAATTCTCAACCAGCCTCGTGTTTTTAAGAAATTGTACTGTTTTCATCGTTTTGAGTTTTCTTAGGGTTCAAACTAGATCTTTCATACTCTGTTTTGGCTTTAATTTTAGTGAGGGGTGTGGTTATGATAGCTATTTCTCTGTTTGATATGCACGAGTGCGGAGAGAAACGAAGAAAATCGAAGAGATTCAACTTGAAGATGAACCAATATCACCATTTGTCTTCTTCTTTAAGGTGAAGCTACGTTGGGAACAAAAAGGAAGCTAGCAGAATTTGTTTCATTGTGTGGAAAAATATGTCGGGAGAGGTACAGTGTATTCACAATCACTCAGCTCATAGTCTGATAATTGCAGGTGCTGGTGGTGCTGCTCACTTTGCAGGTATGTCTTAAACATGATCTCATCATGTCCCTACAAAAATACTAGAATTTCTGAAATAAATGTCTCTTTTTCTAGGTGTGGTTGCTTCACTCACTCCTTTGCCTGTGGTTGCTGTTCCTGTAAGTGATACTCGGCTGGATGGTGTTGATTCATTTCTCTCCTTCGTACACTTTGCTTTATGTTTCACTTAGCTATTAATTGCTTGCAGTTTTCGAACTTTANCAAAAATACTAGAATTTCTGAAATAAATGTCTCTTTTTCTAGGTGTGGTTGCTTCACTCACTCCTTTGCCTGTGGTTGCTGTTCCTGTAAGTGATACTCGGCTGGATGGTGTTGATTCATTTCTCTCCTTCGTACACTTTGCTTTATGTTTCACTTAGCTATTAATTGCTTGCAGTTTTCGAACTTTATCTTTTTTTTTGGTTACCAAAGATGCCTAAAGGTGTTCCTGTAGCAACAATTGCAATAAACAACTCCACCAACGGAGCCTTGCTTGATATTCGGATGCTGGGGATCTCTGATACTGATCTCGTCTCAAGGTTCTTATTTTATCTTTTCTTACATACAGTCAGAGTGAACAAGAAGGAATATAACTTGTGGGTTTCCTTTGGTTGGTCAGGAAGAGTCAGTACCGGAAAGACATTAGAGAAGAACATGGTTAAAAGAGAGAAACTTGAGCAACAAGGCTGGGAATCAAATTTGAACTAGTGAATAATATTGCTGGTCAGAGATCCTATGGGTTACTGCCAAGAAGATCTTGTTGAGGGATCAGAGTGTTACCATCGGTTCTTGAGTTGTTGTTGACACTGGTATACATAGTTTCCTATTGAATCGGTTTACACCGTCATTTGCTGATAGTACTAGTGTATTACAATGTGTTTTCACACAGGCCACATACAATTTTGGATTCAATATTTAATTACTAATATAAGTGACTTAGCAAAAAAAATTCCATAACATTATAGGCTTTTTATATAAAAGTGGTCGAGCTCTAAAAAGCTTTGATGTATCAGCAACTAATATGCTACCTCTCTCATTATCTACTTCAAAGGACCACTTAGTTTTCTCAACTCTCCAGTTTCCAGAGATGAGAATTATGTGATTCATATCTCCAATCAATATGAATTATAAGCTCCTGTCGTTAATCACCATGAAACTGTCTCACGTATTCTTGTGTGACAGGGAATAGGAGGAAGACGACAAAAAAAAAGGGGAAGCCCTAATTGTTTAAAAATTGTTAAACCGAAAATTAATTTGATTTAAACAAAATTTAAAAATTAATTAAAACCAAAATTAATATAAACCGGAACCAGTACAAAATAAACCAAAATATATGATAAATTAACCAAAAATTCGTGTGGTTATGTCTGGTATAATTAATGTGGTCTAATCTAGTAATTATATTTAATCAATAAGTCTGCCGTCAAAGACAGAAATTCAAAAAGTCTGCCGCCAAATGAATACAAAAATCGATTAAAAAACTAAATCGGCTAAACAAATCTGCCTCTAATTTTAAATCGGTCTTAAAAATGTAACTGATCCAAAATAAACCTCGAAATTTTTAAAACTCGGTTACATATGCGACAGATTAATATATATAAATCGGTTGACAACCATAAATCGGGAAAATAAATCAGCCACCTCAAAAATATCTGCCGTAATTCTAAAGTCTGCTATCAAGTACTTGGTAGATTTAAATTTAACAACAGTTTTAATTAGCAGATTTATATATCGACAGATTTATTTTTCCGTAAACAAATCTGTCGACGTCGATTTTTTCAAAAATTCCAATGGCCCTTTCGTAATATTACATTTTCTTCACAACTGTTAGAAAGGGAAGTTTCGACATTAAAAAAAAGTTAGTAATTTTAAAAAGTTATGAGTTATTCTAATAATTAGTAGACTAATTTGAGTCATTTAAGTAAACTTCCCTATTTTTTATTTATATGAATCATGGTCAAAAAGAGAAAGCCTTGAGAAACAACAAAAACGTCTATTATTACACTAACATTTAAAACGTCCATTTTTTTGGTCACATCTTAAGTTATGTAAAAACGAAGAAATCAAGATCATCAATTATGGAACAATAACTGAAAAGAATAACAAACAAAAAAATGAAAAAAGCAATTCAGGGAAAAACTATTTACGCATTTCCAAGTGCTTTGCATCCCATCCTATTTCAGAGGCTTAGAGGCAATGCGATATTGTGGTAAAAACATGATCTCAACATGTTAAACTGGAATTTCTACGAGGTAGAAACACATTCTTTAGGGTTTCCTTAAAAGAACTTTTCCTCCTTACGTTATGTGTTTAAAATAACGACGCCTAGAAATGGCAAATAGGTTGTCCCGTCCCATCTCTTTTCGGACTGCAGCAAAATTTTTTAAGCGGATCACAGCGGGTCAGTCCCGCATGGACTGCTGTCTCTAGAATTGCTATCCAAACCCGTGCAGCTATATGTACAAGCCTTTGGTCAGCCTACAGAACATGTGATAATACACGCTACAGACCATTTTAGGACATAATCCAAGTCGTCAATTCAACTGGACATAATTCATCAGTCATTGCTCTGCTTATTTTTTATTCAGAACAATAATTGTAATTATTTGTATTACACCCAAAACATATTAACATGCAAAGTAATGATAATTGCAGAAGATATTTTTCATTATCTTATAACTCATAAGTTCATAACCAATATTTTAGTTTGCTGAATCCAAAATATAAATAAAATCAAACACCAAATTAAAAGTGTCAATCCCAAATTTAATAAAAAGAGAAACCAAATCAAACACTATTAAAGCTTGAATCGTCATCATTGGAGCTGTAGTCGTCATCACCGGAGCTTGAATCATTATCACCGAAGCTCGAATCATCATCATCGCCTGAATTCCTTACATTTTCTCAGAGGAAGTAACATAAATCGTCTTCTTCTCACTCATTCTCTCGTTTTTTAGGTAAAAACAAAAATAAAGAAAAATGCGGGTCCTTGTAATCTCGTGGGATCCGTTTCGACACATTCCGTAAAAGACCTGTCCTGCAATAAGCTATCCCGCGAGGAAAAAAAATTTGCGGACCTAGAAAACCTCGTCCCAATACCATCCCACGACAGTTCTTTTACGGGCTAAGCCCGCGGTCCAGATCCATGATTGTCATATTCCTTGGCGTGAAGCGAAAGAATCCATGGAACTGATTCTGCTGCACCAAATTTATGAGACACTTGATCTTAAAGTTTCTCCTCTCAATAGGAGGTGGGCGAATCCCAGAACGATCCGCGTAAAAAGCATCAGAGGTGTCATAATGCCCAAGTGTCATCCTAGGTATCCCCTGATTTCCAGCCAGTTGTCACGCAGCTACACCTGGTAAATTTTGGCCATTGTTGCCACCTTGTGCACCCACAAGAGGCAGATTATGACTATTTTATTGTTATCCTTCTGATCCTGAGGAATACAATCAAACTGGTTGTTTTGGTTATCAGCCATCTGAACCTCTTGAAGTTCTTCAACATCCTCAACTGATGTAGGTCCTTTTCTTCTTCTTCTTCTGTCTCTCTAGTCGACTAATCTCTAACTCCAAAGGCATTAAATTCAATGACCCTTGGCTTCTAGTATGAAACCTATTCATGCACCTGAGAGCACAAACAAGAGAAATAAATAATGTCAAACAAAATAAAATGCTATAGTCTGAAGCTGATCTTTAACTCTAAGGTGACCAATTGGTCCCTGGCAACGGCTCCAAAAACTTAATGGGTCCGGTTTTAATCCGATTATCTAATTGTAAGTGTACAATGAAGTACACAGTAGTAATACGGGATCAAATCCATAATGACCGATGACCACACGTAGAGTAGCAGACAAGTTACTAGCTAAAACGAATAAAATAGATTGATGTTTGGTTTTCAGTTTCTTAATTCAAATAAGTAAGAACAAGTAAACACGATGCAATTATAACGAGTTTGTAACTGAAACAAACGTTGCGCAATGAAAATTCTCAGGGATCTCTCTTCAATAATGATCACGCAACAAAAACACATGGAAACAAATACATCAACATCTTGAATTCAAATCACAATATTAGAATTAACATTATTCGGTAGCACTAACACCCTATGACTAAAATCCTATATATTAGCTTCAGCTATATCTCAGATTTTAAGCAAGCTTTAAGTCCAGGTTTGATCAGTTCACAAGGCGCAGTGACATCAACTTCCATTGGTTACAAAAACCTTGCCCATCTATTGATATTTCGTGAATTCAAACAACATTTTCAGTGCGATTAAATTCCTAGAATCAAAGGCTAGGTGATCAGACAAGTCTCAGCCTTAAGAAAATCAGTAGATAAAGATTCAAAATATAAATCCCTAGTGTTGGACCCAATTTTGGCACCTATCTGAACATGCCCAAGCCCATCTGAAGTAATCACTGAATCCACGTCGAGCCGGACTTTACGAGGTCGAAGATGAGATCTCGGGGATCGCGGAGACGGTTAAAGAATGAAGTGACTATAAAAAGAGAGCTAGAATGACATTTGAAGACACGAGAAAAACCCTAGAGCTATTCACTAATTACATCGACCTCATTTCTTTAGATATCTAGTTTGCTTTCTTATACCCTTTGTTGTTATTTCTGATCTTGTTCATCACCTTGTAAATGAATTTCATATTCAATAAAAGTCTATTTTTGTCAACTGGAGTCCGATTATATCGTTGTGTTTAAAAGCATCGTTGCCCACCTCCTTTGTCTTCACCTGATTGAACTCTCGATATCTAGAAAATACTGAGTGTAGATTTTTGGATCTACATTTTGGCGCCAACTGTGGGGAAGATAAACGAAAAACGCCCTTACTAAGAACCCGATATAGGATTTCTAAGCACGATTATGGATCCCAACGCGAACAATCCCGACAACATCCGGTCCGGATTGAAAGACACGCTTCCACCGGAAACCTTCTTGGAGCCGCTCCGACGTCCATCAATCGAACAAACGTCACCCCGACCGGAAACCCTCTGGGAACCGCTCCGGTTCCTGTTGATCGGGTAAACGTCACCGAGACCACCAATGTGACCCAAAATCAACAGACTCTGCCGATCGGAACCCTGATCGCCGAGAGGAATACGATCTTAGATCGAAACCCTCCTAATGACCGAACCGGATCTCGGGTGTGGAACCGTTCAATTGACAGAACAATTCACGACAATCCAACCAGAGCAACAAGACCTACATCTCCGACCCAGTTAGCTCGATTTCGAGACGAAATGGCCGAAATGAGAGCTATGCTCGTCATGCTTATTGACAGATCCCGCAAACAAGAAATTGTTCATCGAACCATTGCCAGTCGCCTAGAACAGACCGAAAGAGAACTAGCTGAGAGCCGAAAAAATCCAAGGGAAAGAATCCGACCTAAAGGAAAGATCTATCGAAGCCTAGACTACGATGGTCAAGGGGAGGTCAAAAGTGGAACACATGGTTCCAGAACGACCCAGATCTCAACTCGGAATAGACCAGCAGAAAAGACCGCACCACAACATCGAACTCGAGATGAACGATTCTTGTTCGGGGGTGACGTATTCCAGCGAACGAGACCCACATTCCATCCAGAACCCGTCTCGACATAAAACCCGTTCAGATCAATGCACGAGAACCTGCAAGAGTATGACCAAAGGTCCCCAAACAAAGCAGGATCATTCAAAAGTTACGTGGAAAAGAACGTCGCCGAGCTCAAAAAGACACACGCCATCGTACACCTAGCGATGAGCTCGGCCCCCGATATCGATCAGGTCAACAAGGAGACCCGCCGAACTTCATTTACAAATCAAATAACCAGTGTAAGGTTACACGATGTCGGAAATATAAAATTACCCCAATACTCAATAAACTCCGATCCAAAAGCGCATGTGCGGGCCTTTCGGTTATTCGTATCAAGACGCATCTCAACGACGAGGAAAGAGAAGCGGGCTACTGCCATTTTTTTGCTGAGAACCTCACGGGTTCCGCCTTAGAATGGTTCACCGGGCTCGAAGGAAACTCGATTGACGATTTCACCCAACTCGTATCAGCATTCCTGAAGCAATATTCAGTGTTTATTGAGACGCATGCCACCGAAGCAGACCTGTGGGACCTCAAAGAAGCACCCTTCGAACCACTAAGGACCTACATAAATAAGTTCAAAGAACTAAAGTCCAAGATATCGAGCCTGAACGAAGTTGTTGCGCTGGTAGCTCTAAAGAACGTAGTCTGGTTTTCCTCCAAGTTTAGGGAAGAAATGACGGTCGAGCTCCCACATCACTTGACGATGCGTTGTATCGCGCGTCATACTTCGCAACCCTCGAAGAGGAGATAACGGCCTTAAAATAACAATACCACGCCAACAAAAGAATAAGTAAAAAGCCCAGTACTCCAAAAGAGCAAACCACCAAAAGACAACATTCCTACGCCATAGACTCGTCGTCGCAGAAAAAACAGTCCACGTTCGACCCAATCAAATACTCTCCCTTCCACAAATGAAAAGAGCATTCAACTGAAGAATTTCGTGCCGCACTCCGCAGTAGGGAAGAAAACAAAGAAGTTGGAGAGAACGCAGAAGAAGAAGAGACCCCGACGACCCCAAAAGCAAAGAGCAACGGTAAAAGAGGTAGAGAGACCAGACCAGTAGCACCAGAATAACCACCTCCCGCCCCAAAGAAAAGAGTCGACATGATCTTGTGGGGATCCGAACATAAAAAAGTGCCAAATCAGACCAAAGAACGCGTAAGCATCGACATCACGATGACGATACGAGGCCCCGCGGAGGTCGATACGACATGTTCTCCTCCCCTCAGACGAACAACCAAACCCCACGACGACCCCAAAGGGGGAAACAAATTCAGTAAAATCCAGAGATTACTGGAGAAACCGATACATAAAAAACAGTACATCCCGCGTTTACTCAAACCCAACCTGTCTGGGGGGCAAGGACACCACCAGCCGACACTGACCAAAAAATGGAGATTTCCGACGCACCACCAGAAAAAAGGAAAAAAAAATGATTTCATTTATGGAGGATCAAAGTTCTGCAAGTCAGTCAATTCCATCAAAGCCCACCAACAAAGAGCCGAAAGCAGCGCTGGTATACGAGAGCCTTTTTTCGGTCCCGAACATGAAATCACCTTTGATGAAAACGAAACTGTCGACCTCGATAGACCACATGACGACGCACTCGTCATGCGACTCGACGTCGGAGGATGCGAATTTTCCAGAATCATGGTTAATACCGGAAGCTCTGCAAACATACTCTTTTACGATGCATTTCAAAGAATGGGATTCACCAAGACACTTCTTAAACAAGAAAGAACCCCCTAACCGGATTTTCAGGAGAAACTACCTTTTCTCTTGGGTCCATCGAGTTTGCTGTGACCACTGGGGACGTAAGAAAGATCGTTGAATTCATCGTCATAGATCGATCCGCTCCATTTAACACCATCATTGGAATACCGTGGCTGTACAACATGAAAGCAGTAACCTCAACTTACCATCAATGTGTGAAGTTCCCTACACCAAAAGGAATTCAAACCATAAGAGGGAGCCAAAATAGATCCAGAACATGCTACCTATCAAGCTTCAAATTTATCAAGCTGAGTCCATAAGATCGATGAAGAAGCTATGAGGAGAACACGAATCGCACTCACATGCATGGACAGATTGAAAAACACGACCCAATCCACTGGGAAAATAATTGAACTACGTTAGACTTGATCCCTCGACGAGGGTACGTAGACAGCTCACGATAGTTCAGTCACCCCTCTCAAACACAAAGAGATCAAACCAGAAAGGGAAAAGAACCTATCTGTACGGGCACACCTTTTCCAATATATAATGTAAAGTTGTATACCAAAAAGAATCATCTATAAGTAATAAAGAAAAGTACTTTCTCATCTTCTCAAATTCGATTTAACGGCATGAAGATACCCTGATTAAGTCTACGGAAACAGTTAGGATCCCATTAAAAATATGGCGCATTATAAAATTAAAAATATTACTTGAACACAACTTATTGACGCAATATCAATCGTAGTCGATCTACGACCACGAAAGTACTAAAATGTCGCACACTCAAAGCGAAATGAAAAAAATGAACCATTATTATTCATAATCAATATTACTCATCAGGATTACCAGGAGACGGTTAGAGGATGAATGGACTATAAAAAGAGAGCTAGAATGACATTCAACGATACGAGAAAAACCCTAGAGCTATTCTTTAATCACATCGATCTCATTTCTTTAGATTTCTAGTTCGCTTTCTTATGCCCTTTGTTGTTATTTCCGATCTTGTTCATCACCTTGTAAACAAATTCCATATTCAATAAAAATCCATTTTTGTCAACCGATGTCCGACTATATCGTTGTATTTAAGAGCATCGTTGCACACATCCTTTGTCTTCCCCTGATTGAACTCTCGATCTCTACAAAATACAGAATGTGGATTTTGGATGTACACCTAGTATAACAGTTTTTAGATCAATACATAGAGATATACCCGAACGAGAATCCATTGACCCGACTAGAAGACTACTCACTCATATCCAAACAATAACAAAACAAAACTACAGAAGAAAACATCAAAACATTGTATTGAAAATGAGAAAAGGTTAAGAATATCTTCTCCAAATGAGTACAAGAAGATTCCTCTTCCAAAAGTCTACGAAATGATCAACTCTCTCCGGCCGTCAGAAACAAGAATAAATGAAAAAGAACAGAAAAATCTCAGTTTTTAGGTCTTCAAAACGCGACTCTTGGCAAACTTGGAAATTTGCAGCGCTACAAATATATACAATGCGGAACGGTCGATCTTTATCATGGTTTGCTCGATCCATATACCATGGATTAGGTGATCTGTGTTGCAAATCCACTATATTCATCAAGTGGTCCAATTTGCCTCAAAATCCTCTCCAAATAAGTTTTTTCCCCACAAGCTAACCTGTAATTTATATTGAAGAACAACAAAAGACATCTAGAAAACCAAAATACCTTTAAAAACTGATCATTCTTTGTTCTAAAATGAGTTTTAAAGTGTTAAAAACACAACACATCAACAAATCACCAACAGATTTAAGTACTACTGAAGAGGAGGGAAACTCGTTTTTACTGAGATGCATAGCAAGAAAAAGAAAGAAAAGATGGAATATATCGAATCTGATGGGTAAGCCTACCTTTGATGCTGATGCCATGATCTCTGCGAAAGAGAAGCAATACAATATAAGTATTATTTGCTCGATGTTGTTAAGAAGGGACAACTTTTTCAAGACAGAAAATTGTTAAAGGCGACTTTTGAGATATGTGCAATGAAGCATAACTTTGCCTACCAGGTTATCAAATCGGATCAAAAAGTTTGGTATGTTAGATGCGGGGATAATGGCTGCTATTGGAGTGTTCGAGTTGAGAGTTTAATGGTATCTACATATTTCATTATCAAAAAGTATGTCGGTGAACATACATGTGAACCTTCAAGCAAAAGCAAAGGGGATAACATTGTTTCAGCGAAAACTATAGACACGTAATCAAAGCTGGTTTTCATGTTGATAGAGAGCCACACACATTGACTGATTTGATGTATTTGACATGAGGATGCTTGGTCCATACCAGAAGATGTTAGGAAAGTCAAAGTGATATCACCGGACACAAGAAAACAAATTGGAAAGACAAGAAAACACAGATATAAAACCGTTGAAGATAAAATTCGCTCATCGCAGACATCACAAAAGAAGTAGCCTCGCAAGTGTAGTATATCTGGTATTAGGGGGCACGACAGGGAAACTTGTAAAGTACCAATGTTGTCAGTCACAATGGTAAGGGTCAGTTTATATAGATAGTCGGTTTTATGTGTGTTTCATGCTCGATTTATATGTGTTTCAAGCATTGTTCTTTTGTTACAGGCTTCACTTTCAAGTGTGCAAGTGGTGGTACTGGCAGCTTATTTCGAAGTCCAAGTAGTGGATTATTATCAGTAGTCAGTTTCTTTGTTATACATTGCTATCATTTTCATATGCTTTTTGGTTCTAAAATCTTTGAAGGTTGTTTTCAGTGTCATTATTATACATTACTATCATGTTTCCAATATTCTTTGCAATGATGTTTTTAGTTTCGTAGACAAAAAAGTATGAACAAAACTCTAAAACCACAAAATCGTCTTATGCATAGTAAGAACAAAACACTAATAACAAGAAAATCGTCAAAGCAGTAGTACGAACAAAACACTAAGAGATGAAATACAAAGAACCAGTAGACTGATTCATTCATTCTTGGCTTCTAAATTTTCTGAAAAACCATAGAATGCTTCCTTAACAACCTACTTCAAGTTTTTCTGTTTCTTAAATTTTTCCTCCACTATCTTTTTCAAGCTCTGTTTGAGATCTTCAATCTCTTCTCCAATTATTACTTGCTGAGCCTTGACCCTTCGAATCTCATTAAGAAAAGCCTTATCAACCCACTTAAGAAAAATGGTTTTCCTTCTTCTCTGCACTGAAAAATTGAAAATCGAATAGAAAAAAATATCAAAGATCTGAAGGAACTCTTAAACAAAAAAAATATAAGATGTGAACACAAAACAAATCGGTATTTGAATCACAAAACAAATTGAAACGATGAACATGTGCCCATATCTCGCATCTATAGAACCGTCGATACTGATTCTCATAAGTTCTCGTACAGAATATCACATCCTTTTTCCCACACCAGAACCTAGATGGCACTACATGTGACAATCGCCTTGCATTACTCATGTTTGGGAGAAACATATTCAAAGAGAAAACCGAGAGAGACAGAAAGGAGGTTATCTGAAAATGGGAACAAAAGAGTCTTGTAGTCTTATATGTCGGGTATTAGGTTATTTGTGGATCTAATTTCGGTCGGGTTTTATGGCTGTGTTGGATACTAAGTCGGGTTTACGAGATACCGAGTTAAGAGTATTGCATTTCATTCGATTTGTACTCTAATGGATGAATATCATTAGTCAAACTGATTTGATAACCCTAGTGTTTATATAATATCATTAGTCAAAATGATTTGATAACCCTAATTTCTATAGAATAGTGTTTTGATTATTTCAGGGAAGACTTTGGTTGTGTTTAATATTGTTTTTTTACTTATGTCCTCGTTTAGGGTTATGGCTTTGTTTAGAGTATGTTTAGAGTCTCGTTTAAGGTTTATTTAGTTTTATGGTAGTTTAGGGTTATGGTCATTTAGGATGTGTTTAGAGTTATGGTTTGGTTCATGGTATGTTTACATTCTTGTTCCTTAAAATCAGAATAAAACTAAACAATTTACTTAAAATCATAATTAAAAACAAACTGTCTAGTTTATATTAGGCATACCAGCATTATTGTTTCTAAAAAACATAAAAACCAGAATTTAAAATTGAATTGCTTACATAACAATCATAATTATTCTTACGTGATCTCCTCATAAACCGAAGACATACACTCTGGAGGTTCATATGTTGACATCTTGTCAACAAATTCTGGGTCATTAGCTGCTTCCTAAAGATTCCACAAAACTCAGTAGCGAGCTTCTTTGATGTTAGCGTCATTCACCAAGGACAACTCCAACTCCAACTCAAGCAAATAGCATTCAATGAACTTCAGTACATAGACACCACAATCACATGCACCTTTATTCAATTTCCCCATTGGCACATAGGTAACAGTATATGGATTGATAGTGAAATCCTTCTGGTATCTCGTTGGTTGAACTGCCTTGACAATACGAGGAACAAGGTGCGAGAACGCATCCAACTCCTTGTATCTTTTACTACCCGAGCAGTCAAAGACATCAATGTGCCTGGTTACAAAACTGATGCATAAGGTGATCCAATGATTCTCACTGACATGAACAGGGGCATACATCTGATTCACATCTACATTCCATATATGGTGTGTTCTTCCATGTGGTGGAAGGACCCCTTCGCCGAGTTGTAGTATCAAATTATGAAGTGTATATCGCTTTTTACCCGCTTACCAAATCGCTTACTCTTTTTAATCATATTTATGAATACGACCATCATGAAAGTGACACAGTGAGGTATCTATCGGTTCAGAGTTGCTCTGTCTCAGAATACCTATATTATGGCATTAATCTCCTGCATATTTTGATGATGTTAGCACATTCAATGTATGTAACAGACAAATGTAAGTTAATAGTTTAAAAACCCTGTTATGAAGCCACTTACTGTCGCCATTGAGAGAGAGCAAATGTAGAGAGAGAATTCTCTTTGTAGATCTTAGATCTAGATTCAAACTTTGAATCTTTTTCCCTTTGTTTTTTTCCATCTGAGCTATGTATGGAGCAGAAGAAGATTCCCTCCCGTGAAGACATCGCCTTTTCCTTCATTCCTCTTGTCATATGAAGCAGTTAATCCTCCTCATGGCTCCTTTGGTGATTTCGTCATTTCCGTCCCGAACTCCTCCGTCGCGCCTCTACTCTCAGTCTCCTCTGTCGGGTCTCCGCTCTCTGTCTCTTCCGTCGCAACTCCAACACCGTCCTCCTCCGGATCCGCCACCGTGTACGTCTCCCCTTGTGCCGCTTGAAGCTCACTCTCCGCCAAAACCACCGGATCCTCCCGACGTACCGTTCAATCTTGTGCTTCTTCTGCTGTTTGACACAACATCTTTTCAACTTTTTTCAAAATCTCCTGATTTGAAAACTCCTTTGTTGAATCTTGTGCCTGTGTTAAGTGATGATGTTAGTTCTCTTGTGTATGTTGCTGACACAAGTTTTGTCTCAAAGTACTTGTCTTCTGTAGTATGCAATGTGTTCCCTTACTGGTGCGTTGATTGGGGTTCTCTGGAGTTCATTATGCTTGTCACTGTGTTTGTTGATTCAACAATGGGTTGCTCGATTCCCACCTCCATATCCGTCACTCTTCCATTAATCCAAGTGTTATTTAAGAGATTTTTAACTTAATATTGGGTGATGAGTTGATACCGTTGGTTGGTATTTTGAACTCTCCTTGGATCTATCTCTGTTTCTAGCCTTGGTGCCCCCATTTACTGCAGTATGAAGTCCCTTTACTGCAGTATGCAGTCTCATCATTGTGGTATTCAAGTCCGTCTGTGCTCAGTGGCAGCTTAATGGATTGATGCCTCACATATCCACTCATCATGCGAATCAGGTAGTTTACTATCCGGTCTCTCCCTTTATATGGAATTTGCTCTTCTCCCACTTTCATCATCTACTTCATGTGGCTTTGGTGTAGGGAATGTATTGTTAAAGATTAGAGATACTTCTAACACTGAAGTTCTAATCAAAGGCTTTGTTGCCATGTCGAAGATTGTTGATTGTGCACTTGTTGCTGCTTCATTCTCGGAATTTATATCACTGATCGTGGTCTCTGATTTCCAAGGCTTCATCTCACTTTACAGCTCGATGGTCGCTGAGATTAGAGGACTTCTCAACATCATTAGTTGTTTAAGCGTTTTGTATGCCCCTATCTTGCTATGTTGTATTTGCTTCCTTGTACTAGCTATTTGTTTGGCATGGATGCCTTCGTTGTTATGTACGTACACTTTCTCCATTCATGGAGAGTAAGAATTTTATAAAAGTAAGGTTTGATAAAAAAAAAGAAGCCACTCACTATGATCCATAAGACAATCAGCCATCTGACGATCTAAAAGAGTAGTTTCAATCCGTAGAGGTCTGAAACCAATACCAAAAGAAGCTAAAAACAAAGACACATTTAGAATAAAATGTAAAAAATACATGATAGAAAAATGAGAATTTACTTACGGCAGGAAGTTGACCAGCTTATGACTTTTTCCCAATCTCTTCATGGACATACACCAATGTGGCATCTAGTGATGCTTCTTCGCCTCGGTGTATTTTATCATCACGTAAGGGTCTTGATTTCCTTGTTTTTTTTAATTTGACATGAAGAGGTTAAAAACCTTCAACAAATGTATTTTGAGATATGTCGTTCAATTCTTGTGTACTCAATCCAAAATCAAAATCATTAATTTCTACACCAATCTTTTTTCCATCCTATTCATTAAAAAACAAAAAAAAACATATAAGAATCCATTCAATCATAACAAAGCATTACATTACACAAACATTAAACCATTTCACACATTACAAAAGATTTTACACAAACTTGTCCCATTGCATAACCGAAACTTCTACATAATATTACACAGGGAAAAAGTGAACTTCCAAATCTCAACGTAGCTCCAAAAGCCTAGCTCCAGCACCCTAACTCAAGCATCCTACTTCATGTACATAAAATTCTACACTTTCGCCTAGGTAGTACATTTTTCTTTGCTGGAGGTTGATCGGCTTTGCTCTTAGGTGGAGCTTAATAAGCTTTGCTCTTTGGTGGAGCTTGTTCATCTTTGCTCTTTCTAGGACCGCTTCTTTCATCCCTCAAAATGATTGATTCCCTGAAAACCTCAAGCTCCAACTTCTCCATTCTCTATGTCGAATCAGTATCCATTCTCGCTATTTGCGTACTAAATTTATCCCCCAAGGAAGTGATAGATGTGTGGACGAGACACTCAATGAAACGCTTAGTTTCAGGATCAAGACTTTTTTTTCGCTATTGCTTACAAAAAAACTTATTCTTTCTTATCTTGGTTCCTTCATCATGAATTTTTCTCTTCTCTTTACTTCAACCATTAACCAAAGAGGTCCCACTTCTGGTGCAACATTAGTATTATCTGCAATCTCATCAGCTTCTTACTCAATATCATCTTTCTCGTCCTTCTTCATTTCAGTTTTTTCTGGTTCTAAAACTTCTCATTTTATGTTGTTCCAATCAAACTTCTCTTTGATCCTATCTGGAAGAAGATCCACTCGTTCATCTTTCATTCACGCTTTCTTGTATAGTCAGCATGTAGAAACACATCACCGTTACCACTCAATGCAATGACCGAGAACAACTCACCGTACAATACAATTAAAACATCAAAAACTATACAAAATATATACAACAACCATAAATAAGAAAACAACAAATATACATATCTTCTCATAAAATAATTCCTTAATCTGAATGATGTCTTGATAAGAAACTTTTGCAGTTCCTTTCCAATTTCCAAATCTTAGACCTATGAAGCTATCACACACTCTAGTGCCTAAATTTTATCCAAAATCAGGGATTACTTCCATAATCCAAATCGGGAAAGCATAGGTGAAACCCTCGAAAATGTAGCTCTTCTTGTTATCCAACTTCTGCCCAGTCTTATTAATGGAACTCAGCAAGAAGTCATATGAGTGAAGACCCCGAGAAAAATTCCGAACCTTGTCAAGATCCATCACCAACTTAATGTACAAATGAGGGATGTTCACCTTCCCATCTCTCCCCATCACCACACCAATTATCACACACAAGTAGACCAATCTCAATCTATCAATCAGAGTCCAGTTGTAAACTTCTTGTAAATGTTTTTTTTTTTCTGATCGACTTCAAGGTGATCTTTCCACCACTCCTTAGTATGTTACTCCAAAACCCTCCGTCATATTTCCATTTAACTACCTTACTGCCATTTTCCACGAAATCTTAAGGCCAATTATAACATAGTACTCCTGAAGCAAAAACCGGAGAAGCCTCCTCACAAAGACACACCACTTCTCATGCTTCTTCGAGGTAATAAACTCCTTACACAAGAAGTCACTAACACTGTCATGATGCATCAATTTGACCAATTTGATTTAAAAATTTATTTTTTAAATTTTCCTTTTTTTCTTCATTGACCAAACTCCAACATGCAGGCGAGTTGCAGCCTGCAATCCAAACTGAGGACGGATTTTTGGAGTTAGCTCATCCTCACGGGATCGCGACCCTAGAAATTCGGAGCATTCAAAGAGCTAGAAATTCGGAGCATTCAAAGAGGCACTGTCTCAATCTCTGTAGTGGATGGATCGTTTTTCAGTTCTATATATACTTATCTCTGTTTCTTTAATCTAACAAAACCTCAATCTCTGTAATTTTACAGGCCAAATAAACTGATAGGAGAAAAACATTTCATGATAACAACTCGTTTGAGTTTTTGTGAAAAACACAATACATAGTCAGTCACGTGGGGGTTACATATTGCTACATTATAACTATTAGAACATGATAATTATCTACTTCTTTTAACGATCTTTGATACACTCTGCTAAATCGGTAGCCCTCGAGGCATGCCTTTTGTTACACACTTGAGTAGCCAATGATGGCCTATGCATGCTAAAACATAGAGATCTTAAGTAAGCAACATAGACACCATTGCAGCTGCAGAGTCAGGTCCATCGTTGTTAACACTCGGTATGATCACTTCAGGGGACACTTTTTGCACAAACTCTTTCAGCTCTGTGAAGCTGCTATGTTCACTGTAAGGAACCTCGTACCTGAAACATATACAAAGATTTTGAGCCTCAATTCACCACAGAGACTTGGAGATCGCGAATCATTTTACCTTATTATAGTACCCTGTTGTAACCTTCTTCCTGGAGACTTCTTCTTGGACTTACCAGATGTCCAGCCAGTTGGAGAGAATGCAACGATTAGGCTGTATCGGCTCTGCAGCACATAACATTCGCCTAAGAGCTCACCCAAAAAAAAAAACATTTATTTGGTTGTGTGTCTTACTGTGTATCGGGTAGCAATATGTTTCAGCCGTTTGAAACTGGCAAGCGTCCACAAGGGCACAACATGAATGTGGCTCTCCTCCTCCTTCACTGTAAACCACTGCATATCTTCCTTAGAGAAACCCAAGCACTCAAGGAGTTTTAACTTTGCAGGATTGATGTAGATCTTCTCACGTAGCACACGTGCAACTTCCAAGAACAGCCTCTCCTTTCCTTTCAACAGAATAGAGGAAGTTGTTTAGATTCATCGATACGCCAGTCTCAACATCGATTCAGAAGATAGTGTATTACCGATGGTGTAACTTCCTATCAAGAAAAGGGTCTTTGGATTAAAGGCTTCTGCTTGAATAGCCTCAACCACAAACTGTATCACCGCCTCTTGCTTTGGAAAGTCATACTGCAACAAATGATGGCATTTGTATCAAAGCAATCACTGAGAGCAGTCAACAATGGTTTGAAGCATGACTAACCTGAGGGTTACAGTATGTAGTATCAAGGACAAGAGAGCTAACAGGAGAACCAATAAGATAGTTTAACATATCTTCACTATAGCGGAAGTCACCCGTATGTAGAACAGCCTATATACATCAACAAAGTCCACGGAATATAATTCTGTGAAAGGAAAGTTAAACATAGGCTGATGTTGCAAGTGTCTAGATTAAGAACTCACCTTACCGTTGGCTGGTTCAAAGCGTATCATGATGGATCCGGGGCAGTGGTTTGCATCAAAGCAAGTCACATCAACGCCCGAAATACTAACCTTTTGGCCAAGGTACAAGACTTGCAGTTTATCCCAAGGGATCCCAATCTTCATATTTACCAGCTTTGCGGTGATTAAGGAACAGTATATCTTCCCATGGCTAAATGACTTCGTCAGACCTTGATAATCTGAAAATGAGGACTCTGAGTCTTTAAGCATTGATTCCACGATATGCATGATTCGTATGTGTAGTTATGAAGGGAAAACTACTTACGATCAAGATGAAAGTGTGTAAGAAACCAATGGCAACAATCGCGTGTGAGGTACTTGAATGCGTCCTGCGTTCATAGAAAGTCACCACACAAAACATAAAACATTCAGCACACAACACGAAATGTAACCATGGACAGGCTTGTTATGGAGAGTTACCACTCGAAAAGGTGTCCCTGGAACGCAATTCCATTGTGGAACGACTTTAGATTTTCCGTTGTTGCCGTTTCTTCTCACAGCAGCACGTCTACATCCCGAATCTGCTGCACTCTTTTCTGTGACAGGTTCTTTAGGGGGCTTCTGGATCTTCGTGCCATCAGTAGCCTGACCAGGGAAAAACTCTGTAATCAACTTGTTGGCAGTTGGTTTTTTGAGCTCACTTGCCTTACGATTGGTTGACCTCTCCCTCTGTCGCTCGGTAACGTTGCTACTTGTAGAAAGAGACTGTGCCTGCGCTTCAGCTGAAGATGCACAGGCTTCTTCTCTTAGTGTGCTAAGTGCATTCACAATCTTCTTTCTGGGACCAAGTGATGTGATACCTATGCTCAGTAGATCCTGAAGAAATATAACCATTGGTGAAGATAGTTATCAAAGCTTTTGTGGTATAAAGGTATTGCATTACCTCCTCAGTAAGTGACTGAAGAGTATCCCAGTCAATCTCTTCACGAAGAAAAACATCTTCATATTTAGCTAAACCTAGACTCCTAACCCATTTAAGCACCGGAGAGAGACCATTAACTAGCTGTGGATGCTGAGCTGGATCATCAACAGATTCTTCAATTAAAGAAGAAGAAGAAGACTTTTCGCATTTTGTCAAAGAGTCCTACACTCAAATTTACAAGTTCAACAGTTAATTCAATACATAACTAAACCCTAAAGTCTTATCAGATAAACAAGGAATCTTACTTGCTCAGGAGCCTTGTCAAGACAGTTATTGGTGTGAACATGCCTCTGCTCCTCACTCAAACCTGAGATATCAGTTTCACACAGTGGACACTGAATCAAATCATCTCTGTCTATACTATTAGACTCTCCTCCACTGTTACCCTCAGAGCAAAGCTTTATCAACAAGTCAAGCTCAGAGTCAGACTCAACAAACCCTTCATCCTCCTCCTCGTCAAACCTAAGACGAATCCTCGACTTTGATAGCCTAGCCTCCATCGAATTACACGAATACCCCTCACGATTCGCCTTAAAGCAATCACCTTTCTCCTTCCCATCAACTAAAACGTGGTCGTTTTCAACTTCCGCCGCGAGAGAACAAGAGGGCTCGCCGGAATCTCCTGCCGAGCAATCGATACTCGAGGGGACACAATCAGGAGTAGAAGATACGCCCGGAAGCGCCGGACTCAGTGGGTAATACCCAGAAGCGAAGCATGGGTCGGAGCTGAATTCAGGAGCCGGAGCGATATTCTCCTTTCCCGGATTAAGGCTGAGTCTGGGCTTCTTCCTGGGAGGACGGTGGGAGATGGAACCGTTGGTTGGGTGAAGGGGTTTCCGAAGGGAAAGCTGAGAGGAAGGAGGGATCTGGAAGTCTTCGTCGTCGTCTCCGTTGGGGTTCCACATCATTAAGCTCCGGCGAGGAGAAAGAGATAGAGAGAGAGCGTGTTGCGTTTGACTGAGAGCGTTGTTGTTAACACAAGTTCAGAGGAAAGAAAGAGAGAGGGAAAAAGACAAGACGACGACGTTTCGGCTGAATCGGTGTGTCTCTATGCATTTAAAAAACTGTTGGAAATGATAATTTTTCTTTTCATTTTTGAAATCCCTAATTTTATCACATGTCCTCTTTAGAATTAGTTTCACAAAAAAATTGTGACATGTTTACTAGAATTGATAACATGACATATGATTAAATATGACATGGATAATTCCATTTAACATTAATATATATTTTTAGAAAACTTTATAGAATATGGTAACAACTCATATATTACATTTAATGTCGATTTATATTTTTGGAAATATTTTTAAATATGGTAATAACTAATAAATCATCATTAAAATAAATATATACCAATATGACATTAAAAATTTCGATAATATCATTTAATTATATATTTTAAAACTATACAATTTTATTACAAAAATTTCAAAAATGTATCTATTTTTGAAAATTAAAAAAATTATATGGTAATAACTAATAAATCATCATTAAAATCAATATATAACACTATGGCATTAAAAATTTCGAAAATATCATTTAATTATATATTTTAAAACTATACAATTTTATTACAAAAATTTCAAAAATGTATGCATTTTTGAAAATTAATAAAATTTAATCCTAAAATTATTAATTTCTTATATATTTAAAAATTTAATAAATATTATCTAATTTTAATTTTTGATAAGTATAAAATTTTCTACAAAAATTTTCTACAAATTTATTTAATATATTTAGTTAAAATAAATAGATAAAATACTTATCTAAGATTATAATTTTAAATATATACATGCATATTCTTAAATATAATTTAAAATAAACAAAAATATTTTTATATTACTTTTTACTAGGTGATTTTCCCGTGCTCATGCACGGGTATAAATATTTTTAAAGTAAATATATGATAATAATTGATTACTATTTAGTTTCAATTTTAAATTAATTTATAATTTGTATGTATCATTTGTATTAATAATATTATATTACTTTAATTATACTTTAATTTTATATATGTTATATCTAGTCGATTTTGTTGTTTTTACGGTTGGTTTAGTTATTATTTGGATAAAATAGATTGCATATCTGAATTCAACTGTAATATTTTGAAATGTATTAATTTTTATTAATTACTTATTTGCATATAGTGGACGTTGTCTTAAATATGTAAATATATTTTAGTAAAATTATGTATAACTTAAGATATATTGTGCTTAGAATGAATTAAAAATTAACTAAAGTGTCTAATTCTAAAATACGTAAATTAATATAACGATAATATTCTAAAGCCTCATGCATATATATAAATTTTACTAAAGAACTAAAATTGTAAGAGTTGGTTAATATTTATTTTCATTTGTTAATATGTTTTGAGTTATCCTATAATCAATAAAAGGCTACATGCATAAGTAATTGATACATTTTTGGAACCTCATGAACACATATCAATATTTACACTAATTAAAATATTTATAAATTCTAAATAAAACTTTAGGCTTTAGATTTATTGAATGTAAACCGAAATTTATTTTAATTAATCTTAAAATTGGGAATTTAGATTTGCTTTGGTATTTTGATTATGGTTATATTTAATTTCACAAACATAAAAATTTAAAATTCAAAATAAAATTTAATATTAAGAAAAAGATAATTTTAATAATGATAAATTATTTGATCAAATGATGTTTATTGTTAAATTTATTTTTAGTTTTGACCCAAAAAAATGTATTTTTAGTTTTTAATATCTCTTAAAAATAACCACTACATAAAATTGTGATTGTATTTGAAAATAATATGATATAAGTAAAATATTATTTATAGATAATTTTCTGTAATTGAAAGATATTATAGTCAACTAAATATATGAAAAAATAAATAAATAAATTCAATAATACTAATTATAAACTATTTTTATTACTCTAAAAGTATATTTTATATTATATAAAAATATTTTTAAATGTATTATTACTATTTTGTGAACTTTCCATTTATATGAAATCATATTATGTATACATATATTTTTCGTTTTCAATTTGTTTTTATGACTTTATAAAAAAATTTCCTTTTTATTACATATATTTTTGGAAATTTTTGAAAAGAAAACTAAATAAAAAATTAATATTTTAACTATTTTTAATTCAGTAAGGGTATCAATGTAATCAACCATCGTGAGAGTGAACGTGAGAGCGACACATAAGAAACTGACTTCTCAAATAATATTATAGAGATGTTTGATTAAACAAAAATTTGTATTAAAATAGTGATAAGAAAAAGAACTCATAAATTATCATTAAGATAATAAATAATATAATAGTAGAAATATAAATATAATAAAATTACAAATATTAAAATAGTTTTAAGTGTATTTTTATAATTATATATTTTTATTAATAATTTTTTTAAAAAAAAATTTATGCAGTATTTTTAAAAATTAAAATTTTCTAAACCCAATACCATTAGCTTTATTTATAACATCTATAAATTTTAGAAATATTATTTAGCTGTATATTTTGATAATTATATATCTAACAAAATTTTCTTTTAATAGTATAGAATCTGATTTAATATAATTTAACCAAGAGATAAAAGATACACATATATTATTAAATATAAATTTAAGAAATTTGTTTTAAGATAGACCTAAAAAAAGTTTTAATCACAAATATAGACCTTAAAATAAAAATGACCAAGATAGACTTAAATGTTTTATCAAAAATAAGTAAATATACATTTATATCATTTGGGTTAACTAATCGTAGACCTTTTTGTTTAAAGTTGAGGAGTGGGATTTTGGGGATAGGATTACAAATTTCTTTTAAAAAAAATTGAAATTTTCAAAATAAAAAATGTTTTTTTGGTCATTTTAGTTTTAAGATCTATTTTTTGTGAAAAAACCTAAAAAAGTTCTATTTGAGAGAACTGTCATATATTTAAATAAAACTGTTTATTTTCTCTTAATTTTTACATATAATTAGTGTAAAATTAATAATGTAATAAAAGAAGAAATTTAAAAATTAGTTAAATTTTATTTTAAATATAAATTTATTTTTAAAATTTTTATTTCTGCACATAGTGCAGGAAGCCACCTAGTTTATATATATGGACCATATCTTTGATAAAAAAAAAAAGAATATATATATATATATATATATATATGGACCATTTCATACTATATATTAACTGAAAAATCTTTACTAAATGAGACAATCTTAAAACTAATTAATGAGACAATCTTAAAACTAATTAATGTTAGTTGCCAAACAATTCATACAATCTTATGCATAATCATATCCCCTATATATTATTTGAGAATCATTTAAAAAGTTGTAACATTTAGTTTGTAAGAATTAAAAATAACCCCAATCCTACGTGGCATAGCTCTTTGGCTTATATTTCAAATCCCAAGGATTCTAGAGCATGTGATATAATGTATAGTTTAAAAGTTATATTCTCTAGAAATATAATATTCCGTAGGCTATAGTTGGTCGCATATATCAAATATTTATTGTTTCGCATGCTTTCCTTAAATAAATCCTACGGAATTACCTAATGTGATCAAAATATATATATGACAATTAATGATTTTAAACACTAAAGATTTGATAACAATCTGTAAACTTTTCTTCATTTAGTTTATTTCGTTATTATTAAAATAAATTACACAATTACATTAATCATATAATGAAAACCTAGATTTTTTTTTGTGTATGTTTTATTTCGAATTTTTCAAAATGAGTATAAATTACTAAAACTGTTAAAAGTCCCACATAAACTTTTAAGATCAAGGTTTTAATTTTTTTTTATACTAAAATATAATGATTATAAGACCATATGAATAAATAATTTTAGTTTATATATATTTAATATCATTTTAATTAAACTATACATCGTATGAAAGTACATACTTATATTTTGATATTTTCCTTGAACATATATTGAAAAGTTAATATTTTAATTTTGAAATATGTCATTGTTTTTTTAAATGATTATAAATTATTGAAACTACTAAACATCTCACATTAAAAAAAATTCGTTGGTGTAAAGTTTTGTTACACAAATATGCAAATAATCGTAAAATCATATGAGTAGAAACCTCATTTAATAAATATCCATATTAAAAGTGTGTTATATTACTATGTTTATATCATTTAAATTTAATTATATATCATATAAAATATATAAGATTGATTATTTTGATTTATTCACCCTAATTGTGAAGAAACAAGAGTAATAGTTAAATTTATATGCATACGCCAATTTATTGCATAATAGTAACTGATTTCTTAGTTATTTAATATATATTTATTATTTTATTTTTTATAATATGTAGAAAAATATAAAATAAATAATAAATATAAAATACTTATTGTGCATAAAGTGCAGATCTTAACCTAAGTATGTATCTCTTTAATTATTTTAAATATTTTCTAAAACAAACGAAATGAGAATAAAATTCAAAATAAATATTTATATCGAGTAATAACCAAAATATAAAAAAAAACATAGCAAGAGAAAAATGGAAGATAAATAGGATTGACACGTGAACGTAAACTTCTCATAACCATAATTAATTTTTAAATTGTTAAATCATGATATAAAACGGTGTTAATTTTTAATTTGTTAATTTGTTAATTTTTTAATTTTTAAATCATTATGGTTATGTTAAATCATGACCATAATTAATTTTAAATTATTTATTTGTATTTGAAAAACTTAAAATATTGTTTTTAAAAATAATTTAAAATTTAACATAATTTTTTATAAATTATTTTTAAAAATAATAATTTGTAAAAAATATAATTTTCTAATATTATTAGACAGATAATAAATTATATTAAATTAGTTTTGAAACTTTATATATTTTAAATGCAAATATTTTACCAATTGCTTCTTAAAAAACATTAGGGAACTTGCTAATACTCTACCAATCAAGTCCAGTGACACTCCATTTATTTTTCATCACTGGAACACTGAAAAATGAAAAGATATATGAAATCAGATCCATTAAATTCTAAGATTTGATCTACATTTCTAATTAAAATTGTTTCTGATCCTACGTATAGATAATTATATAAAAATTTCAAAATTCGTAAATTTCAAATACATACAAAAACAATCATATATAAATTTTAAATTTGTCAATACTAAAATTTTCTATTTTAATTACATATATTCACCATGCGCAAGGCGCAGGTCTTATCCTAGTATACACTACAAGAAAACTCGTCCCTTACTAGGACGGATTTTCCTCGTTATTTCCTAGTAAATGGCCCTTTACTAGGAAATAACGAGGAAACGCGTTTCGTCGAAACACATTCATCGTAAAGTCTTTTTTCTCGTAAGGTCCTAGCAAATTTAAGAGGAAACTTTTCCTCGTAAAGGCATGGTTAGCTTTTGCTCGTAAGGTCCTTGTAGGCTTTCCTCGTAAGCTCGTAGTAAGCTTTTCCTCGTAATCTCGTAGTAATACATTACGAGGAACTTACTAGAATTAATTACGAGGACATTACTTGGAAACTTTACGAGGATTTTGCTTCGAAATATTTTATTTACTATTAAAAAAATTAATTATAAATATAAATAATTTTTTTAAAAATAAAAAAATCAAATTATAAATAAAAAACAAAATATTTTATAAATAACTAAATAATATACAATTAAGTTTTAAAATTCATAATATACAATTAAAAATAAAAAAAACTACGGATGTTGGTCGTGAAATTGCCGAACGAACTCGTCCTGGCTCGCCAAATCCTCTCCAAAGTTGGTTGCCGGTTGTGAATGTGATGGTGGATGCTGTTGGGTTGGAATCCCTCCGCGTTCCCGTCTCTGACGCAACTGCGGGTTTCCAACCGCCAAAATGTCGAGCACATCTGTGAGAGAAGTCACATGCTCGGTGAGCGAACTCACATGAGACTGCGTTGCTTGCAACTCCGAGCGCAGCTGAGCATTGACATCGTGCTGCTCCTGATGATAAGACGATGTCGCTGCAGGGACATAGTTAACCGAGCCAATCCCGACGATACGCCCATTTTTCCTAGGGGCGACCTGTAAATAAAAATATTAATAACATTAAGAAAAAATTTAAATAAATATTAAAAATTAATAGTAATACAAATTATTTACCTCCTCGTAAATCTTATCCACTTCAAGAGTGGATAATACGACTGGAGTCCCAGTCTGCTGAGTCAGCTGGGTTTGGCGTTCGTCAACTCGGGCAACAACCTCGTTGTAGATCCGCTCGGAAGCCGGATCTACAAACTGCCCAGCCTTGTTCCGGTGGGTCCTCTCGTAAAGGTCTTTCAGAGATGGAAGAACTCCTGTCTCTTTAGCCTAAAAGTAATTTTTAAAATTAAATATTAATTTGGAATATTCAAATAAAATAAAAATTAAATAGTTATTAAATATCATCTTACCATGTCTAGACGAACTCCCCCATGAGGTTTTCGACCCGTGGTATCTTCGTGTTGCCATGCTCGTCTCTGGTCATGCGGTTCCTGGAGTTTGTGTGGGAGGTTCTGACCGAGTCCGGCAACCCCCAATAGCTGATGAGGCCATCCCACACCGTGGTTGTGAGGCAATCGGGTTTCCCGTCCTCGTAACCATCTACCTGATTTAAAAAAATTAAAATTAAAGTCAATAATATTTTTAAAACTATATATATATTATAATTTATAAATCTATACCTGATAGTCGCCCTTCCAGTTGTAGACCATGTCGAGCAATCGTGCTCTTGCCTTGTCCTCAAACTCCTTCTTCACCCGCTGGTGAATCCCAATAGACCAGCGATATTTTTGCTGTAACCAGAAAAAATAAGAGACGGATTAGTTCAATAATATTAATAATTTTAGATAATTAAAAAAATTAAGTTGATCATGAAACTTACAGCGAACGATTTGAACCACGTCTTTTTTGTGTGGCTCGCCGTCTTCTTCCAGTTTGGAGCTGCATCAGGAAAGTATCCCTTGATACAGTCCGTGACGCTAGTCGCGAGACATCCGTCAAGACCAAACCTAGAAAAACACAAAATAAATCATTAATTAGATTAATTTGTAAATATTTTGTTAATTAAGAAATAAATTAAAAAAACTTTTTAAAAATTAAAACATACCCTAATACGTTTTGGCCGTCCCGTCGGATAGGATCTAACTCTGGCAGCCCTTCTCTGCCTGGAAAGGCCAATATATCCTCCACCGTGTACACCGCAAAGGGTGCGTTCGGCGGCACCCGCAAATCGGGATGAACCCCGACCGGTGGAGGAGGTGGTTGCCCGGACGCCGTAGAATCTCCCTGAGTCTCGGGAACAGCGTCACGATCCGGAATCGAAGATGAACCGGGAGCTGACGAAGATGAACCCGGAGCATCCTGACGCCCAAAAATATCTCCGTAGTGACTCCCCTCGAGAGACGACGTCCTCTTACCAGCAGCCCTAGCAATCTTGCTCTGTCTAGGCATCTATATTTTTTTAAAAAAAATCAAAACATTAATTCCCGTATAATGTAAAATAAAAAAAAAAGTAAACCAACCTAATCTAAATTATCTAAACTAACCACCTAATCTAAATTACCTAACTAACCACCTAATCTAAATTCCCTAAACTAACCACCTAATCTAAATTCCCTAATCTAATCACCTAACTACGAATTAGAGAGAACCTTTAGAGGATTCAGAGAGAAGCTTACTAGAAAATGAGAAATCGGATTGCTCGAGTATGTATAAGGAATTTTGTTTCCTCGTAAAGCCCTAGTAACGTTACTAGGACCTTACGAGGAAATATCTATGCCCGTGTTTTTATTTCCTCGTAAGGTCCTAGTAATAACGTTACTAGGGCTTTACGAGGAAAACTCTTTACGAGGAAATAGCTATGCCCGCGTTTTTTTCCTCGTAAAGCCTTAGTAATACCGTTACTAGAACATTACGAGGAAACGGCTATGCCCGCGTTTTCTATTACTAGGGCGTTACGAGGAAAGGATTTATAAATCCCTAAACTCGAAACCCCAAACCCCAAACCACAACTTCCTTAACTTATAACCTCTTCTACAACCAAACTCCTAACCTCTTCTACACATAAACTCCGAACCCCAAATGCAAATTGATTTTGTTATTAAACAAACATAAAACATATATAATCCAAATTCATTTTTGTGATTAAACAAACATATAAACATACATAATTCATTCAGATACATTGTCGTAATCTGTTGAGACATCATCATTTTCTAAAAACTCGTCGTCTACACCTTCGTCCGTGGAGTGATCAATAACAGCTTCGTATTCACGATTATGCGGATCAATGAGTAGGAACTCATCAATTTCTGCTTCAGCTTTCTCGATCTCATTGGTGTTTTGTTCTTGTAATGGTGGTTCTTCTCCAGTGATTATTCGTCCTCGAGGTGTAACTTTGATAACAGCTAACCAGTTTATTCCCGAGGTAGTAATCCGAGGGTATGGAATGAAGCAAACTTGATCTGCTTGGAAAGCTAATATGAAAGGCTCGAACTTGTTGTACCTACGAAAATAAAGATCAATGTAAAAATTAATTATTACTGGAAACCTGGATATTTAAAAAAAAGAATTTGTTGTACCTTCGTCCACCATTGACATCAACTACACCGTTCTTGTTAATCCGAACACCTCTGTTTACGACGGGGTTGTACCACTCACACTTGAAGATAACGCATTTCAAACCCATACCCGGGAATTGAACTTCATAAATCTCCTGCAAGATCCCGTAGAAATCTGTTTCGCCATTCACACATATTCCATAATTACTTGTCGCCCGGTGTCTACCATAGTCATAGGTATGAAAAGTATAGCCTCGGGTGAAATACATCGATGATGTAGTGACCTTTGCAACTGGACCTTGAAGTAATTCGCGAAACCATGCGGGATACTCATGATCGTCATAATCAACCTGCAACAAAAAGTAATATAACTAGACATTAGACTTACTTTGTGGTAATGTATGCATACAATTTAAGTAATAAATAAATACATGTTTCCTCAACCACTTGATAAAGTGTTGATCTTTCCTTTTGTCTAACTCAGTTGTCGATATACCAGGTATTGCTTCCTTGAATTGAGTCTCAAATTGGCTGTAAAATCATATATGTTATGTTATATATTTAATATTGAAATATATATATATATATAAGTGTGTATGTTTATATATTTGCCTTTCAAAATAAGCAATCAATGGATGCTCGCAATTAAGAAGAATATAAAGGTGTGCACTATGGACGTCTTCATCACTCGACCACCAAACCTCTTTCAATTTCCCACCCAATCGCCCAATTTGACAAAAGATGTCTGGAACATCGTCTTCCATATATGTCGGCACGACACCACCCTCATCATATCTTCTTGGAGCTCGTTTCCTTGTACGTACTTTCGGTGCAAAGTAGTACGAACGAAGTGAAATGTGATGTTTCTTCCGTCAAACTTCCCGCAACAATAGAACCTTCAACTCTTGCTAGGTTTTTTGCTTTTCCTTTCAAACTTTTCATGGCCCTTTCATACTGATACATCCATCCATAATGCACGGGTCCACGAAGTAATGCCTCATACGGGAGGTGGACAACCAGGTGTTCCATCACGTCGAAAAAACTAGGCGGGAATATTTTCTCCAAGTTGCAGATTAAGACGGGGATGTTTTCATGAAGTTGTTGGACAACTTCCAATTTAAGAGTACGGGTGCTCAGATCCCTAAAAAATGCTCCAATTCCTTATATATATACGAAAACAAAAATTATCCACATTAGTATATATATATATATATATATATATATATATATATATATATATATATATATATATATATATATATATATGTGTATTTATATATATATATATAGAAATAAATTAATCATGTCATCGTATTATATTAATTAATTACCTGAAAGTGCTTCATGTACTTTTGCCGGTAGTAACTCCGCAAACTCAAAGAGAAGTAGTCGTTGCATAAAGACATGACTATCATGGCTCTTCATCCCGGAGAACTTTTGCCATTTCTCAACACATCTTGAGAGATTTGAAACATACCCATCAGGGAATTTCACTTCTGAAGCCACCTAATTGAACAACGCAGACTTTTTTTTTCTGATGTCAGTCTGAATATTGGAACTGGAGCTTCCCTATTGCTTTTTATATGTAGCTCACTCCTTGAGCAGATATCGGGTAAGTCCAACCTTAATTTTACGTTGTCTTTCGTCTTCCCTGGAACATTCAATATAGTGTTCATGATGTTCTCAAAAAAGTTCTTCTCTATATGCATCACATCGAGGTTGTGGCGCAAAAGAAGATCTTTCCAATATGGCAATTCCCAAAATATACTCTTTTTGTGCCAATTGTGCTGAACACCATAAGAATCAGACATATTACTAGGAACATACCGATTCCCACCACGAGGAGCTGTTTCTAGAGCACATTAGTAATCGATTTGCGCTTTGATTTGTTCTCCAGTTAAATATGGAAGAGGAGTGTCTCTGACAACCCTTTTGTGCCTGAACAATTTCTTGTTTCTTCGGTATGGGTGGTAAACGGGAAGAAATCGGCGGTGACAATCGAACCAATTAGTCTTCCTACCATGCTTCAACTGAAACACATCTGTCATTCCATTACAATATGGACAAGCTAATCTCCCATGTGTAGTCCACCCAGACAACATATCATATGCAGGAAAGTCACTTATGGTCTACAAAAGCATCGCTCGCATCGTAAAGTTTGTTTTCGTTGAACAATCATATGTTCTCACCCCTGTTGACCACAAATCTTTCAACTCTTTTATCAGTGGTTGTAGAAAAACGTCGAGAGATCTTTTTAGATGTTTTAGACCAGGTATTAATATGCTCATGAATAGAAACTCTCGTCGCATGCACATCTCTGGTGGCAGGTTATATGGTGTAAGAAAGACCGGCCACAATGAATATTGTCTCCCAGAAATTCCAAATGGACTAAATCCATCAGTGCATAATCCAAGATACACATTCCGGCTATTGCTAGCGAAATGTGGATGTACATTGTTAAAATGTTTCCAGGCTCTTGCATCTGATGGATGAGTCATCTCTCCATCCGTCTGAGTATGCTCGGTGTGCCATCTCATCCTCCAACAGTCTCCTCAGATTGGTACAATCTTTTCAATCTGTCTGTGATTGGTAGGTACCACATCCTTTGGTACGGTACCCTATTACGCCCTCGACCTTGCGGTTTGAATCGTGGCTTCTTACAAAATCGACATTCTTCTAACTTCTCATCATCTCCCCAGTAAATCATGCAGTTGTCGATGCAAACGTCTATCATCT
>CAKOAT010995557.1:272771-305319 GCA_932364175.1 Eruca vesicaria subsp. sativa
TATAATTTTGTATTGCAACATTTCCGACAAGGACAGAACATCTTACCACTTTCCTGCGTGAGTGGTGTAGAATCTGCTTGATGCATAAACGTCTCCAACCCTTCGAGATATTCATTCGTCACCCTCCCGTTATTATCTCTGTGTGAATACATCCACTTCTGCAACTCGGAAGTATTTCCCGGACCAGACATTTTTTTTTGTGTTTGATCAAGCTTATAGCTGATTATTTTTGGTGTGTTTCAAATGAATCACAACTGTGGTATTTATAGAAATTTTTGAATCTGAGCATTTACTAGGAAATTGCTAGGAAATGTAGGTACAAAACACGTTTTTGATTTAAATTCCATATTTCCTATCCAGTTCCTCCTAAGTTCGTAGTAACAAATCTGTTCCTCTTAATTTCGTAGTAATACTTTACTAGGACTTTACGAGGAAACTAAATTATTACGGGCTTACGAGGAAATGTACTATTTCCACGTAATTTCCTCGTAACTTTACAACGGTGTTACGAGGAAATATTTTTCTCGTACCTGTACGAGGACCTTACGAGAAAAAATGGTTTCCTCGTAATTTCGAAGTAATTTAGTAGTAACTTTACGAGGAATTATTTTCCTAGTAAAATTTCGTAGTAACTTCTTAGTTTTCTTTTAGTGATAGTATTTAATTGTAACAGTTATGAAAATTCTATATAGTACTTCTTCATTTATATGGATTCACTAATAGTCTATTTATAAATTATATAAACTATATTTTTTAAAAAAGTAGTTAATAAAAATATTTTACTAGCTTTATTTTCTATTATATTCATATAAAAATATAGATGTATCTATAATAATTATTAATCCTTTATAATATATGCTTTATAAATAATTAAACTTTAAAGATTGGACAGATTATATATAACAAAACATTTGAAAACTTTGATTTAAAATGTTTTGTATTTAAGCCAAATAATATAGTGAATAAGATAATGTTATGATTGAGAATAATTAAGATGGATTTTTTGTTCACTGAGTGTATGTTTTGTTAGACATAAATAAATATTTGACCAAAATATGTAAAAAAAATTAGGAAAAGATTAGCAAAAATTTAATAAAAATGAAATGATAATGATAAAAATAATAAGAGATCGAAGAAGATGCATAATATATATCGGAAAAATTAATGTAATAGTTACATATCTAATTCTACAAACAGTTATTATCTATATATATATATATATATATATATATATATATATATATATATATATATATAGAAGAGTTTTCTTCACTCTAGAGAAGCCACGTCATCAAATTCATAAGAGCATGCCACATGTTTCTTTCCCGTATGAATTTAATTTATTTCGTTTGGTTGTTTTTTTTTTGAGCAACGGAAAATTTAGATTAAAGAAAGGCCCTAGGCCCATGAAGAGTTATTACAAAGTGCAGCCTTTGCCACCAGGTCTGCAGGCCCATTAAGGGTTCTTGGAACAAAAGAGAAAAAGCAGAAGATGAAAGACGATGAGAGATATTCGATATCCGACATGATTCCGTAGAGATCCTTCGGTTTTGTAATCGAAACAAGGGCTTTGACAAGTCCTAGAGAGTCTGAGCGTAGCCAGATCTTTGTGATGCCAAGGTGGATGGCTTGAGAAAGTGCAGCCCGGACTGCAAGGGCTTCCGCTTGAAGCGCTGATCGAACATGCAATTGCGATTGGGAGCCTTGTCTGGTTGGGGAGTCCTGCGCTGTGAAGATCCATCCAAGACCAGAAGCTTTTGTGTTTGGATTCCATGCTGCATCGGAGTTGCAAATCACTGTGCCGATTGGGATCGTCGGGGTCTGCAGAAGCTGGGGATGGCTGATGGCGTTTTGCGGTGGAAGATGTAGTTGTGCCAAGGTCCATTCTTGTGCGCTCGTGATTGCTCTTGTGATGACGTCCATGGGAGTCATTTGTCGAGCCTCAAACAGCCGTTGATTACGTGAGTACCAGATCATCCAAACAATCCAGAAGAATGTCTCCGGGGACTCCTGTGGGTGGTAAGCAGATCCAACTCCCTGAGCTTTCAAGCGCTGTACGGAAGTTTGGGCAAGAGTTGGAGTCGAAAGGGGACTTTAGAGGAACTCTGTCCCAAACTTGTGTTGCAAAGGGGCAGTGTAGGAATAAGTGGTTGATAGTCTCATTTTCCCCACAGATAGAGCACTGTGTATTCTGGTTGATCCCTATTTTCCTCAGGTTATCACCAGTCGCAATTCCTTCATGTAGTATCCTCCAGATTAAGAGCTTTTGCTTTGGTGGACTGGCGATATTCCAGACAGTTTTGGTCCAGTTAAGGGAGGAGACAGCAGCTGGTATAGAAGGTGTTTGTGCGTTCTCAGAAGCGAGAGCATACCCCGACCTCGCAGAGTATTCTCCAGAGGCTGTAGGATACCAAACAAAGGAGTCAGCAGCTCCTGTCTCGCTTGGTCTAATAGAGGAGATCTCTTCAACAAGATCAGGTAGCAGCTCTTTTATCTTTTGGATATTCCACACACCCGATCCTCGAAGCATGAGGTCTGAGACAACCAAGTCGTTTACTTCGTCTTGTATAGGTCCATGGAGTCTTAGAGGAGCGTCAGAGCTGATCCAGGAATCACCCCAGACCTTTGTAGAGTCACCATTACCAATGACCTTTCCGAGTTGCTCAATCAGAAGGTCCCTTCCTGCAAGGATCCCCCTCCAGCCATGTGAGATGGCCGAAGATTCTTCCACACGGAGCAGACTCGCATTTTGGCAGTACTTGCCGATCAACACTCTCGCTAGTAGACAGTTTGGATGTGTGAGAAGTCTCCACGGGATCTTTGCTAGTAGAGCCGTGTTAAAGCGTTGGATGTCCTTTAAGCCAAGGCCACCTGAGCTTTTAGGTAGGGTAAGCTTATCCCAGGAAGTCCAGCAAATTTTCTTTTTTCCATCGCTTGAGTCCCACCAGAAACGGGTCATCACTGACTGTATCTTTTTGCAGAGGCTCACAGGTAGCTGGAAACAGGACATGGGGTATGTAGGAATAGCAGAGAGGACAGCTTTCAGTAGAGTGAGTTTACCTGCAGCCGATAAGCGTTTAGATGACCAGGAGACCGCCCGCTGGTGCATTTTATCAACAATTGAGGCAAACAGATCTTTCTTACGGCGGCCAAAGTGCTCAGGTAGGCCTAGGTACTTGCCTACACCTCCCTCTTTTTCAATGTTGAGAAGTTGTTTCACACGTGCTTTAACCTCTCTTTTTTTTTGCGTTGAAAAGGTTAGCGATGATTTTGAAGTATTTATCTTCTGGCCCGAAGCCTCTTCATAGAGCCGGAGGATATTATTGAGAGTTGCACAACTTCTATCATCGGAGCGTGTGAAGATCATTGTATCATCGGCAAAGAGTAAGTGGTTTATCCTTGGACAATTATTTGCAATTTTTATTCCCACCAGAGATCCATCTTTTTGTGCCTTGGCACATAATCCTGACAAAACTTCACTGCAGATTATAAAGATATACGGGGAGAGAGGGTCCCCCTGGCGTATCCCTCTCTCAGGTACTACTTTGCCGAGCACAGCTTCATTGATAAGAAAGGAGTACGACACAGTAGTAATGCACTGCATCACCCAGGTAATCCACTTCTCGTGAAAGCCAAGCTTTGTCAAAACTCCTTTGATGAAACTCCATTCTAACCTGTCATAAGCCTTGCTCATGTCGGTTTTCACCGCCATTGAGCAATGTTTCTTTGCAGAGGATGTCTTTAGGTAATGGAGGACTTCATGCGTTATGAGAACATTATCGGAGATAGCTCTTCCAGGTATGAAAGCCGACTGAGTTTCTGAAATGATGGATTGAAGCACAGGTTTCAGTCTTAGAGCTAGAATCTTAGAGATGACTTTGTAGTAGACGTTACATAGGGCTATAGGTCTGAAATCCGCAACAAGTTGTGGGCTTTTGATTTTTGGGATTAGTCTAATATGGGTAGAATTGACTGTTGAAGGTAGGACACCCGTGATGAAAAATTGCTGAATCTCTCTTGTGATTGCAGGGGCTACAGTTTCCCAATTTGATTGGAAGAAACTTGCCGAGAACCCGTCTGGCCCGGGTGCTTTGTCGGGATGTATGGAGAACACAGCGGTCTTTATCTCCGGAGCAGAGGGAGCCTTGATCAGTTGTCCGTTCATTTCCTCTGTAACTTTGTGTGACAGTGCCAAATCCAATGTGGAGGTACACTCAATGTTTGATGTAGTGAACATTTCTTTAAAGTACTCCGAGATGGTATTAGCAATTTGTTCTTCCTCATAAAAAATGTTGCCATTGTTATCTTCAATAACTGATAGCCTGTTTCTTGCTCTTCTTCCCTTTGTTGCAGCATGGAAATATCCCGTGTTCTTGTCTCCTAAGGTAAGCCACAGTTGTCTACTTCTTTGTTTCCAATATTCCTCTTCTGATCGATATGCCTGGAGCAGGGATAGGTTCAAGCTTGAGATGTAAAGTTCATCAGCTAATGGTGCAGAAAGGGCCTTGTCAAGGGAGTCTTTGAGGCTTTCAATAGTATTTCTACTATTAAGGTACTGTGATCTGCTCCACTTTGCTATCTCCCTGCGGCAGTGGGAGATCCTGACTGCTACTAAGGCCTCAGGGTGTGAATTCCATGCTTTATTTACTAGCTCTTTAACTTGTTCATTTGCTCTGAGTCTTCTGTCGTATCTGAACATGCTACGGCTTTTCTTTTTTGTAGGATCAAAGATGGTGAGCAGAGGTCGATGGTCTGAAGACTCCAGTCGAAGATAATGACATCTGCTGTGGGGAAAGAGGTCGGACCAGTCACTATTGGCTATGGTTCTATCCAGTCTGCAGTGGACAATGTGCTTTTTCCGTTTTCCCCTCCAGGACAAGAAGTTCCCTGTGTGGCGCACATCGAACAAGTCACATTGTGAAAGGAAGCTTCTGAATGGAACGAAGCTATTTTCTGCTCTGTCTGGCCCTCCCATCTTCTCCGAGTTCTCGATGATTTCGTTAAAGTCCCCAGTCAGGAACCAAGCTCCCGGTCTAGCTGTTATGACGGAGCTGAGAGTACCCCACACCTCCTGGCGATTGCAAACACTTGGGGCTCCATAGGTGAAGATACAATTGAAGGTTTGCCCTTTAACTTTAGTGGTAGTGTCAATGAAGTTGTGATTTGCACTAATGATATTAATTTCAACACACTCATTCCAAAACAGGGCCAAACCTCCACCACCATGTCCATGGGGGGAAACTAGAAAGTGGGAATCAAAGTTCAAATCACGGAGTTCATTAAGAACAAAGCTATCCGGATTCTTTGTCTCCATAAGGAAGAGTATGTCAGGTGAGTGCAGCTTATGGAGATCCTTCAGACGCTGGACTGTTTTGGGGTTCCCCAACCCAAAACAGTTCCAGCTGAGCACGGCTAAGGAAGATGAGGCACGAGGGTGTGAAAATCCTGTTGAGGATCTACATACCCTGCTTGGGGGTTGCTTGAGTTCATGGGGTTTGTAGAGGAGGAAGCTTGATCTGTTCCCATATCTGTCTTGTTTCTCCTACTCGCTGATTTTGGGGTCCTTTTGGGTGAGGGAGTTGCACCTGATAAGTTACGCTTGCGAGAGGATATGCCCTTGAGTTCTTTTTGTTTGGGAGCTTGCTTATTTGCCAATGGGGGTCTCCCTCTGCGCTTCGGTTGGGGTAGGTCCTCCATACTCATGCCTGGGGCAGGGAGTATGATAGGCGCACCAGGATTTATCGGGGGAGCTGCATTCACAGCAGCCGCTATAATGCCTGCTGCTGTCTCCTCCATGATTCCTTCAGCATTTGATTGTAGCACACGTTGTCGTCTTGCTTCTCGTTCCACCGGGTCAGAAACGTTTGCGTAGCGGATTGAGACATCAATTAATTCGTTCATGACTTCTTCCGTTGAGGGAATTCTTTGGTTTGGTGGGAAATCCGATAGGGCCAGATTCCTTTCCAAAGATCTGGTGTGTTCAAAAGAGTCCGTAGGAACTGTAGTGATTGGGGAAGAGTAAGAAATCTCGTGGTGTTCGTGAGATTCTTTTGGTGACCCTCTTTTCTCTCTCCAGACCAGTTGATTTTCAGGGGGCATGTGGGAGTCTCTACTTGTGCGATAGTAAGACGTTTTGTTCCTACGGTGATCCTCAGAGTCTTTGTTAGGACGATAATGTGATCTATTCTTATCCCAGTCATCTTGTCTCTCTGCAGTTCCCGGCGTAATTTTGTTTCTCAGGGGTTTGACCTGGTTTTGTGAGAGGGATACTCGTGAACCATAAGGCCTACCATGGCGGTCGAGCCTTTGGTTGAAAGCCTTGTCGCTGTCATATGCAGGTTGATCTCCTGATAAGGGGTACGGATGATACCGGGTTTCCTTCCGGTGACTTTGAGACCTGTTTCCCCTATCTTTATGCTCCAACAGCTTATCAGGGGAAGCGTTTCTTTTTGTTGGACTTCTTGGTTTGGATGGGCAGTCCCTTGCCAAATGGGTGAGACATGAGCATTCTACACAGAGACTTCCCAATCCCTCGTAGACCAGGGTTATCAGAGCTTCTTCTCCAGAGTCAAACTCAAGAATAGATTCTCGAGTGATAGGTTTTAGCCCATCTAGAGAGACGCGAAGGCGTACCTCAGTATCAGAGATGACGTAGTCCTCCAGAGTTCCTAGGCCCTGTCCCAAATCATAAATGGTTTTTTGATGCCAAAAGTGGAGGGGAAGGCCTTTGAGGGAGATCCAGAACGGAATCTGCGACGGGAAGGAATCAGAAATGATGGGTTCCCACTGCTGTAAAATAACCATCCAGCCGTTGAACTGGTAGGGTCGGTTGTTTAGTACGCTGTGCATGTCATCAACCCTGTCGAATCTGAACTGGAAGCGTCCGTGGCCAAGGTCGGAGCTTGTGACATTTCCTTTCAAGGTCCAGTTTCTCGGAAGGTCCTCCAGGAGGTGTGAGATGCGTTGCTCTTGCGGGTTAGTGACTCGCCCTATGAGGGTCTGTTGGTTCCTTTGGATGAGAGCTGAGTTGTCGAAGCTTGACACTCTGACCCTTATACGTTGCGCCCCTAGGTCTTCAGTAATTTGTCCTTTGCCTTTTTCAGCCGCAGAAAGTCTTCTTTGAGTCATAGCTAAGAGAAGGTTGACGTCTTTCAGAGATTTGGAAGAGCAGGATGTCGTTGTGGAGAGTTAGAAGTGTGTATGCAGCCTTGTATCCTTGAAGATTTGAAGGTGGTAGAGGAGTAACCGTCGACTCTACGTGGCTCCGGACAGTCTTCAAGGTAATGGAGTCAGCACGCCGCTACTTCCCAGTGGTTGTGCGGTGTAGCTGGAGCAGATAAGCTTAACGTGGAGAGAGATCTTGGCCGGAAACGCCATCGATCCGGCGTTAGGAGTTTGAAAAAACTCCGGGTAAAGACCAGTGTAGTCCTTGGTACACAGAATAATGCTCGAAAAGGAAAGAGAGGTTCAAAAAGTTGGTGTAAAAACAGAGAACATACCCAAAAAGGGAAGGTCAACTTTCATTACAGCCCAGTAACCTGAGGGTAAGGACCTCTCTCGAGAAAAGTGCCTGGGAGAGAAAAAGTTCTTTTGTTTCTTCTCGGTTAATGCATCACATACAAAAGCAAACGCCCTACAACCTATATCTCTCAATTATCTCGACAAAAGTTTTGGTTGTTTAATGGGATTTATTCATTATTGGACTGCTCTTCTGATATTATGTTTTTTCTGTATCAATTTCCAAGCCTGATAGGAAGATACTTTTTTTACGAGAGACGATAGAAAGAATTAGGGTTAATCGACTTCTTCCATCTGTGAAATCCAAGAGCTTGACCAACAATGGTGATTAACATGTCTAAGTCAGACAGATGATTGTGAATAATCTATCTATATATATAAATATGGTTTTCCTTTACTCTAGGGAAGTTAAGTCATCAAATTCATAAGAGCATGCCACGTGTTTATTTCTCATATGAGTTAGTTTATTTTGTTTAGTTGTTTAATGGGATTTATATGTTAATGGACTGCTCTTCTGATATTATTTTTTTTATGTGTCAATTTTTAAATCCGATAGTAAGATACCTTTTTCACAAGAGACAATATTGACTTCTTCCATCTGTGAAATTCAAGAGCTTAACCAACAATGGTGATTAACATGTCTAAGTCAGACAAATCATTGTGAAAAATTTATAACAAGCATGCAACGAGTTTCTTTCCGTATGAGTTTAGTTTATTTTGTTTGGTTGTCTAATGGATTTAATTCGTTAATGAGTTGCTCTTCTGATATTATGTTTTTGATGTGTCAATTTCCAAATAGGATAGAAAAATATATTTTCACGAGAGTCGATAGAAAGAGTTAGGGTCAATCGGCTTTTTCTATCTGTGAATCCAAGAGCTTGACCAAAAATGGTGATTAACATCAAAACATAAGTTACATATGTTAGAATATTTAATAAGATATCTACATATATTCTAACAGATGTGTGTTTCTTATGTTGTTAACAACATGTAACTAATAGTGTGATTTTTTTTTTCTTTTTACTACTTAGTGGCCAAATCCAGGGTTTCCAAAGATCTTTTTGTATCTAAAGAAAGTCGATGCATTGTAATATCTGAAGAGCTCAATTTCTAACATTTCGAGTGATTATCACTCAATTTCTTTATAATTGTAACTTATATGTAATTTGGGTTCGGGTCCACTTTTTTCAATCTTCATTTTCTATGTTAAACATTACTAGACCAATACACAAAAATTTAACGGTATACATTTTTTCTTATAATAAATCTCATCTTATTTGCTACAAAGAGATACAACATCCCTAAAGATAGAATCACCCAAGGCCTAAAAAAAGGTTTCATGTAATTTTGAAGTGAATAGTAAAAACAATAACATAATGCAACTTACTCGAGCATGTCTAAACATGGATAAATTTTTGTTTGATCCTTTGTAAATGTTTACATCTTTTGTAAAAAATTATGAATGTTAATACTATTTTGAGTTAGAGTAAATTTAAAATTTAAAATAAATATGTACTATTAATTTATTTATTTATCCGTCTATAGGGTAGATTTATCCTAGTTACTATCAGTTATTTTACATTAAATTTATAGAAACTATACGACTGATTATCAAACTATCTGAAGTTAACTATTGTATTTTTAATGTCTCTAGTTATTATTAAAAATTTATAACATTATATACATAATATATATTTTTGCTCAATACATAATATATATATATATATATATTTTCATAGAATATTTACACAAATTGGCAATCAACCACGTAGTAGACCACTAAGTCATCTTTTAATGAGCCGTTTCTAATATTTTCAGCCCAATGTTTATGTTCAAATCACGTCCTGCAGTCCGGCTCCATTTGTTAAATGGTAACCAAGCGAAATTAGATTACCCAAAAATGTAAACCGGATTGAACCGAGATGTACACATTGTAAGGTCGGTTTCTGGTTAAACATGTAGAGTGTTGTTTAAAAAGGCGTTGTTGTTTGCTCAAATTAGGGTTTACATCTTTCAAACAGGCATTTTGTCGGCTGATTCTGTTATCACTCGAAGCTAACGAAGATGGTTAGTTATCGATCTTCACAATCTCTTTGGTTTTGATATTCTCTCTGGTTTAGTCGTGTTTGAAAGTAGTTAGTTAGGTTACTGACAGTAGATATTGAACTTTTTTTCATGAGAAAAAACAGTAACTTTGAATGATTGTCTCAGGTTCTTCAAAACGATATTGATCTGCTGAACCCACTAGCTGAGCTTGAGAAGAGGAAGTACAAGATCAAGCGTCTTTTTCAGTCTCCCAATTTTTTTTTTCATGGTAATTTAACTCTTTTTATATGGTCTGATGTTTACAATTGCTGTGAATGGAGCTCTGAGTGTTGTTCACGGAGCACAAGCTCAAGCGTCTTTTTCAAACACTACATTTTTTGTTGGTGCTGATTAGATTATTTTTATATGTGATTGGGTTGATTGTAGGATGTCAAGTGCCAAGGCTTCTTTAACATGTAAATTTTTTTTAACCTTGGTATATTTATATGTTTTTACTTTGTAATTTATGATTTGGTTGGGTTTATTGCAGAACAACGATGTTCAGCAACTCGCAGACGGTTGTGGTGTGTGGAAACTGCCAGACTGTGTTATGCCAACCCACAGGAGGAAAGGCTAGGCTCACTGAAGGCTGTTCTTTTTCATGAAAAAGTGAAACAAGATGGCTCCACCCACACGTCTTTTTCTTTTAGTTTCTTCTTCTTTCGTTATTTCTTTTTATGATCTTTGAGCTAATAAACCTAGATGTTAAAATGACTTGAGTTTCAAAGTATGGATTTGGAGATAAGTAAAAGTTTCTCATCAGTGAGCTTATATTCTTCAAGACTCCCCCTCCAATAGAAAACTTCTATTATTCTATTTTTAGCCAACTTAATATATGTCTTGTTTGTAATCTAGAAATGTATATAAATGAAGGAATCTTAGAACCTTGATGGTAAGAATTTGGAAAAGCAAAGATTACCAAAACAGGGGACTCTGTTTCTCGAGCCGCTTCCGCTTGTAAATTGAAAAACATATCCTCCTGTCCCTGGAGTAAGACATAATCTTGCAGAAGGAGGAATAGTTGAAGTGATGATCAACATCCTTAATTGCAGGAATGCTAATGGGATCTAAAGAATAGGCAGCTGAATGTCTTTAGATCTCATTTTCATATGAGGGTGACTTCTTGATGTCCATGCTATTCAATCTAGACTTTTCTCAAGATAATCCCAAGTTCACTCCATGTTCTTCAATTAGGATCAATGGGAGCTCAAACAAGCGGCTGCATCAACTTGTCTGAAGATGCTGTTCGAAACGGAGGTTCCTGGTTCGAATGGAGCTGTTAGTTATCTGAAGAAGTTGTCGGAAATGGAGGTTCCTGGTTCGAAGAAGCTTCTCAAAAGATTGAGAAAGGGAAATTGAAAAGTTTATTTAGTAGGAAGTAGAAGATATAATGTGGTACATGTATTGTATATGCTGTTATGTTTTATAATCAATATGAAACTTATAGTATTGGTAAGAAGAATAATGATGGTATTATTAGATCACAAAACAATTAAGAATCACAACATGGAAGTTTTACTACAATCTCATCCCTATATATCTCAACAACAAACAAATACAAAAAACCTTTTGAAAAAAAGATCAAACACCAAACCTCGGTCTTATGAAAAATGATAAGAGAAGAATGAGAAAAAATGATATGAGAAGAATGAGGTTTGGAGATAAGAATCAAGTGGTAGAGATTCTGATACCACTAAGAACATAGCCTCCAAAAGAGCTCATCTGCATGCGAGGGTGAGTTCTTGATGGAAGCACCTGATATTCTCTTAGCTATGGTTCTGTTATTTGCAGATTGATTGCCATCTTCCCTTGCTGAAGGTTGTGCATACATTTAGCCAGAGGCTGTGAATGTTCATCAATCATTATCATGAGATTTTGTTGTTTATGCAAAAATTACTATAACCAAATACTGAAAAGCTTTCTTGTTATGACACATACCTGTAAATACTGATGATATATTGCAAAGGGAGCACTGTAGGAGAGTAGTGGCAATACATCTTTAGCTAAGGTCCATGGGTCTTGGTATTGTGCTGCCATGATTAGGCTGCAAACTCACACGGCACAAGTGTCTGTTAATAAACCTAAACCATTTCCATTCACTGAGAGAAACATATATACGTTACTTACCTAGAGAATCCGTTTTCTTTCCACATTTCTATTTTTCTTTCGTTGCCTTGGCTCCAGCTTTTGGGGTTTTGATAGTTTTTCCCTCAGGTACAACATCATCTACTACTCTTGCCTCAGCTGTTACAGGTGTGTCTTCTACAATATCAGATGTAGATGGGTATAAACTCCTTCTAGTTGCTTGTTTTCTTTAGGGGATGCAGTTTTGGCTGATAAGAGCTCATTTATAGATGACTGCATGATCCTACACACATTAAGCAATGTCAATTACAGATAGCATTTAATTAGAAACTACAAAGAGAGAAAACGAGAAAAGACTTCAAGGAAACAAATGTAACATACCTTTCTATAACCTTGTCAGTAAAGTTGAAAATCCTAACCATCTCTACAGAGGGAGGAGTGTTTCCTTTATATGTATTGCAAACATAACCAGTGCCTCCTAATCATTCAGCCACTGCACCAGTGACAAGGCCACCAACCATATCCACCACAAGCACATCCGAGTATGCGGTGACATTAGCCATTGTTAACAAAAGAGACAATGCATCCACTCTTAAGAATCTACAGAAATAAAGAAAAGCAATCAAAACCAAACAGGGGAAAAAGGACACAGGATCTTTCTAATGCGATGAAAGAAGGAAACAAAGTTAGAATTACCCGATTCTGACTGGATATTTCTTGAAATAAGCTTCACAAATACTGGCAAAAAGACATAAACGGATCCGAGAATAAGAGAAACGAAAGAAGTCATAAAACAAAGGCAGACATCAAAAATAGAAATAAACCTTCAAGAAAAAGGGCGTCTTAGAAGCAGCTTTGGAGCATATTTATTTTGCTTCTTAAGCTTATATTTTTCCTATACAAGTAAAAAAGAAAAAAAACAAGAAAATCAACTACAGAGTAGAAGCAGAGAAAGAAGTAAAACTGTAAAGACATACAATACGTGAGACAACTGAAACTTCAGGTCAAATGTTTTGCTGGTTGCAGTCAGTGCTTCAATAATCTCATCTCCATTTGCACCCTCTCTTCACATTCAAACAAAAAAGTTAGCACATTTCTTCCAATTTATGTTTATATAAACACACAGAGAGAAGTTCTTGTTCTAAACCTCCGCATAGCTTCAATCTCTTCACCAATGAGGTTTTGAGCTTCACTATTGTCAATAAGTTCCCTATTATCTCTCGCATCATCGATAACATTATTGCTGCTACTTTCTGAATTTTACAAACATCAATTACACTCAAATTCAAATCAAGCTTATAACTAAACAATATAATATACAAAAGAATAGATTATTTCATGTGATTTTGAGGAGAAAGACACAAAACCTTTCTTGATGGGTAGAAGGCGAGAGAGGAAAGAACCATATTCTCCGGTTTCGACTTGGAACAGAGATCCAAAGGGAGCTCCAATCAATGGCTTTAACGAGTAATTCTTATTCTCTAATTTTAACACACTGTCCAAAATAGAGAAAGACATAAATAAATAAATAATTTTTTTACGTTCAGAGACACTTTCCCTTTCTCCTATTACACTCAAACCCACATTATGCTGGAGGCACACATTATCATATTAAAAAGACTTTAGTACCCTTTAACAAAACAAAGGTCATCTTCCTTTTCTCTTTGAAAACTCAGACGCCATAAAGAAAACCCTAGAGTCTATGAAAAATCCACAATTTCAGCTCACTCAATTGAACAACATTCCTTCGATTCCATTGAACAACAAATCCACAATTTATCTATACTCTAATCCAACATGCATCCATATTTTCATAATCTCATGTGCTACTCTTTCTTTTTCTCTATTTTAATTTCAAATCTCAGATCCCCAGAAATATTTAGATATTTGATTATGGTGATATTTGTTTGATTTTATTTTTGAATTCAAGACTGGCGTTTGTCGTCAAGAAGACATGCCTCAAGCGAACTTAAATCGTCTCGATGAAGCAGTCCGGTCGCCGCTTGAATCGAGTCAAACACCATTTTCATTTCTTCAAAGGTTGGGATTTTGATTCAAAAAGTCAAATTTCATAGATTTGATTCGACTTCCAAAATTCTCCACATTCTTCCATTTGATTTCCGAAACTATCACTTTTCTTAGTTTTGATTCGTCTTTCAAAATCCTAACCATTCATCAATTTTATTCTGGTGATATTTGTTTGGTTTTATTTTTGAATTCAAGACTGACCATTTTTTATATTTCCATCTCATGATACAGACAAAGCTGATTTGATGTTGTGATGCAACAAGTGTAGAGATGATTCCGGCGACTCAAGATGCTGTGATGCGACGAGAGTGTCTTGAGAGTGAAGCCGAGAGATAGTGGAGATGATGAATTGAGGACAAACGAGATGGATGTGGATTCCAACTGGGTTGGGTGGTGGTGATGGAATAACAAGTCGGTCGATGGGGAGGATATGTTGTGTCTTCTGGAGAGATGGAGTGACGTTGAGTATGGTCGAGAGCGATGGGAAGTATAGGTGGTGGTCAGGATCGTTGGTTTGAGAGAGATTACCATTGGTAAGAACTTGAAAGCTCTGATCTTTATGGTGATTTGACATCACATGACCATACATCACCTGTCCACACATCACCTATCCATGTGTAAGAAACCTTGTCCACAATACATCTTGTAAGCTTAATAAGAAGAAAGTTTTAGTTTTTGATATGGGTTTTAGTTTTTTTCTAAGAAACCTTATCCACAACTTTTAGTTTTATGTTCATGTGTTCTTGTCTATGTCCACAATTTTTGTATTTTAATGTCAAGATGTACACACGTTGGATTGACGTTTTTTTATGATCATGTGGCCCTTATTATAGCACATAAAACAGAGATCGGTTGAAAAGCTTGATAAGCTCAATCGTGTGACATGTTAGCTTTATCGCTAGAGTAAGATTGGTTCAAAAGCTCGATAAGTGCTATAGTTTCTCTACTGATGGACTCTTGAGCATCGTAAACACTACTGCATCGCCGTGGTCTAACTCCTCCTTGATCACCGGTGAGATAACCATATATTCCGAGCTCAACATCTTCGTGGATGGTCCTTAGCAACCACATCCACACCTCGCTTTTTGTTAATAACCACATCTACATGCACTCACTATCCATAACAGAACCATCAACTCCTCGCAAACCCAGACAATTATATCCACACTTGCTCTGTCCGGAATTATTTGGATTCACGGTGGGAAAAAGAAAAAGAGGAAGATGAGAAGAGTGAGAGACTGACACGACGAGGAGAAAAGTTAAAGTGAGGAAGCCGTTAGGTGAAGAAGATAGTAAGGGTATTTTGGTCAAAAAATCTTGTGTTCACACACATAAAGTGTGTCACATGTGAGATGTGTCTTATTGTGTAAACAAAAGTCAAAATATGTTCTTTTGTGTAATGCACTCTAAATAAAACTGAACTCAATCAAATATAATTTATTCAATGTGAAGAAGACTCATGCGCCACCAGATAGGCGAGCGAAGATGAGACGGTCACCATCGTTGACGTTGAGCAAAACGCTGCAACCTTCTTTAGCAAATCTCGGATTTGGATCTTGAGCCTTATTGTTATCTTTCTCTGACATAACTGCCTGATCCTTATTGTAATCCATTGGAAAAGTAAAAAAGAAACTGGAGTTTCTGTTTTCAGCTTAATTCAGTTAAAGAGACAAGTGAACAGGGACTAGTGTGTTAAACCCTAACGACAATATTTTGTCGGTTAAAAAAAACGTTCTGAATATCATGTGGCATCATTAATATTATTATCTTATTTTGTTTTGTTTTAAATTTTTATTTTTTTATAAATATAATTAAAAAATAATAAATAATATGTAAATATATAACATTCTAAACAGAAATACTACATCAAACATATGTAAGATTATCATGATATATAACTTCAAAAATAATAAAAATATGTAAATATGAAACATTAGAAATAAAAATACAACATTAAACATATGTAAGATCACTATTTTACATTTTTAAAAAATAATCCAAAAATATTGATGATATTGTGAACGTTATTAATAGGTCATTATTCATAATAACAATATTCTTTATGACGTAAATAAATAGTTGATTTTTAATGTTGTTAATATCATCAACAAAATCCTAAATTCTAAATCCAAAACACTAAACCCTAAATACTAAATCTTAAACCCTAATTACTAAAAGATAATCCAGAAAGTTTACAGTAATGTAGCAATGAAGCTTTGACCTCAAAGTATCAAGGCCTTAGATAACCAAAGGTGATTTTATCATTACTTTTGTTGATCTAGGCGTCATGTACCTGGAAAATGAGTAGAATATGTATCATTTTTCCTTCTTTCTCCTTCTTTACCACAAAGAGTAAACTGGATATCGTTTTTGATATCTATTTTAAGTAATATTATATATCAAAAATATGAATGAAATAGCTTTCTCAACTGTAAGTTAAGTGTGATTCAAAATTGCCAACAGTTGGTATAAGAAAGTTACGAAGAATATGAATACAATAAATAAAAATGTATATAAAGTTTAATGAACTAATAATGGGCTTCAATTGATATAACATGATAAATTTATAACATTTGATAATTCTCTAACTGTTAATACCTAGTTACTCTAAGCTCTATAAATAATCATAAACACTAAATCCTAAACCAGGGTTAACCCTAAACCCAAGGGTTAACTCTAAACACTAATTCTATACCCATATTTTAGACTCTAAATTCTAAATCCAAACCTTATACACTAAACCCAAGCCCTATATCCTTAACTCAAACGGTAAACCCTTAACACAAACAGGTTTTACATTATGTGTTAAAATTTTTAAATATTATTTCAATTGTATTAATAACAAAAATTGTTTTTAATATCCATTTTAAAGTAAATTATCTATTGGAAGAAAAATAGCTTTGTCAATTGTAAATTAAGTGAGACTCAAACTTGTATTCAACATTTGGTCTAACACAACTATGAGCTATATCAATAGGATATCAATACAATAAATAATAACTATATAATTTTTTTTTATTGAATTAATAACAGACTTCAGTTGAAATTATATAAATTGAGTTGAGTAGTTAAAGAAAAAAAGGTCAAAAAGTATAAACCAAAGAAAAAGAAACTTGGTACTCACCCCTACAGGTATAGGCGGTATTCCATGAGTAGAAGAGACTTAAGGGAAGAGATGAATCAGAGGAATGACTTTGTTGTTGATACAGCATGAAGTGCAAGCTCGGTAATTACATGAATAGACCAAATAAGTGTAGTAGATCGTTATGGAAACATCCTTTTGGCAGGCCATGCAAGTCAGTTGAAGGAGACCACCACTGGATATCTAAGAGTGGTGAAGCTTGTTTGAAGTGTGAAGATAGTGAATTATCATCATAGAAGAATACTTGGCGCGTCGAAGAGTGTCGAAGCTTTAGTCATATTTTAATTGTGTATTTGCTTACTATTATTACTTTTGTATATTATATATTTATGTAATATCTAAATTTTACATTTTCAGGTAGATGTTTAATGATTTATTCACTTTTCCATTTTTCAGTTGTGTATTTTCATATTAATATTATTTTCGTATATTCTATATTTACTTAATAATGTCTATATTTTTCATTAAAGATAGATGTTTAACGCTTAATTTACTTTTTCCATATTTTAAATTGTTTATTTTCTATTATTATATATATATAACTCCTATGTTATATATTAAAATTTAAAACTATACATTATATCAATATTTCGAAAATGTAAAACTAAACATAATAAGGTCATAATATTATCAATATTTTTGGATTATTTTTTAAAAATGTAAAATGGTGATCTTGCATATGTTTAATATAGTATTTCCATTTCTATTGTTTTATATTAAATTTTTTTTTTTTTTAGAAATTATCTATATCATGGTAAACTTACATATGTTTAATACAATATTTTCATTTTTAATGTTTTATTTTTACATATTTGTTTTTATTTTCGAAATTATATTTGTCAGTAATGATAAAATGTAAAACTATATATTATATCAATATCTCGAAAATGTAAAACTAAACAAAATATGATAATAATATTAATGATGACACATGGCATGTTTGAGAAGTGGGTTTTTACGCTAATGTGGACGCTCCCTAGAGCCTCAAAAATCTCCTTTTATTAGTATAGATTTCTATTTCTTATTCTTTATTTTACTTCATAACTATATTTTAAATTTTAAGATAGTGTTTAATGTTTAATGTACCTTTTTCATTTTTTAAATTGTGTATTAATTTAGTATATTATATATGTACTTAATATCTATATTTACATATTTAAATGTATATTTATTTTTAATGTAATATTTCCATTTTTAAATTATATATTTACTTACTATTTCTTTTTATTATACTATGTATTTCCATTTCTTATACTTTATTTTACTTAATATCTATATTTTACATTTTAAGATAAATGTTTAATGATTAAAGTACTTTTTTAATTTTTACTATCCAGTGGCCATAGGTTTGCATGCATATGCATGTAACAAAGCTTGCACTATCTCAAAAGCCTACAAATTGAGTTGAGTAGTTAAAAAATGGTCAAAAAGTATAAGCCAAACAAAAAGAAAGCTGGTACTCAACCCTACAGGTATAGGTGGTATTCCATAAGTAAAACTAGACCATGACCCGCCCGACCGGGCGGGTGTTTTGTTTTCTTTTAATTTTTAGGTTAATACTAAATGATGTAAAATAAAAAAATGAAGTATCAATTAAGTGGTTACAAATTATTTATGGGTTTAATTTTGACAGAAGAATACCGAAAAGTTTGTTGTTTGATCCGCGCAAGTGTTTATTTTTATATATTTTATAAGTGATAATATATATTTCTTTACCCGTTTAAATAATTATTTAAAATGACATTTTAAACACACAATTTTATAGTTTATATTGAGTAATTTTATTTTATCTTATAAACTATCATTGTCATACTTATTTTAAAAATATGACTCGTATATCTGCACAAATGTTTTTATTTTATTTTTATGGATCAAAATTTTATGATAAAGTATAACTAAATTGTTTTATTTACTATTTAAAATATATGGTCCTATATATTTCTACTTTTTAACTTTTATTATTCTGAATTTACCTTGAACTATTATTTATATAAAAATATACATAACATGATATGTTTATATTAATCTTTTTATTATATATTATATAAATGTTTCTTTTTGTGATTTTTATTTTAGTTATTACTTATAAATAATAAAAATATAATTATATATCTTTGAAAAAAATATTGTTCATTAACTATTTAAAGATATGTAGATAATTAATAAGAAAAAATCCTAAAAGGTAGGTTAATTAATATTGGAATTAATTATTATGTATATGGAATTAGTAAAAAAATTTCTATATAATTTATTTATTTAATTACGAAAGGTATATATAAAAATAATCATTTTTATTAGTTGTTGTTGCCATAATTTTTTTCAGTTAAAATTTGATTTTGGAAATGCATTAATTAAAGTGAAAAGACAAAGAATCCTATAAGGTAGGGTAATTAATAACTTCAGTGGCATAACATTGTAAATAATTAGAAAAACTCAGGGGTATTTTATATGGGTACTTCTCTTTTAATAATATAGATGGACTACAAGGAAGATATGAATCAGAGGAATGACTTTGTTGTTGTTATAGCATGAAGTTCAAGCTCGGTAATTATATGAACAGACCAAACAAGTGTAATAGATCGTTCTGGAAACATCCTTTGGGCAGGCCATGCAAGTCACTTGAAGGAGACCACCACTGGATATCTGAGAGTGGTGAAGCTTGTTTGAAGTTTGAAGATGGTGAAGTATCATCATAGAAGAATACTTGGCGCGTCGAAGAGTGTCGAAGCTGTAGTTATAATTTAATTGTGTATTTGCTTATTATTATTACTTTTGTATATTATATATATATACTTAATATCTATATTTTATATTTTAAAATAGATGTTTAATGATTAATGATTAGTGGATTTTTCCATTTTTCAATTGTGTAGAGAATGATCAAATTTATAACTTTATTATGTTATATCCATTGAAGCCCATTATTAGTTCATTAAACTTTATATACATTTTTTATTTATTGTATTCATATTCTTCGTAACTTTCTTATACCAACTGTTGGCAATTTTGTATCACACTTAACTTACAGTTGAGAAAGCTATTTCATTCATATTTTTCTGATGTACAATATTACTTAAAAAGAGATATCAAAACGATATCTGGTTTAGTCTTTGTGGTAAAGAAGGAGAAAGAAGGAGAAAGAAGGAAAAATGATACATATTCTACTCATTTGCCAGGGACATGACGCTTAGATCACAAAAGTAATGATAAAGCCACCTTTGGTTTCCTAAGGCCTTGATACTTGAAGGTCAAAGCTTCATTGCTACATTACTGTAAACTTTCTGGATTATCTTTTAGTAATTAGGGTTTAAGATTTAGTATTTAGGGTTTAGTGTTTTAGGTTTAGAGTTTAGGATTCCGTTGACGATATTAACAAAGTTAAAAATAAACTATATCTTACGCCATAAAGAATATAGTTATTATGAATAGTGACCTATTAATAACGTTCACGATATCATCAATATTTTGGATTATTTTTAAAAAATGTAAAATGGTGATCTTACATATGTTTAATGTAGTATTTCCATTTCTAATCTTTCATATTTACATATTTTATTTTCGAAATTATATATATATCATGGTAATCTTACATATGTTTAATGTAGTATTTTGGATTATTTTTAAAAATGTAAAATGGTGATTTTACATATGTTTAATGTAGTATTTCCATTTCTAATGTTATCATATTTACATATTTTTTTTTATTTTTGAAATTATATATATATCATGGTAATCTTACATATGTTCAATGTAGTATTTCCATTAGAATGTTGTATATTTACATATTAGTTATTATTTGCGAAGTTATATTTCTGAGTAATATTAAAATGTAAAACTAAACATAATAAGGTAATAATATTAATGATGCCATGTGGCAGCTTTTAGAAGTGAGTTTTTATCCTGTTGTGGACGCTCCATGGAATCTCAAAAGACTCCTTTTATTAGTATAGATTAATGTACTTTTCTATTTTTAATTGTGTATTTTCTTACTATTATTATTATTATTACTATTATTATTATTGTATATTATATATTTATTTAATATCTATATTTACATTTTAAGATAGATGTTTAATGGTTAATGCACTTTTTACTTTTTCAATTGTGTATTTTCTTATTAATATTATTTTTGTATATTCTATATTTACTTAATAATCTATAGATTTTGCATTTAGGATAGATGTTTAATGCTTAATGTATTTTTCCATTTTTTTAAATTGTGTATTTTCTTATTTTATATTTAATTCTTATATTATTTATTAAAATTTAAAACTATATATTATATCAATATTTCTAAAATGTAAAATTGAACATAATAAGGTAATAATATTAACAATATTTGCAGATTATTTTTTAAAAATGTAAAATGGTGATCTTACATATGTTTAATGTAGTATTTCCATTTCTAATGTTTTATATTTACACATTTTTTTTTAAATTTATTGATCAGTAATATTAAAATATAAAACTAAACATAGTAAGATAATAAAATTAATGATGCCACGTGACATCTTTCGAAAGTGGGTTTTTAAGCTGATGTGGACGATCTATAGAGCCTTTAAAAGGTTCCTTTTATTAGTATAGTTTCTATTTCTTATTCCTTATTTTACTTAATAACTATATTTTACATTTTAAGATAATGTTTAATATACCTTTTCCATTTTTTAAATTGTATAATTTATTATTATTATTTTACTATATTATATTTTTACTTAATATCTATATTTACATATTTTAATTTATATTTACTTTTAGTTTACTATTTCCATTTTTAAATTATATATTTACTTATTATTTATTTTTCTTTATACTGTGTATTTCCATTTCTTATACTTTATTTTACTTAATATCTATATCTTACATTTTATGATAGATGTTTAATGATTAATGTGTTTTTTTCATTTGTAATATTCAGTGGCTGTAGGTCTGCATGCATGTGCATGTAACAAAGCTTGCAGTATATCAAAAGCCTACAAATTGAGTTGAGGAGTTAAAAAAATGGTCAAAAAGTATAAACCGAAGAAAAAGAAAGCTGGTACTCACCCCTACAACTATAGGCGGTATTCCATGAGTAGCAAGGACTACATGGAAGAGATGAATCAGATGAATGACTTTGTTGTTGTTATAGCATGAAGTGAAAGCTCGGTAATTACATGAACAGACCAAACAAGTGTAGTAGATCGTTCTAGAAACATCCTTTTGGCAGGCCATGCAAGTCACTTGAAGGAGACCACCACTGGATATCTGAGAGTGGTGAAGCTTTTTTGAAGTGTGAAGATGGTGAAGTATCATCATAGAAGAATACTTGGTGCGTCGAAGAGTGTTAAAGCTGTAGTTATATTTTAATTGTGTATTTGTGTATTATTATTACTTTCGTATATTATATATTTATTTAATATCTATATTATACATTTTAAGATAGATGTTTAATGATTAATGCACTTTTCCATTTTTCAATTATGTACTTTCTTATTAATATTATTTTCGTATATTCTATATTTACTTAATAATATCTATATTTTTCTTTTCAGATAAATGTTTAATGCTTAATGTACTTTTTCCATTTTTAAATTATTTGTTTTCTTTTTATTATATATATATATATAATTCTTATATTATAAATTAAAATATAAAACTATACATTATATCAATATTTTGAAAATGTAAAACTAAACATAATACAGTAATAGTACTATCAATATTTTCGGATTATCTTTTTAAAATGTAAAATGGTGATTTTACATAATCTTTTAATAGTCCTAAACACTAAATCCTAAACCAAGGTTAACCCTAAACCCTAGGGTTAACTCTAAACACTAATTCTATACCCAGATTCTAGACTCTAAATTCTAAACCCAAACCTTATACACTAAACCAGAGTCCTATATCCTTAACTCAAACTGTTTTACATTATGTGTTAAAAAATTTAAATATTATATCAATTTATTCAATAACAGAAATTGTTTTTAATATCCATTTTAAAGTAAATTATCTATTGGAAGAAAAAAATGAATGAAATAGCTTTCTCAGTTGTAAATTAAGTGAGACTCAAACTTGTATTCAACATTTGGTCTAACACAATTATGAGCTATATCGATAGGATATGCATATAATAAATAATAACTATATTTTTTTTTATTGAATTAATAACGGACTTCAGTGGAAATTATATAAATTGAGCTGAGTAGTTAAAAGAAAAAAGGTCAAAAAGTATAAACCAAAGAAAAAGAAAGTTGTTACTCACCCCTACAGGTATAGGCGGTATTCCATCAGTAGAAGAGACTACAGGGAAGAGATGAATCAGAGGAATGAATTTGTTGTTGTTATAGCATGAAGTGCAAGCTCGGTAATTACATGAATAGACCTAACAAGTGTTGTAGATCGTTCTGGAAACATCCTTTTGGCAGGCTATGCAAGTCACTTGAAGGAGACCACCACTGGATATCTGAGAGTGGTGAAGCTTGTTTGAAGTTTGAAGTTTGAAGATTGTGAAATATCATCATAGAAAAGTACTTGGCGCGTCGAAGAGTGTCGAAGCTGTAGTTATATTTTAATTATGTATTTGCTTATTATTATTACTTTTGTATATTATATATTTATTTAATATCTATATTTTATATTTTAATATAGATATTTAATGATAATGCACTTTTCCATTTTTCAATTGTGTATTTTCTTATTAATATTATTTTTGTATATTCTATATTTACTTAATAATATCTATATTTTGCATTTAAGATAGATGTTAATGCTTATTGTACTTTTTCCATTTTTTAAACTGTGTATTTTTATTATTCTATATATAATTCTTATATTATATTTTAAAATGTAAAACTATACATTAGATCAATATTTCGAAAATGTAAAACTAAACATAATAAGGTAATAATATTATCAATATTTTTCAGATTTTTTTTTGAAATGTAAAATGGTGATCTTACATATGTTTAATGTAGTATTTCAATTTATAATGTTTTATATTTACATATTTTTTTTTTATTTTCGAAATTATATATATCATGGTAAGCTTACATATATTTAATGTAGTATTTCCATTTAGAATGTTGTATATTTACATATTAGTTATTATTTTCGAAATTATATTTATCAGTAAAATTAAAATGTAAAACTATAAATTATATAAATATTTTGAAAATGTAAAGCTAAATATAATAAGATAATCATATTAATGATGCCACGTGGCATCTTTCGGAAGTGGGGTTTTACGCTGATATGGACGCTTCCTGGAGCCTCAAAAGGCTCATTTTATTAGTATAGACTAAGAATTAATCTGCGCTATGCGCGGAACATCTATGATTTTATTTTGAGTGTTCAAAAAAATGTTAAAAAATAATATTGTATTTTGAATTGTATGTTATTGAGTTTAAAATTATCGTATTGTAATTTTTAGGTGAGTATTTTTTGTGATCTTTGAATTTGTGTTGTTCGTATAGTTAATCTAAATAATATTGATACTTAACCATTTATTGTTTTTCTAAAAGTAGAAAATAATGATATATCAAAACGTATCTAATACATGTCAAATGATAGTATAATACATCTTAATCATTTATTGTTTTTTATTTTTAAAAAAAAATTCTTAAAATATTTATATTTAACAACATTATATATATAATATAATATTTTATGTTTGGAAGATTAGTTTTTATATAATTTCTGTATAATTTAAAAAACAATGTAAGATATTATATATTGATAACTGAATAAGAAGCTGAATTTATTACTTGAAAATTAAATATTTATATTTTTTGTCTTCATGCTTATATTCACCAACAACATTATTGATATTTATAACTCATTATGTTTTAAAAATCAAAATTTTAAATAATATTCTAATTTAAGAAATTAAATTCATCACCGATTATGTTCTTTAAACAATATTTGAAAGCTTTTAAAAACTAGTTTTAAGCATAACATTACTATTAGTCAAATTAAAGTTATTTATTTAAAAATTTTATAAAAAAACTTTCATATCTTTTTATATAGTGTTTGGATTATATAATTTTGAATACTTAAAATCAATTGGGCCAAAAAAGTAATTTGAAACCCAAGAAAATTATGGATTAGAATAATTTAATTTGGGGGAATACCTTTGAGTCTATAAGGATAATATCAACTCCTAGGAGTAGGTTTTTATTTTGGAAGTTGTGGGCTTCCCACCAATGAATCAATCTAATCAAAAGTTCATTGTTACAAAAATCTTCTTCGAGGTCATCAAACGTTTTTGGGACGACAAAAGTTGATGGCGAAGCCATTTTTTTTTCCTGAAGTTCTTTGGAATCTTCTTTGATGAATGTGGGGTTGATGTCGATGTAATAATGAGTTTTATAGGGAATTATTTGATGTAAAATTATACATTTTTCTTTTTTTTTTGCTTAATATAGTATTTCGATAGTAAAATTAAACATAATACGATAATAATATTAATGATGCCACATGGCATATTTCGGAAGTGGTTTTTACGGTGATGTTGACGCTCCCTAGAGCTTCAAAGTCTCCTTTTATTAGTATAGATAGATTTCCATTTCTTATTCTTTATTTTACTTCATAACTATATTTTACATTTTAAGATAGTGTTTAATGTTTAATGTACCTTTTCCATTTTTTAAAATGTGTATTATTTTAGTATATTATATATATACTTAATATATATATTTACATATTTAAATGTATATTTACTTTTAATGTACTATTTCCATTTTTAAATTATATATTTACTTATTATTTATTTTTCCTTATACTGTGTATTTCCATTTCTTATATTTTATTTTACTTAATATCTATATTTTACATTTTAAAATAAATGTTTAGTGATTAAAGTACTTGTTTTCATTTTTAATATCCAGTGGCCGTAGGTCTGCATGTATATGCATGTAAAAAAGCTTGCACTATTTCAAAAGCCTACAATTAAGTTGAGTAGTTAAAGAAAATGTCAAAAAGTATAAGCCAAGGAAAAAAAAAGCTGGTACTCACCCCTACAGGAATAGGCAGTATTCCATGAGTAATATGAACTACAAGGAAGAGATGAATAAGAGGAATGACTTTGTTGTTGTTATAGCATGAAGTGCAAGCTCGTCCATTACATGAACAGACCAAACAAGTGTAGTAGATCGTTCTTGAAACATCCTTTTGGCAGGCCAATGAAGTCACTTGAAGGAGACCACAACTGGATATCTGAGTGTGGTGAAGTTTGTTTGAAGTGTGAGTATGATGAATTATCATCACAGAAGAATACTTGGTGCGTCGAAGAGTGTCGAAACTTTAGTCATATTTTAATTCTGTATTTTCTTATTATTATTACTTTTGTGTATTATATATTTATTTAATATCTATATTTTAAATTTAAAGATAGATGTTTAATGATTAATGAAATTTTCCATTTTTCAATTGTGTATTTTCTTATTAATATTATTTTCGTATATTCTATATTTACTTAATAATATCTATATTTTGCATTTAAGATAGATGTTTAATGCTTAATGTACTTTTCCATTTTTAAACTGTTTATTTTCTTATTATTATTTATATATAATTCTTATATTATCTGAAAATTTAAAACTATACATTATACCAATATTTCGAAAATGTAAAACAAAACATAATAAGGTAATAATACTATCAATATTTTAGGATTATCTTTTTAAAATATAAAATGGTGATTTTACATATGTTTAATACAGTATTTCCATTTCTAATTTTTTATATTTACATTTTTTTCAAAATTATATTTATCATTAGTAATAAAAGGTAAAACTATATATTATATCAATATCTCGAAAATGAAAAACTAAACATAATACGATAATAATATTAATGATGCCACGTGGCATATTTCAGAAGTGAGTTTTTACGCTGATGTGGATGCTCCATGTAGCCTCAAAAGGCTCCTTTTATTAGTATAGATTTCCATTTCTTATTCTTTATTTTAATTAATAACTATATTTTACATTTTATCATAGTGTTTAATGTTTAATGCCCATTTTTTAAAATTGTGTATTATTTAGTATATTATATATTTACTTAATATCTTTATTTACATATTTCATTGCATATTTACTTTTAATGTACTATTTCCATTTTAGATAATATATTTAATTATTATTTATTTTTCTTTATATTGTGTATTCCATTTCTTATACTTTATTTTACTTAATATCTATGATTTACATTTTAGGATAAATGTTTAATGATTAATGTATTTTTTTTCATTTTTAATATTCAGTGGTCGTAGGTTTGCATGCATGTGCATGTAACAAAGCTTGCAGTATCTCAAAAGCCTAAAAATTGTGTTGAGTAGTTAAAAAAGAAAAAGGTCAAAAAGTGTAAGCCAAAGAAAAAGAAAGCTAGTACTCACTCCCCTACATGTATAGGCGGTATTCCATGAGTAGAAGTGACTACATGGAAGATATGAATCAGAGGAATGACTTTGTTGTTGTTATAGCATGAAGTACAAGCTCGGTAATTACATGAACATACCAAACAAGTGTAGTAGATCGTTCGGGAAACATCCTTTTGGCAGGCCATGCAAGTCACTTGAAGGAGACAACCACTGGATATGTGAGAGTGGTGAAGCTTGTTTGAAATGTGAAGATGGTGAAGTATCATCATGGAAGAATACTGGGCGCTTTGAAGAGTGTCGAAGCAGTAGTTATATTTAAATTGTGTATTTGCTTATTATTATTACTTTTGTATAATCTCTTATATATTAAAGGAGAAACATTTGAAAAATGGTAACCTCATTTTTGTAATAATTAAAAAATACCTCATGCTTAGGTGTCACTCAATTAGATAGTCAATTATATTCAATTGAAAAATAAGTAGGCCCATATTCGATTTTTATATGTCGCTCGATACATTCGTTGGTCAAATTATATGATATGATGACATGATATGATATTTATGATAGAAGCATTTATGATTGTTCCCCTAGATATAATTACTATTTTATTTTCTTTCCATAAAAAAAACCTACGAATTACCATAAATGACTAATATATATATATATATATATATATATATATATGACAATTAATGATTCTAATAATAAATATTTGATAACAATTTATATATCCTCCATCAATTTTCTTTAATTTTATATTATTAAAATAAATTAAACAATCAAATTAGCTATAAAATTAAACTTTAGATTTTTTCGTATAGGTTATAATTTGAATTTAAAAAAACGAGAATAAATAACTAAAACTATTAAAATTATTATGTTAAAAATTAATGATCAATAGTTTAACATTTTTATTATAAAAGATATACATGATTTTAAAACCATATAAGTAAAAAGTATCATTCAATAATAAAACAAATACATATACAGATTAAACTATATACCATATAAGATTACATAAATATTTTTATTTCAAAAATTTCAAGAACATTTATAAATTATAAACTTATTAAATTTTTCACTTTGAAAATTTTTGTTATCAATGATTTAAATATCTTAGTTCTTTTTTAATTTTATATTTTTAAAAGATATTAAACAATCAATAATATGTTATTTTTGGTATATACCATACAAACCGAATGGATGTGATTTTTAACTAATATGATTGTTTAATTTATTTTAATAATATAACATTAAAGAAAAATGATGGAGGATATATAAATTGGTATCAATATTTACTATTAAAATCATTAATTATCATATATATTAGTCATTTATGGTAATTCCGTAGGTTTTATTTAAGGAAAGAAAATAAAATAGTAATTATATCTAGCGGAACAGCCATAAATGCTTCTATCGTAAATATCATATCATATCATATCATCATATCATATAGTTTGACCAACGAATATATCTAGCGACATATAAAAATCGAATGTGGACCTGCTTATTTTTCAATTGAATGTAATTGACTACCTAATTGAATGACACCTAAGCATGAGTTCTTTTTAATTATTATAAAATTGAGGTTACAATTTTTCAAATGATTTTTTTTTATCTTTAAACAAACAGAGTTGTGTTCAATCGAAGACATACTGGTTTGATGAGCACTAAATATAGAAGAATATAAAAACTTTTCTTTCATGCTTCTGTTTTGTTTTTTATTTTTATTTTCAAAATTTATTGTTTTGATATTAATTCTAGATTTGATCATTTATTAGATGATAGAAGCCTTTTTGTTTTTATTCTTTTTATTTAAATATATATTTTTTTTAATAAATGACTCTGTGACAATATGACTCTAAATATGATCATATTATATATTTGTATAATATATAATATGATCTCAAACTAAATAATTATGTTTTTTGGTATAAAACTAAATAAACTGAAAACCGATGGTATATAAACCAAAATCAAACTGAAGTACATATATATTTAGAATAGTAATTATATTTTAATAATCGAAATACCAAAAAATCGAGCTGAACCGAAACTCGATATTCGGATTGAACACCTCTAATCCAAATGAAACCGAACGAATGTTTCATTTTGCAAAACATAATAAAAATAATAACTTCATCCCGCGCAAGGCGCGGGTCTTATCCTAGTATATATTTATTTAATATCTATATTTTACATTTTAAGATAGATGTTTAATGATTTATGCACTTTTCCATTTTTCTATTATGTATTTTCTATTATTATGTATATAATTCTTATATTATATATTGAAATGCAAAACTATATATTATATCAATATTTCAAAAATGTAAAACTAAAGATAATAAGGTAATAATATTATAAATATTTTCGGATTATTTTTTTTAAATCTAAAAGGGTAATCTTACATATGTTTAATATAGTTTTTCCATTTCTAAAGTTTTATATTTACAATATTTTGTTTTCGAAATTATATATATCATGGTAAACTTATATATGTTTAATGTAGTATTTCCATTTAAAATGTTGTATATTTACATATTAGTTATTATTTTCCAAATTATAATTATCAGTAATAATAAAATGTAAAATTATACATTATATCAATATTTCAAAAATGTAAAACTAAATATAATACAATAATAATATTAATGATGCCATATGTCATATTTCGGAAATGGGTTTTTACGCTGATGTGGACGCTCCCTAGAGCCTCAAAAAGGTCCTTTTATTAGTATATATTTCCATTTCTTATTCTTTATTTTACTTCATAACTATATTTAACATGTTAAGATAGTGTTTAATGTTTGATGTACCTTTTCCATTTAAAACAAAATTGTATTATTTTAGTATATTATATATTTACTTAATATATATATTTACATATTTAAATGTATATTTACTTTTAATGTACTATTTCCATTTTTAAATTATATATTTAGTTATTATTTATTTTTGTTTATACTGTGTATTTCCATTTCTTATACTTTATTTTACTTAATATCTATATTTTACATTTTAAGATAAATGTTAAATGATTATTTTTTTTCCATTTTTAATATCCAGTGGCCGTAGGTCTGCATGCATGTGCATGTAACAAATCTTGCACTATCTCAAAAGCCTACAAATTGAGTTGATTAGTTAAAAAAAAAGGGTCAAAAAGTATAAACCAAAGAAAAAGAAAGCTGGTACTCACCCCTACATGTATAGGCGGTATTCCATGAGTAAAAGGGACTACAAGGAAGAGATGAATCAGAGGAATGAATTTGTTGTTGTTATAGCATGAAGGGCAAGCTCAGTTATTACATGAACAGAGCAAACAAGTGTAGTAGATCGTTATGGAAACATCCTTTTGGCAAGCCAATGAAGTCATTTGAAGGAGAACACCACTGGATATGTGAGAGTAGTGAAGCTTGTTTGAAGTGTGAAGATGGTAAATTATCATCATAGAAGAATACTTGGCGGGTCGAAGAGTCGAAGCTTTAGTTATATTTTAATTGTGTATTTGCTTATTATTATTACTTTTGTATATTATATATTTGGTTAATATCTATATTTTACATTTTAAGATAAATGTTTAATGATTAATGCACTTTTCCATTTTTCAATTTTTTAATTTTTTATTAATATTATTTTTGTATATTCTATATTTACTTAATAATATCTATATTTTGCATTTAAGATAGATGTTTCATGCTTAATGTACTTTTTCCATTTTTAAATTGTTTATTTTCTTATTATTATATATATAGTTCTTATATTATATATTAAAATGTAAAACTATACATTATATCAAGATTTTCGGATTATCTTTTTAAAATGTAAAATGGTGTTTTTACATATGTTTAATACAGTATTTCCATTTCTAATTTTTTTATATTTACATGTTTTTTTCGAAACTATATTTATCAGGAATTGTAAAATGTAAAACTAAATAATATATCAATATCTCGAAAATGCAAAACTAAACATATTACGATAATAATATATTAATGATGGCACGTGGCATATTTCAGAATTGGGTTTTTACGTTGATGTGGGTTCTTTCTGGAGCCTTAAAAAGCTCCTTTTATTAGTAAAAATTTCGATTTCTTATACTTTATTTTAATTAATAAGTATATTTTACATTTTAAGATAGTGTTTAATGTTTAATGTTTAATGTACCTTTTCTCTTTTTTAAATTGTGTATTATTTTAGTGTATTATATATTTACTTAATATCTATATTTACATATTTAAATGTATATTTACTATTAATGTACTATTTCCATTTTTAAATTATAAATTTACTTATTATTTATTTTTCTTTATACTGTGTATTTCTATTTCTTATACTTTATCTTAGTTAGTATCTATATTTTACATTTTAAGATAGACTAGATTTTGACCCGCGCAACCGCGCGGATGTTTATTTTCGTGTATAGTTAGTTATATAAAAATTTTGTTTTCATTTGTAAATTGTTATATATTATAGTAATCACATATTTACGATATGTATAGTAAATGTTTTTCAAACATAATCTCTATAATATTATTTGAGAAGTCAGTTTCCTATGTGTCGTTCTCACGTTCATTCTCACGATGGTTGATTACACTGATACCCTTAATGAATTAAAAATAGTTGAAAATAATATTATTAATTCTTTTATTTTTAGTTTTTCCTTTTCAAAAATTTCCAAAAAGATATGTAATAAAAAGGCCTTTTTTTATAAAGTCATAAAAAACAAATTTAAAATGAAAATATATGTATATATAATATGATTTCATAAAAAAGGAAAGTTGACAAAATAGTAATAATACATTTAAAAATATTTTTAAATAACATAAAAAATATGTATATATAATATTATTTCATAAAAAGGAAAGTTCACAAAATAGTAATAATACATTTAAAATATTTTTAAATAACATAAAATATACTTGAGCAATAAAATAGTTTATAATTAGTATTATTGAATTTTTATTTATTTTTCATATATTTAGTTGACTATAATATCTTTCAATTACAGAAAATTATCTAGAACTTATATATTACTTATATAATATTATTTTCAAATACAATCACAATTTTGTGTAGTGCTTATTTTAAGAGATATTAAAAAATAAAAATAAATTTAACAATAAACATCGTTTGGTCAAAATAATTGTTCTAATGAGCTAGATATATGATATTTTATCATTATTAAAATTATTTATTTTATTAATATTAATTGTTTTAAATTTTATGTTTTATGTTTGTGAAACTAAATATAACCATAATCAAAATATCAAAGCAAATCTGAATTCTCAATTTAAGATTATTTAAAATAAATTTCAGTTTACATTCAA
>CAKOAT010995557.1:305419-326812 GCA_932364175.1 Eruca vesicaria subsp. sativa
ATTAACAAATAAAAATAAATACTAACCAACTCTTACAATTTTAGTTCTTTTGTAAAATTTATATATATATCCATGAGACTTTAGAATATTTTTGTTATATTAATTTACGTATTTTGGAATCAGACACTTTAGTTACTTTTTAATTCATTCTAAGCACAATATATCTTAAGTTATACATAATTTTCATAAAATATATTTACATATCTAAGACAACACCCACCATATGCAAATAAGTAACTAATTAAAAATTATTATATTTTAAAAATACTACAGTTGAATTCAGAGATGCAATCCAATTTATCCAAATGATAACTAAACCAACCATAAAACAACAAAATTGACTAGATATAACATATATAAAATTACAGTATAAGTAAAGTAATATAGTACTATTAATATAAATGATGCATACAAATTATAAATTAATTTAAAATTAAACGTAAATAATAATCAATTATTATTATATATCTTATATATTAAAATAGAAGTCATGACTTGACTTCATGTGTGATTTTTTTAAAAATGGACTATTACTAGAAAGTCATGTTAGATTAACTCTCTAATAGTTTTATTATTATTATATCTTATGAAAAATCATACCTATAATAACAGAGATACATTTAACAATTTGGTTTTGGTAAATTACCCCCACACTTTCCAACTTAATCACGCAAAATATGTCAATAGATATAAATTTAGGAATCTTCTATTATTTATAAGGAAATATGTCAATAATAGTTAAATGCATCCACAATATCTTAACAAAAAATCATAGATTCGTAATATGAAATATTTATATACCCTAACAAAATTTGCACGCTATATATATTAGATAAATTTATTTCGATGTAAATTTTTAAAATTATATTGTTTTAAAAAAGAAATTGTTTAAAAAATTCTTTTTAATAATTTTTTTTATAATATTAATTTATGAAGCTATAATTTTAGTTTTTAGCAAAAAATTCTTCGAAATTTATATTATCTTTGCAAATTAAAATATACTAATATTTAATCAAGCTCTATTTATATTACTTTATCTAAAAATGAAATACTAATCTAACAAACAATAATATATAGAAAAAGAAACAAATACATGTTTGAAAAACATGTATAATATAGAAAATTTGAAACAATCTATTTGATTAAAACACGTATTATATAATATTATTATGTTTGAAAAATATTTACTATACATATAGTAAATATGTGAATACTATAATATATACTAATTTACAAGTGAAAAAAATGTTTATATAACTAACTATAAACGAAAACAAACACCCGCGCGGTTGCGCGGGTCAAAATCTAGTTTAAGTTAAAAATATTTATACCCGTGCATGAGCACGGGAAAATGATCTAGTAATATTATATAATACGTGTTTTAATCAAACAAATTGTTTCAAATTTTTTTATATTATGCATGTTTTTCGAACATGTGTTTGTTTCTTCTTCTATATTTTATTGTTTGTTAGACTGGTATTTCATTTTTAGATAAAATAATATAAATAGATCTTGATTAAACATTATTATATTTTAATTTTCAAAGATAATATAATCTTCAAAGAAATTTTTGCTAAAAACTAAACATATAACTTCATAAATTAATATTATAAAGAATTTTATTAAAAAAAAATTAATACAATTTTTTTTCTAAAAAAATATAATTTTAAAAATTTACATCGAAATAAATTTATCTAGTATATATAGCGTGTAAATTTTGTTAGGGTATATAAATATTCCATATTACGAATCTGTGATTTTTTTAAATATATTGTGGATGCATTTAACTATTATTGACATATTTCCTTATAAATAATAGAAGATTCCTAAACTTATATATATTGACGTATTTTGCGTGACTAAGTTGGAAGGTGTGGGGTAATTTACCAAAACCAAATTGTTAAGTGAATCTTTGTTATTATAGATATGATTTTACATAAGATATAATAATAATAAGATTATTAGATAGTTAATGTAACATGACTTTCTAGTAATAGTCTATTTTTAAAAAAAAATCACACATAAAGTCAAGTCATGACTTCTGTTTTAATATATAAGATGTTTAATGATTAATGTATTTTTTTCATTTTTAATATCCAGTGGCTGTAGGTCTACATGCATGTGCATGTAACAAAGCTTGCACTATCTCAAAAGCCTACAAATGGAGTTGAGTCATTAAAAAAAAAAGAAAAAAGGTCAAAAAGTATCAACCAAAGAAAAAGAAAGCTAGTACTAACACCCCTACATGTATAGGCGGTATTCCATGACTAGAAGGGACTACATGGAAGATATGAATTAGAAGAAGGACTTTGTTGTTGTTATAGCATGAAGTGCAAGCTTGGTAATTACATGAAGAAACCAAATAAGTGTAGTAGATCGTTTTGGAAACATCCTTTTGGCAGGCCATGCAAGTAACTTGAAGGAGACAACCACTAGATATGTGAGAATGGTGAAGCTTGTTTGAAATGTGAAGATGGTGAAGTATCATCATAGAAGAATACTTGGCGCGTCAAAGAGTCGAAGCTTTAGTCATATTTTAATTGTGTATTTGCTTATTATTATTACTTTTGTATATTATATATTTGGTTAATATCTATATTTTACTTTTTAAGATAAATGTTTAATGATTAATGCACTTTTCCATTTTTCAATTTTTTATTTTTTTAAATAATATTATTTTTGTATATTTTATATTTACTTAACAATATCTATATTTTGCATTTAAGATAGATGTTTCATGCTTAATGTACTTTTCCATTTTTAAATTGTTTATTTTCTTATTATTATATATATAATTCTTATATTATATATTAAAATGTAAAACTATACATTATATCAAGATTTTCGGATTGTCTTTTTAAAATGTAAAATGGTGTTTTTACATATGTTTAATACCGTATTTCCATTTCTAATTTTTTATATTTACATTGTTTTCGAAATTATATTTATCAGTAATAGTAAAATGTAACACTAAATATTATATCAATATCTCAAAAATGCAAAACTAAACATAATACGATAATAATATTAATGATGGCACGTGGCATATTTCAGAAGTGGGTTTTTACGTTTTTGTTTTTTCTCTGGAGCCTTAAAAGGCTCCTTTTATTAGTATAAATTTCGATTTCTTATACCTTATTTTAATTAATAACTATATTTTACATTTTAAGATAGAGTTTAATGTTTAATGTACCTTTTCTATTTTTTAAATTGTGTATTATTTTAGTATATAATATATTTACTTAATATCTATATTTACATATTTAAATGTATATTTACTTTTAATGTACTATTTCCATTTTTAAATTATAAATTTACTTATTATTTATTTTTCTTTATACTGTGTATTTCCATTTCTTATACTTTATTTTACTTAATATCTATATTTTACATTTTATGATAGATGTTTAATGATTAATGTGTTTTTTCATTTGTAATATTCAGTGGCTGTAGGTCTGCATGCATGTGCATGTAACAAAGCTTGCAGTATCTCAAAAGCCTACAAATTGAGTTGAGGAGTTAAAAAAGGGTCAAAAAGTATAAACCGAAGAAAAAGAAAGCTGGTACTCACCCCTACAACTATAGGCGGTATTCCATGAGTAGCACGGACTACATGGAAGAGATGAATCAGAGGAATGACTTTGTTGTTGCTATAGCATGAAGTGAAAGCTCGGTAATTACATGAACAGACCAAACGAGTGTAGTAGATCGTTCTAGAAACATCATTTTGGCAGGCCATGCAAGTCACTTGAAGGAGACCACCACTGGATATCTGAGAGTGGTGAAGCTTTTTTGAAGTGTGAAGATGGTGAAGTATCATCATAGAAGAATACTTGGTGCGTCGAAGAGTGTTAAAGTTGTAGTTATATTTTAATTGTGTATTTGTGTATTATTATTACTTTCGTATATTATATATTTATTTAATATCTATAATATACATTTTAAGATAGATGTTTAATGATTAATGCACTTTTCCATTTTTCAATTATGTACTTTCTTATTAATATTATTTTCGTATATTCTATATTTACTTAATAATATCTATATTTTTCTTTTCAGATAAATGTTTAATGCTTAATGTACTTTTTCCATTTTTAAATTATTTGTTTTCTTTTTATTATATATATATAATTATTATATTATAAATTAAAATATAAAACTATACATTATATCAATATTTTGAAAATGTAAAACTAAACATAATACAATAATAATACTATCAATATTTTCGGATTATCTTTTTAAAATGTAAAATGGTGATTTTACATAATCTTTTAATAGTCCTAAACACTAAATCCTAAACCAAGGTTAACCCTAAACCCTAGGGTTAACTCTAAATACTAATTCTATACCTAGATTCTAGACTCTAAATTCTAAACCCAAACCTTATACACTAAACCAGAGTCCTATATCCTTAACTCAAACTGTAAACCCTTAACATAAACAGTTTTACATTATGTGTTAAAAAATTTAAATATTATATCAATTTATTCAATAACAGAAATTGTTTTTAATATCCATTTTAAAGTAAATTATCTATTGGAAGAAAAAAATGAATGAAATAGCTTTCTCAGTTGTAAATTAAGTGAGACTCAAACTTGTATTCAACATTTGGTCTAACACAATTATGAGCTATATCGATAGGATATGCATACAATAAATAATAACTATATATTTTTTTATTGAATTAATAACGGACTTCAGTTGAAATTATATAAATTGAGCTGAGTAGTTAAAGAAAAAAAGGTCAAAAAGTATAAACCAAAGAAAAAGAAAGTTGTTACTCACCCCTACAGGTATAGGCGGTATTTCATCAGTAGAAGAGACTACAGGGAAGAGATGAATCAGAGGAATGAATTTGTTGTTGTTATAGCATGAAGTGCAAGCTCGGTAATTACATGAATAGACCAAACAAGTGTTGTAGATAGTTCTGGAAACATCCTTTTGGCAAGCCATGCAAGTCACTTGAAGGAGACCACCACTGGATATCTGAGAGTGGTGAAGCTTGTTTGAGATAGATGTTTCATGCTTAATGTACTTTTCCATTTTTAAATTGTTTATTTTCTTATTATTATATATATAATTCTTATATTATATATTAAAATGTAAAACTATACATTATATCAAGATTTTCGGATTATCTTTTTAAAATGTAAAATGGTGTTTTTACATATGTTTATTACCGTGTTTCCATTTCTAATTTTTTATATTTACATTTTTTTCAAAATTATATTTATCAGTAATAGTAAAATGTAACACTAAATATTATATCAATATCTCAAAAATGTAAAACTAAACATAACACGATAATAATATTAATGATGGCACATGGCATATTTCAGAAGTGGGTTTTTACGTTTTTGTTTTTTTCTCTGGAGCCTTAAAAGGCTCCTTTTATTAGTATAAATTTCGATTTCTTATACTTTATTTTAATTAATAACTATATTTTACATTTTAAGATAGTGTTTAATGTTTAATGTACCTTTTCTCTTTTTAAATTGTGTATTATTTTAGTATATTATATATTTACTTAATATCTATATTTACATATTTAAATGTATATTTACTTTTAATGTACTATTTCCATTTTTAAATTATAAATTTACTTATTATTTATTTTTCTTTATACTGTGTATTTACATTTCTTATACTTTATCATAGTTAGTATCTATATTTTACATTTTAAGATAGATGTTTAATGGTTAATGTATTTTTTTTTATTTTTAATATCCAAGTGGCCGTAGGACTACATGCATGTGAATGTAACAAAGCTTGCACTATTTCAAAAGCTTACAAATTGAGTTGAGTAGTTAAAAAAAGAAAAAAAGTCAAAAAGTATCAACCAAAGAAAAAGAAACCTAGTACTAACACCCCTACATGTATAGGCGGTATTCCATGAGTAGAAGGGACTACATGGAAGATATGAATCAGAAGAAGGACTTTGTTGTTGTTATAGCATAAGTGCAAGCTCGGTAATTACATATGAACAAACCAAATAAGTGTAGTAGATCGTTCTGGAAACATCCTTTTGGCAGGCCATGCAAGTAACTTGAAGGAGACAACCACTAGATATGTGAGAATGGTGAAGCTTTTTTGAAATGTGAAGATGGTGAATTATCATCTCAGAAGAATACTTGGCGCGTCGAAGAGTCGAAGCTTTAGTCATATTTTCACTAGAAGAAAACTCGTCCTTCACTAGGACGAGTTTTCCTCGTTATTTCCTAGTAAATGACCATTTACTAGGAACTTACGAAGAAACGCGTTTCGTCGAAACACGTTCATCGTAAAGTCTTTTTCCTCGTAAGGTCCTAGCTAATTTACGAGGAAACTTTTCCTCGTAAACGCATGGATAACTTTTCCTCGTAAGGTCCTTGTAGTGTTTCCTCGTAAAGTCATAGTAAATAATTTCCTCGTAAGCTCGTAGTAATACATTAGGAGGAACTTACTAGAAAACTTTACGAGGACATTACTTCGAATCCTTTACGAGGATTTTGCTTCGAATAATGTTTTCCCTATTAAAAAATATTAATTATAAATATAAATAATATATTTTAAAAAAATTAAAAAAACCAAATTATTAATAAAAAATAAATAACTAAATAATATACACCTAATTTTTAAAATTCATAGTATGTAATTAAAAAAAAAAACTACGGATAGTGCTCGTTAAATTGCCGAACGAAATCGTCCTGGCTCGCCAAATCCTCCTCTTCAAAGTTGGTTGCCGGCTGTGACAGTGCTGGTGGAGGCTGTTGGGTTGGAAGCCCTCCGCTTTCCCATCTCTGACGCAACATCTCTGCCAATTGCGGGTTTCCAACCGCCAAAATGTCCTGGACATCAGTGAGAGAACTCACATGATCGGTGAGCGAACTCACATGAGACTGCGTCGCCTGCAACTCCGAGCGCAGCTGAGCATTGACATCGTGCTGCTCCTGAGCATAAGACGATGTCGCTGTGGGGACATCGTTAACAGAGCCAATCCCGACGATACGCCCATTGATATCACTCAAATGTTTAACCCTAAGGAGTGAATTACTCTCTCAAATAAGAGGTTCAATCGTAGTACTTAGGGATCGAATCCACAAGGACTCTAGAATCACACAACATATTATTAAGTCTTCGAAATAAAGCTAGACAATAAGATTTTAAACATTAACTTAAAAGATAGCAAGTAAATGCTTGATTGATTGATTGGTTTGTTAAGAAGAAAGAAGATAGTTAAAATTAGGTATTTTCTCAGGTATGACATACATGCAAATTGTAAAGGGTTTTTCTTATTCATAGTTCTAGATTCAGACTCTTAAGGAATTTAAGGATTAAATCTACTGGATTTCGGGTTAGGACTATCGTCCAATAACCTGATGGGAATATCGATCGATGTTTCTGTCGAACCTATCGATCGATGTAAATGCCGCTCTATCGGTCGACACGACAATCGTCTCGTCGATCGATAATGCATCCAGCGAGTGGTAAAGGTGTGTTTGAATGGATTATCTAGTTTTCATTAAATTAACTTAGACTTAGGGTATTTGCCAAGCTATCGCTTGTCCAAATTGATCCTAAAATCAGAGGCAAGGGTGATCAATCCTTGACCTTAGCATTCATTGATAACTAGATTCAGAAATATATTTTAAACACCCTAATAATGGTTAAATTCAATGCATGAGTCAACCTTAATGAGAAACCTAAATCTAAAAAGAGAGACTACTCAAACATATTCATGAGAGACAAAGTCATGATGGTCTGAATAATACTTTAAGATAATAAAAAGAAACAATAAGTAAAAAGGGAGTTCAAGATCTTCTCTGGAATTGTAGTTCAGATCTGTCTCTCCATCAAACTCTTCTCAAAGTGTAGCTAGATGCTTCTTCTAATTAGGTCTAAAAGGTCTCCAAAGTTGTCTACCTAGACTAGTACAAAACCCTCTTAATATAGCCTAACAGGCGGCCAGGGACTTAGTGTGTAAATTATTAAAACTCTTGTGAAGCAATTAGGGCTTCTAATCTTCATTTAATCGCTTGGATAACTTATGTATCGATCGATGTAAAATGTCATCTATCGATCGATACGAGTAATCATCTATCGGTCGATTCCTCTCAACGTGCATCGGTCGATAGCTTAAAGATCGTTTTGCTCATATCTTCATAAAGTCTCCATTTTAGCTCCAAAATGCATGTTTTATACCAGTGAGTACCTGAATCTGTAAAAGCTCTAAAAAGATACTAAAAGTATCCTTTTCTTTCCAAAAACATATATAAATCATGGCTGAAAACGGGTAAAATCCATGATATATCACCCATTTTTCCTAGGGGCGACCTGTAAATAAAAATATTAATAACTTTAAAAAAAAATTTAAATAAATAATAAAAATTAATAGTAAAACAAATTATTTACCTCCTCGTAAATCTTATCCACTTCAAGAGTGGATAATATGACTGGAGTCCCAGTCTGCTGAGTCAGCTGGGTCTGGCGTTCGTCAACCCAGGAAACAACCTCGTTGTAGATCCGCTCGGATCTAGGATCTACAAACTGCCCAGCCTTGTTCCGGTGGGTCCTCTCGTAAAGGTCTTTCAGAGATGGAAGAACTCCTGTCTCTTTAGCCTAAAAATAATTTTAAAATTAAATATTAATTTGGAATATTCAAATAGAGTAAAAATTAAATAGTTATTAAAAATCATCTTACCATGTCTAGACGAACTCTCCCGTGAGGTTTTCGACCCGTGGTGTGAAGCATCTTCGTGTTGCCATGCTCGTCTTTTGTCATGCGGTTCCCGGAGTTTGTGTTGGAGGTTCTGACCGAGTCCGGCAACCCCCAATATCTGATGAGGCCATCTGTGAGGGGTAAAACTCACTCTCTAGTTTAGGTTAGGTTTAGATTGGGGAAAAGACAATCGTGGGCTGAATCCTGTTAGGACTTAAAGAATGAATGTGATTGTATTTGATGAACAAGAGTTACAAAAGTGATTAAGACGAATACAAAGAAGTCACTTGAATGATTCGTGAACGATAATGTATGTGAAAATTTGTAAAAAGCGTGAATCCCCTTCTCTTCATTTCTTCCTCCTTTAAATAGCCTTAGGTCACGTTTAACCTCTCCTGATTATTCTCCGAGATTGCCTCCGTAAACTGAGGGATTTGCAACAGCTTCCTTTTGACCGAATCATACGCCTCTATCTTCGTATCCTAGGCTGTTTTATTAGGTTCCTGCAAGAGAAGCTAGACCTCTTCTTCGTGACCTCTTTCTCGTGACCTCTTTTATTGAAATCCTTGGAAGTAGCCTCCGTCCTTAGGTGAGCTCCATTCTCCTTTGAAATGATAATTTACGCGTGGCCCATTATTAGGCTTAATTTGATTGATCCGCTAATTTCAGCTAACGGGCCATATTTGGGCCCAACAGTTGCCCCCAGCTTTCGAGAAAAGATGCTTTTCTCGGGAGCTAAACCTAGCCGCCGAATCTTAACCTTTCGTTGAGATAATGATTACTCGTGATCTTCTCTCGAGGATATCTTCTACTTGATCCGACGATCATGATTGAATTTTAACGAAATCAACAACTCAGATTAAAAGAGTTTTGAAATAATTATTCTTCGATTTTCGAGGCTCGACGAGATATAAAGCTGTTTACATTAACTCCAACTTCCCCACTCTCTCCACGTCTTGATTTAGTTTCCCCAGGTATCTCCTTCTGGTTCTTTTTATTTTACTGCTTTTTTTTTACAGCCTTTTTCTTTCAAGTTCAAAACGAGGTTCGAGTAGATTCTCTCTAAAGTTTTACTCCGCGAATTCTAGTTTATCAGTTCCAGTTTTTTTTTTATTTTTCTCGATCTCTTTTCTTCGTGCCCTGTTATGACTGGACCGAGAGAAGGCTCTGGAGAGACCGGAATCTCTGCCGCTGGAGCTCGGATCATGAAGGTGAAAAAGGAGGTTGGTGAATCGGTGATGAAGGCTGAGAAGAAGAAAACTAAGGAGTCCATAGCCCAGAGAGTTTCCAAAAGAACAAAGAGAACCGGTGGCTCTAAGGAGAGCTTTCCCTCCGGGTCTCATCCACCCTCTGCGTTAAAGGGCCAGGAAATCGTCAATCTCATGGTCCAAGCTCTAGGCCGTAAGGAGTTAGCCAGGGCTTGTGAAGGCCATGAAACCCCCGAAATGGCTCCAGAAGGCTGGTTTTGTGTTCACAAGAAGTACATCTCTAAGAGTCATCTTAGGTTTCCCCTCCCTGATCTGCTATTAGACCTCCTGGATCATTACCAACTAGCCCTTTCCCAGCTCTGTCCATCCGTTATTCGAGTGATAAACGGTTTTATCACCAGGTCTAAGGAAGAAGGGGTTGCTGTCGGGATTAATGACTTGATGAATCTTTTCTTGATAAAGGAGAGTGCTTCGAAGGATGGTGGTAGTGGAACCTACTATCTCTCGAGTCGCCCTGGGTTGGGAATTTTTAAGTTTTCCAGTAGTGACGACGACTGGCGAAAGAAGTACTTTTTCGTGAGGATTGATCCTTCGACGGTCCCTGTGGGTCGTACTCTTAGGGCCGTTTGGTCTGATGTGTCTGGTTAGAATTATTAGGATTGTATTTATACATTTAGATTTGCAGTAACCTAATGATTACCTGGTATTGTTTGCAGATATTGAGGATCCTCCTGTACTTACCGGCAAGCTTACCAGGGCTCTCTTTCGAAAGCTACAACAAACTCCTTGTACCTGGACCTCTTATACCACTTCTCGCGTAGGTGCAGCCAGATTTCCAGATCGATACAACGCTTCCTTTTTAACTCCAATCCCGATCTCAGAGTTGGAAGGTTACGTATTCGTTTATTTCCATACGAATAAACTTGTTTTTATGAGTTCTGATTTCTAAAAGAATTTGTTGATGTAGTTTCCGAAGGTGACACAGTAGTAACAATTTCAACGGAAGCTAGTACTTCTGAAACCGAGAGAACCCAGTCGACCAAGATGCCTCTTCAACCATCGTTCCGATCCAGGGGTAGGCCAGCGAAAGCAGCCAGCACTTCTCGTGGAAGCGAGAAGAACCAAGGAGGATCCTTCCTTAGCTCTGTGAAAGAGGTTCTTGATGACGGAGCTTCCGTTCCAGCTAAGGATGCTAACCCGGTCGATGAACAAGGAGCTCAGGAGATTGCTCCTTATTCTGATGTTCAGGTTGCGGGAGACGATCTTCAGGTGATCAAGGATCCTTCTGAGACTGAACTCCCCAGGAGCAAGAGGTCACTAATCGATCAAGGCGATAGACCTTCTAGGTCTTCTTCGTCATCTTCGAGGGGAGGTACCGTTGGGTGGAATTTTGCTCACTCGAAGCCTGGGTCGATTCTTGATGATCCGTGGGGTTTGGCTACGCTGATGAGACACATGAAGCGAACATGGTGGTCTCTTCCGCCTGTTAACAATCTGACCAACAAGGACGAATTTATCGAGATTGCTCACTACTTGGGTCAGGTACAAATCTTTCCTCCCCCTTTTGTCGTTTTTCTCTTTTTTTTTTTTTAGAGATATTTATTTATGTTATTTGTTTCTCTATAGTTGGCTGGAGCTGTTAACAGGGCTCAGCTAATGTTTGAGGAAACAGTGAACAACGCGCCTAACGCTGAGGAGTTAACCCAGGTTACCGAGATGGTTAAGACTACCAAGATTGAGCGTGACCAAGCCAGAGCTCAGGTCTCGACACTTCGATCTGAAGTTGAGAGGCTCGGTTTGAAGTCTGACGCTCAGCAGGGGAAGATTGAGAGCTTGGAAATTGATGTTAGGGTAAAAAGTAAGAGGATTTCTGAGCTAGATAGTGCTCGAAAGATTGCTGAGCAACATGTTCAAGACTTGATTGCGTCGTCTCAAGTCAGCCAGAAGAACAAGGAGGCCGAAGTTAAATTTGCTGTTAGGAGGGGAAAGAAGGAGGTCATCGATGCCTACAATAAGATCCTTATCTCTGTTTAAGAGAAGTTCTCCAAGAAGAAGGATGAGGCTGATCTTCAGATCTACGCTCAGGAACTTCAAGCTAATACGGAGCTCTTGAAGGATTTGCTATCAAACGAGATTCAGAACGCTGAGGAGGAGTATAATCGTTTGATGTCTTTGATGTCGGAGGCCGTTGCTGCTTACGAGAGAGCTCAGGTCTCTGACTTCTCAGTCAGCAAGCTTCCTCTTCCTCAACTCTCAGATAGCTCAGGTACTTTCGAGGTTAACACGTTTAATCCATCCTTTTCTGGAGAGTACGGTTCTAATTTAGGTTTGATGGGTCCTGATTTAGCCCCAGTTGATGTGGTTCCGGGAGGTGATGGCAAGGAGATGGATGAAGATGTCCCGGGTAGTGAAGCAATCGAGGAGGATTGTGATGCTTCGAAGGTTTCTGGAGGTGGCGGTCAAAAGGGTTGAAGACCTGGTCTCCTTCCAGATTATTTCCCATGTTTCTAGGATGTCTGCCCTACGGGCTTTTTACTTATGTTTTTAAGACTTATAGCCTGAGGAGGCTTTTAAACCTTTGTTATGTTAGGATTTCTTTTGAACCGTTAATGGTCTGAGGAGGCTTTTAAACCTTGTCTCATTTCTCGGTTTTAATCTTTGTTTCAAGTTATTTAACTCGTTTTTGGTTTATTTTACTAAGATTCGAGTTATGTTTGGTTGTTTAGATTATCGGAACTGAGTTCCATGACCGGGTCAAAATCTTTTAGGGATCCAAATCTTTTTTAAGTAGCCTTTGAGGCCATTAAAAATAGCTTCTCGTCGTATCGAATTTGTTTGAATATTTTCGAGTCTTCGGAACTTACTGAAGTTCTTTAAGCTTTTAGGTTAAGGTTCGTAGGGACCTGAGCTCGTTCGGAGGGTTTAAGACCTCAGGTTCAGGTTTGCCGTGACCTGATTTAGATAGCAGGATCTTAAGACCTTAGGTCCGGGTTTGCCGGGACCTGATTTAGATAGTAGGATTTTAAGACCTTAGGTCCGGGTTTGCCGGGACCTGATTTAGATAGTAGGATTTTAAGACCTTAGGTTCAGGTTCGTCGTGACCTGATTTAGATGGTAGGACTTTAAGACCTTAGGTCAGGGTTATCGTGACCTGATTTAGATAGTAGGATTTTAAGACCTTAGGTTCATGTTCGTCGTGACCTGATTTAGATAGTAGGATTTTAAGACCTTAGATTCAGGTTCGTCGTGACCTGATTTAGATAGTAGGATTTTAAGACCTTAGGTTCAGGTTCATCGTGACCTGAATTTATTTGAAGGATTTTAAGACCTTAGGTCAGGGTTATCATGACCTAATTTAGATAGGAGGATTTTAAGACCTTGGGTTCAGGTTCATCGTGACCTGGATTTGCTTGAAGGAAATTTCGAGATATTCAAATGTAATTGTTTTATTGATAAATTTTGTAGAATACACAATAATCAAGGAACTAATGGCTTGGGCTGTGTGCTCTGAACACATGCCCTCTTTGAATGTAGCGATGAGTATGTTGAGGTGAGATTGCGGCTGCACTCATGACGGAGTTGCCTACGTACCCAGTCAAGGGATCAAGCCAGACGTAGTTCAATGAATTTTAGGTACCTAATGGTAGTATCTCTTGAGATTCATGGCATTCCATGATCGGATTTCGGGTACCCCGGTTCGTACCTTCATGAGCCTGTAAATGTCTGGTCGTATCACGTGGATGATTTGGTAGGGGCCTTCCCAATTGGTCCCTAGCTTTCCGGCGTTCGTCTCTTTGGTATGGTTAAAAACTTTCCTGAGTACCAGGTCACCTACAACGAATCGCCGGGACCTGACCTTGGAATTGTAATGTCGGGCCATTGCTTGTTGGTAATTTTGAATGCGGAGCAAGGCTTGATCCCATCGTTCCTCGATCAGGTCGAGGTTATCTGATAAGAGCTGATTGTTAGCTTCGGGATTTGTCGGACAGAGCTCTCGGCGGAGGCTCCCTGTGATGGTTTTGGCTGGGACGACAGCTTCCATCCCGTAGGCTAGGGAGAAAGGGGTTTCTTCCGTAGCTCTTCGTGGGGTGGTTCGGCATGCCCAAAGCACTTCGGGTAATCTTCCGGACCACAAATTTTTATCGATTCCAAGGCGTTTCTTGAGGTTTGCTAATACTGATTTATTAGCAGCCTCCGCCTGGCCGTTTCCCTGAGGGTATCGAGGTGTTGACATGGTGAGGCAAATTTTCCACTTGTCACAGAAGTCTTTGAAGTCGTTAGATATGAATTGCGATCCATTATCGGTTACGATTTCGTATGGGACGCCGTGGCGGCAAATGATGTCTCTCCATACGAGTCATTCGGTTTCGACTTTAGTTACCTGTTGGAAGGCTTCGGCTTCTATCCATTGTGTGAAGTAGTCTGTTAGGACCAGTAGGAAGCGTAGCTTCTGCCTTCCTGTTCCTGACACGACTAACGGTCCTACGATATCCATGGACCATCTCTCGAATGGGTATGGGGCGGATATCGAGGATAATTTCTCTGAGGGTTGGTGTATAAATGGTGCGTGTCTCTGGCATCTGTCGCATGAGGATGAGTAGACCTCGCAGTCAGCGATGATGGCAGGCCAGAAATAGCCTTGCCTTTCTATTCGGATAGCTAAAGCTCTTCCACCGGAGTGGTTTCCACAGGAACCATCATGCATTTCTTTCATGAGTCTGATAGCGTCGAGGCCGTGGACGCATCTCAGGTAAGGTCCCGATACGCTTCGTTTATAAAGGATAGATTCCATTATGCAGTATCTTGCGCTTATTGCTTTAATTTTTCGAGCTTCCCATTTATGGGGGGGGGACCTTGCCCTCCGAAATATACTGCATGATTGGGATTCTCCAGTCCTCTCTTCCTATGATTTTGTCGTGAAGGGATGAAGGAGGTCCCGGTACTGGATCAGGTTCCCGGGTGTTGTTGCGGCCGGAGGTCGTGCCCCCGGGGATATTCCTTCGGTTAGGTTCGTCGGAGCCTAGATCTGGAAGAATATCTCCAGGTGTGTCGTTGATTTCCGGGGCAAGGATCGTGTCTCCGGTTGGAGTTTCGGGTTCAGGGGAATATCTCGTTCTGCGAGTGTTTACTCTGAGGACAAGTGAGCCTGGAGGCTGGACTATGCCCCCGGAGGTGTGCTTCCTGAATTTGCGAGTTTTTGTTTTTGGGAACCAGAATGTTGTTAGGACTTGGGTTGCTGCTGACTCGGAGCAGTTACCTTTTGTTTGCTCTTTCGGTTTGCTATCGATCTCGGCTTTGGTAGCTATGTCGATGCTTGGTTTTTCGATTCCCTCTACAGGTATGATTCGTTTTACTAGGGGGTCTGATGTGGATTCTAATGCAGCCAACGCATCTGCTGAGGAGTTCTCTCCTCGTGGGATTCTTGTTAGCTCAAACTTGCTGAACTGTTCAGTGAGGCTTCGTACGACTTCGAGGTATGCCCCCATTCTTTCGTCCCTCGTTTCGTACTCCCCATGGAACTGGCTAGCTACCAGCTGTGAGTCGCTGTAGGCATTTAGCTCTCGGATTCCGAGGCTTAGGGCGAGTCTTAATCCTGCGATTATCGCTTCATATTCGGCCTCATTATTTGAGGCATTAAATCTGAGCCTGTAGGATTGCTCGATGGTTTCTCCGGCTGAAGAGGTCAGCCTTAGACCGATTCCGGAACCTTGTTTTGATGAGGCTCCGTCGACATACAGGCTCCATTATGGAGCTTTAGCTCTCGGGTCTAATTGTTCAGACGACAGCTCGATGATGAAGTCGGCGAGGACCTGAGCTTTTATGGCTGCTCGGGGTCTATACTCGATGTCGTATTCGCTGAGTTCTATGGCCCACTTAGCTAATCGTCCTGATTGGCTAGGGCTATGCCGAATCGTGCGTATTGGCTGTGAGGTCATTACCACGATCGAGTGTGACTGGAAGTAAGGTCGCAGCTTTCTGGCAGCTGTTACGACTGCCAAAGCTAACTTTTCCATTGTAGGGTATCTGGTCTCGGCGTCTATTAGACTTTTGCTTGTGTAATAGACAGGTCTTTGCTCGTTTTTCTCCTCTCGTACCAGTACGCCGCTAACTGCAGCAGTTGATACGGCGAGGTATAGGTACAGGGGTTCTCCTGTTACTGGTTTGGATAGGATCGGAGGCTCGGAGAGGTAAGCTTTCAATTGTTTGAAGGCTTCCTCGCATTTCTCGTCCCATAGAAACTTCTTGTTATTTTTTAGAAGTTTGTAGAACGGGAGGCATTTATCGGTGGACTTGGATATAAATTGGTTCAAAGCGGCGATTCGTCCAGTCAGTCTTTGTACCTCCCTGGTTGTCTTAGGTGACGGCATTTCCAGGAAGGTCGCTATCTGTTTCGGGTTGGCTTCGATACCTCTCTCGGTTACGAGGTAACAGAGAAATTCACCCGAGGGCACTCCGAAGGTGCATTTTGCGGGGTTTAGTTTCATATCGTATTTGTTGAGGATATCAAAGCATTCTTTTAGGTGGGAGATGTGATTTTCCCCAGCTGAGGATTTAACCAGCATATCGTCGATGTATACCTCCATGGTTTTTCCGAGCTGTCCGGCGAACATTTTGTTCACAAGCCTTTGGTAGGTAGCTCCCGCGTTTTTTAATCCGAATGGCATTACCTTGTAAGAGTAGGTCCCGCGCTCAGTTATGAATGCGGTTTTCCCTTGATCTTCAGGATTCATCATGATTTGATTATATCCCGAGAAGGCATCCATAAAGGACAAGAGCTGATGGCCAGCTGTCGCCTCAGCGAGGCGATCGATGTGAGGTAACGGGAAGCTGTCTTTAGGGCAAGCCTTGTTTAGGTCGGTGAAATCTACACAGATCCTCCACTTCCCATTTTTCTTTCTCACCACTGCGGGGTTAGCTAGCCAATCGGGGTAATGTACTTCTCGGATGGACCCTGCTTTCGTGAGTCGATCTACTTCGTCGTTGACAGCTTGGGATTTTTCGGGGCCTAGCTTACGGCGTTTTTGTTTGATCGGTTTGAAAGTAGGATCTACATTGAGCTTGTGAGAGGTGATGTTTGGGTCTATACCCTTCATGTCGCTGGTGGTCCATGCAAACGTTTTGACGTTGCTTTTCAGGAAGTCGATTAATTCCTTTTTCGTTTCGAGAGGTAGCTCTGATCCGATGTTCACTTGTTTCTCGGGGTCAGAGCCGTCGATGCTAACTCGTTCGGTTAGGTTCCTAGGGGGACCTCGAATATTCTGTTGCATCTCTCGACCTTCCTGGATCTGTAATTGCTATTGGGGTGATTCCTTGAGGATTCTGAATCCTCCCAAGTAACAGATCCTGGATATCTTCTGGCTACCTCGTACGGTGGTTATTCCGTCAGGTGTTGGAAATTTCACGCATTGGTGATAAGTGGAGGCTACTGCCTTCATCTTATGAATCAAGGGTCTTCCTAGGATCGCATGAAATGGAGAGGGTCTATCGATGACTACGAAATTGGTCATTTTCATGATTCCTCCAGCTATGACCGGGAGCTTAATGGTTCCCAAGGAGGTAACTGTTTCCCCGGAAAAGCCTACAAGGTTAGCTTTCTGACCAATAATTTTGTAGTCATCTATTTCCATCCCTTTCAGGGCGTTATAGAAGATAAGGTCGACCGAGCTTCCGGTGTCAACCATCGGCTTAGGCACCTCGTAACCTGCTATGTTCAGGGTGACGATTAAGGCATCATCGTGAGGTCTGTCGAGATCTGATGTCTCGCTCTCCCAGAAAGAAATCTTAGTGTTGGATTCGGGATTGGGAGGCTTAGATTGAGCATTAGAAACAGCCTTCCGTACATGACTCTTGATTGAATTAACGGAGTCTTGACATATATCGGAGCCTCCGAGGATATAATCCACTCTCGAGCTGGGGCTCGAATGAGGTGGTGGTTTGCTTAGGAGGGTCTCGATTTGTAGACTTTTCCCTTGGGGAAATTTCCCAAGAATCATGTCAACTCTTTTCTTGGGAGCTGGCGGTGGCAAATCTGTTTCCTTCTCAGGTGATCTTTCACGTTTTGGAGAGTTGTCTCTGGGACCTCTTTTCTGGTAAGGAGGTGGTTTTTCGAGTTCCACGTCCTTTAGCTCCCCAACTACGAATTTAGCTGCCAACTGTCGTTGGAGGTCCCAACATTCCTCGGTTGAATGCCCTTTTCGATCGTGGTAAGAGCAGTGTTTGTTCTCATCGTGGCCTTTTGACCAGGGGGTTTTGCTTGCCGCGGCAACAGGTTTTTCCTGTTGGACTTCCTCGACAGCATAAGAATGTTCTCCCTGGGTCTGGTTATTCCGGGAGCTTCCTTTTCTAGAGGATCCTTTTGCTTCCGAGGTTTCACCTTTCGGGTGATTCTGGGATTTCTTGTGGATTTTATCCAGTTCAGCTGTTTCCTCTTCCAAGGTAATGTATCTCGATGGTTTGTGAAGAGCATCATTGATAGTTGGGGGAGGGTTAAGCGTTAGCTCAGACCAGAATTCTGATTTGTACCAGAGACCTCTTCTGAGGGCTTCGATGGAAACCTGATCGTTGGGATTCGAGAGCTTAGTTCTGACTGCTCTGAATTTCTTGATATAGATTCGTAACGAATCTCCCATTCCTTGCCTGATTTTCCAGAGGTCAGCCTCGGAAGCTTGCTTGAGGATATGGGTTGAGTACTGTTTCATGAAGGCGTTGGTGAGCTGGTCAAAGTTATCTATTGAGTTTGGCTCGAGGCTTGAAAACCATTCGAGAGCTGTTCCGACCAGGTTCTCAGCAAAGGTTCTGTAATAACCTGCTTCGCATTCTTCTCTTGTGAAGTGAGCTTTCACTATAGCTAAGCGGAAGGCTCTCAAATGAGCCTTAGGGTCTGAGGTCCCATCATATTCGGGGATCCTAATTTTTCGGGTATCTCTTATGTAAGGGCTAGCGATTTTGTTTGTGAATGGGGTCCCACGGGTTTCCTCAATCAAGCTCTCGATTTCGGGAGCTGAGCTTGTTGCTTTGTGTACTTGAGTATTCAACTTTTGGAGAGCTGCGTGAGTTTTCTCCATGTATCGGCGAATAGCCTCAGGTCCTTCTAGGGGAAGGACGGTTGGGTCGTCATGATGAATCTGATGAAGAGATTCTTGACGGAGTTGAGCGTCGTCGTTCTCCCAAGCGTTAGGTGGGCTAAATCGCTCGCTAGCTCTAGGGCCACCTTGAGGGACGCGACCAGGGGGTGAGCTGTAGGATCAGCTTCCGTCCTCAGGTGGCTGTCTCGATTAGGGACCGCGCTCCCATTTTGGTAAGCTGAGGCTGGTGCTCTTCCCCTAGGAGGGAAAGACATTCCTTCTCCGGACCTAAAAACAGGTGGCGGAGGGGGTAATCGTGTGCTCTGTTCGTGAACCCTATTGGGTGCAGAGCTTGTCGTTGCTACGTTACTTCCCATAGCGCTAGTTACAGGTGGACTGAATGCTGGGGTTGTCCCAATATGAGGTGTCCGGAGAACAGGATCTTGCCCATCATGAGCAGTGCTGTTTGGGGAAAAATCCAGGCGTCCGCGAGGGAAAGTGGATTCGGTCAGTCGGTCTCGGAAGGTGACTCCCGATCCTTGGCTTTGCGACAGATGAGTCGTCTCGGTTAGAGATCTAGTCATTTCTTCGAACCGTTGCTGTCGAACAGTTAGCTGTTGCAACGTGCGCTCGTTATCCTGAGCTCTTTCTACCAATTGCACCATCATTCGACGCATCTCGGATAGCTGAGCTTCCGAATGATTCGGAGCGGGTTGACGCTGAGGGTTTTCAGGGTGTGTAACCCCCGAGTTGTTTCCACTGGAAGATCTTGGGTTAGTTATTCCAGTTTGGTTCGATTGAGCATTGGCCGGAGGCTGTTGCTCGGATCGGTGATCGGCGGATCGAGGTTCCGGATTCTGGGGATCTGGGTCTCTCCTGTTCGGTGAGCAGTCGATCTGGATCACGGGATCAGGGATGGATGGGCTCGTTTCCTGGTTGGATGGATCCATTCTCAAGTTACGGAGTGAAGGATACAATTATCTCGTCCCCACAGACGGCGCCAAAATGTGAGGGGTAAAACTCACTCTCTAGTTTAGGTTAGGTTTAGACTGGGGAAAAGACAATCGTGGGCTGAATCCTGTTAGGACTTAAAGAATAAATGTGATTGTATTTGATGAACAAGAGTTACAAAAGTGATTAAGACGAATACAAAGAAGTCACTTGAATGATTCGTGAACGATAATGTATGTGAAAATTTGTAAAAAGCGTGAATCCCCTTCTCTTCATTTCTTCCTCCTTTAAATAGTCTTAGGTCACGTTTAACCTCTCCTGATTAGTCTCTGAGATTGCCTCCGTAAACTGAGGGATTTGCAACAGCTTCCTTTTGACCGAATCATACGCCTCTATCTTCGTATCCTAGGCTGTTTTATTAGGTTCCTGCAAGAGAAGCTGGACCTCTTCTTCGTGACCTCTTTCTCGTGACCTCTTTTATCGAAATCCTTGGAAGTAGCCTCCGTCCTTAGGTGAGCTCCATTCTCCTTTGAAATGATAATTTACGCGTGGCCCATTATTAGGCTTAATTTGATTGATCCGCTAATTTCAGCTAACGGGCCATATTTGGGCCCAACACCATCCCACACGTCGAATGTGAGGCAATCGGGTTTCCCGTCCTCGTAACCATCCACCTGAACAAAAAATAATTAGAATTAAAGTCAATATATGATTTAAAACTATATATATATATATATAATTTATAAATCCACACCTGAAATTCGACCTTCTAGTTGTAGACCATGTCGAGAAATCGTGCTCTTGCCTTGGCCTCAAACTCCGTCTTCACCCGCTGGTGAATCCCTATAGACCAACAATATTTTTGCTGTAACCAAAAAAAATAAGAGACGGATTAGTTAAATAATATTAATAATTTTAAATAATTAAAAATAAATTAATTTTATTAATTAAACTTACAGCAAACAATTTGAACCACGTAATTTTTGTGTGGCTCGGCGTCTTCTTCCAGTTTGGAGCTGCATCGGGAAAGTATCCCTTGATACAGTCTGTGACGCTCTGAGCGACATATCCGTCAAGACCAAACCTGGAAAGACACAAAATAAAACATTATTTAGATTAATTTGTAAATATTTTGTTAATTACGAAATAAATTAAAAACACTTTTTAAAAATTAAAACATACTATAATATGTTGTGGCCGTCCCGTCGGATAGGATCTAACTCTGGCAGCCCTTCTCTGCCTAGAAAGGCCATAATATCCTCCACCGTGTACACCGCAAATGGTGTGTTTGGCGGCACCTACAAATCGGGATGAACCCCGAGAGGAGGAGGAGGACCGTCGGATAGGATCTAACTCTGGCAGTCCTTCTCTGCCTAGAAAGGCCATAATATCCTCCACCGTGTACACCGCAAATGGTGTGTTTGGCGGCACCTACAAATCGGGATGAACCCCGAGAGGAGGAGGAGGA
>CAKOAT010995557.1:327356-395993 GCA_932364175.1 Eruca vesicaria subsp. sativa
AGGAGGAGGAGGAGGAGGAGGAGGAGGAGGAGGAGGTTGGTCAGAACGGGACGCCGTAGAAACTCCTTGAGTCTCGGGAACAGCCTCATGATCCGGAATAGAAGAACCGGGAGCAGACAAAGATGATGCGCATGGGTGACGACCGAAAAGATCTCCATAGTGACTCCCCTGAAGAGGCCTCTTAGCCTTAGCAATCTTGCTCTGTCTAGGCATCTAAATTTTTTCCAAAAAATCAAAAAATTAATTCCCGTATAATTAAAAAAAACAGTTAAAAAAGTAAACCAACCTAATCTAAATTACCTAAACTAACCACCTAATCTAAATTCCCTAAACTAACCACCTAATCTAAATTCCCTAAACTAACCACCTAATCTAAATTCCCTAATCTAATCACCTAACTAGGAAATAGAGAGAACCTTAAGAGGATTCAGAGAGAAGCTTACTACAAATGAGAAATCAGATGGCTCGAGTTTATATAAGGAATTTTGTTTCCTCGTAAGGTCCTAGTAACATTACTAGGCCTTTACGAGGAAATATATATGCCCTTGTTTTTATTTCCTCGTAAAGTCCTAGTAAGAGGAAACTGGTTTACGAGGAAATAGCTATGCCCGCGTTTTTTTCCTCTTAAAGTCCTAGTAAGGGTATTACTAGGACTTTACGAGGAAACAGCTATGCCCGCTTTTCTGTTACTAGGGTTTAACGAGGAAAGGGTTTGTAAATCCCTAAACTCAAAACCCCAAACAACAACTTCCTTAACTTATAACCTCTTCTATAACCAAACTCCTAACCTCTTCTACACATAAACCCCAAATGCAAATTAATTTTCTGATTAAAAAAACTTATAAACATACATAATTCATTCGGATACATTCTCGTAATCTGTTGAAATATCATCATTTTCGTAAAACTCGTCCTCTACACCTTCGTGCGTTGAGTGATCAGGAACATCTTCGTATTCACGATTATGCGGATCAATGAGTAGGATGTCATCAATTTCTGCTTCAGGTTCCTCGATCTCATTGGTGTTTTCTTCTTGTTATGGTGGTTCTTCTCCAGCGATTATTCGTCCTCGAGGTGTAACTTTGATAACAGCTAACCAGTTTATTCCCGAGGTAGTAATCCGAGGGTATGGAATGAAGCAAACTTGATCTGCTTGGGAAGCTAATATGAAAGGCTCGAACTTGTTGTACCTACAAAAATAAAGATCAATGTAAAAATTAATTAATACTCGAAACCTGGATATAAAAAAAAAAGAATTCGATGTACCTTCGTCCACCATTGAAATCAACTACACCGTTCTTCTTAATCCGAACACCTCTGTTGACGACGGGGTCGTACCATTCACACTTGAAGATAACGCATTTCAAACTCAATACCTGGGAATTGAACTTCATAAATCTCCTGCAAGATCCCGTAGAAATCTGTTTCGCCTTTGACACATATTCCATAATTACTTGTCGCCCGGTGTCTACCATAGTCATAGGTATGAAAAGTATATCCTCGGGTGAAATACATCACCTTTGCAACTGGACCTTGAAGTAATTCACGAAACCATTCGGGATACTCAGGATCGCCATAATCAACCTGCAACAAAAAGTAATATAACTAGACATTAGACTTACTTTGTGGTAATGTATGCATACAATTTAAGTTATAATAAATACATGTTTTCTCAACCACTTGATAAAGTGTTGATCTTCCTTTTGTCTAACTCAGTTGTCGATATACCAGGTATTGCTTCCTCGACTTGAGTCACAAATTGGCTGTAAAATCATATATGTTATGTTATATATTTAATATTTAAAAAAAATATATATATATATATATATAAGTGTGTATGTTTATATATACCTTTCAAAATAAGCAATCAATGGATGCTCGCAATTAAGAAGAATATAAAGGTGTGCACTATGGACGTCTTCATCACTCGACCACCAAATCCCAATCGCCCAATTTGACAAAAGATGTCTGGAACATCGTCTTCCATATATGTCGGCACGAAACCACCATCATCATATCTTCTTGGAGCTCGTTTCCTTGTACGTACTTTTGGTGCAAAGTAGTGCGATGTGAAATGTGATGTCTCTTCCGTCAAACTTCCCGCAACAATAGAACCTTCAACTCTTGCTAGGTTTTTGGCTTTTCCTTTCAAAGTTTTCATGACCCTTTCATACTGATACATCTATCCATAATGCACAGGTCCACGAAGTAATGCCTCATACAGGAGGTGGACAACTAGGTGTTCCATGACGTCAAAAAAGTAGGCGGAAATATTTTCTCCAAGTTACAAATTAAGACGGGGATGTTTTCATGAAGTTGTTGGAGAACTTCCACTTTAAGAGTGCGGGTGCTCAGATCCCTAAAAAATGCTCCAATTCCTTGTATATTACAAAAACAAAAATTATCCACATTAGTATATATATATATATAAAGAAATAAATTAATCATATCATCGTATTATATTAATTAATTAATTAATTACCTGAAAGTGCTTCATGGATTTTTGGCGGTAGTAGCTCCGCAAACGCAAAGGGAAGTAGTCGCTGCATAAAGACATGACAATCAAGGCTCTTCATCCCGGAGAACTTTTTCCCTTTCTCAACACATCTTGAGAGATTTAAAACATATCAATCAGGGAACTTCACTTCTGAAGCCACCCAGTTGAACAACGCAGACTTTTTTTCTGATGACAGTCTGAATATTGGAACTGGAACTTGCCCATTGCTTTTTATATGTAGCTCACTCCTTGAGCAGATATCGGGTAAGTCCAACCTCGATTTTACGTTGTCTTTTGTATTCCCTGGGACATTCAATATAGTGTTCACAATGTTCTCAAAAAAGTTCTTCTCTATATGCATCACCCTATTACGCCCTCGACCTTGCGTTTTGAATCGTGGCTTCCTACAAAATCGACATTCTTCTAACTTCTCATCATCTCCCTAGTAAATCATGCAGTTGTCGATGCAAACGTCTATCATCTCCGAGGGCAACCCATGACTATATACCAATTTCTGAATCTGATAATAAGATTCAGCAGACACATTGTCTTCTGGCAAATACTCTTTAAACAAGTCTGCCCATGCATCCATATAATTTTCAAGTAGATTGTGATCGGTTTTAATACTCATCATTCTAGCAGCCAACTACAATTTAGACAGACCTTCTCTACAACCACTATAAATTGGCTCATTGGCAGCTTCTAACATTTCATAAAACTTTTTTGCATCTAAGTTAGGTTCTTAAACTTCATCATCATCATGAGTTACAAATGCATCCCCTACCATATCATGAACCCTATCACAATCTACCATTTGTTCCTCTTGGTGATGATAGCTATTTTCATCACACAAATGATTAAACGGTTCAGCCTGAAAATTGCTATTACTACTACTACCTTTATTCCTACAACTAGCATCTTTTCCATGTTGATACCAAATATAATAATATGGCATGAAACCACTATTTATTAAATGCTTCCAAACATTTTCACGATGGCCTAATTTTGTATTGCAGCATTTCCGACAAGGACATAACATCTTACCACTTTCCAGCGTGAGTGGTGTAGAATATGCTTGATGCATAAACATCTCCAACCCTTCGAAAAATTCTTTCGTCACCCTCCCGTTATTATCTCTGTGTGAATACATCCACTTCCGCAACTCAAAAATATTTCCCGGACCGGACATTTTTTGTGTTTGATCAAGCTTATAGCTGATTTTTTTGGTGTGTTTCAAATGAATCACAAATGGTGGTATTTATAGAAATTTTTGAATCTGAGCATTTACTAGGAAATTGCTATGAAATGTAGGTACAAAACACGTTTTTGATTTAAATTCGATATTTTCTATCCAGTTCCTCCTAATTTCGTAGTAACAAATTCATTCCTCCTAGTTACGTAGTAAGATTTTACTAGGACTTTACGAGGAAAGTTATTACTACGAATTTACGAGGAAATGGACTTATGCCACATAGTTTCCTCATAAGGTTACTACGGTCTTACGAGGAAAACTGTTTCTCGTAACTGTACGAGGACCTTACGAGCAAACTAGTTTTCCTCGTAAAACCAAAGTAAGTTCGTAGTACATTTACGCGGAAATATTTTCCTAGTAAAACTTCCTAGTAATTTCTTAGTTTTCTTGTAGTGTTTAATTGTGTATTTTCTTATTATTATTACTTTTTTATATTACATATTTGGTTAATATCTATATTTTATATTTTAAGATAAATGTTTAATGATTAATGCACTTTTCCATTTTTCAATTATTTAATTTTTTATTAATATTATTTTTGTATATTCTATATTTACTTAATAATATCTATATTTTGCATTTAAGATAGATGTTTCATGCTTAATGTACTTTTTCCATTTTTTAAATTGTTTATTTTCTTATTATTTTATATATATAATTCTTATATTATATATTAAAATGTAAAACTATACATTATATCAAGATTTTCGGGTTATTTTTTAAAATGTTAAATTGTGTCTTTACATATGTTTAATACAGTATTTCCATTTCTAATTTTTATATTTACATTTTTTCGAAATTATATTTATCAGTAATAGTAAAATGTAAAACTAAATATTATATCAATATCTCAAAACTGCAAAACTAAACATAATACGATAATAATATTAATGATAGCACGTGGCATATTTCAGAAGTGAGTTTTTACGTTGATGTGGTTTCTCTCTGGAGCCTTAAAAGGCTCCTTTTATTAGTATAAATTTTGATTTCTTATACTTTATTTTAATTAATAACTATATTTTACATTTTAAGATAGTGTTTACTGTTTAATGTACCTTTACCCTTTTTAATATTGTGTATTATTTTAGTATATTATATATTTACTTAATATCTATATTTACATATTTAAATGTATATTTACTTTTAATGTACTATTTCCATTTTTAAATTATAAATTTACTTATTATTTATTTTTATTTATATTGTATACTTTATCTTAGTTAGTATCTATATTTTACATTTTAAGATAGATGTTTAATGATTAATGTATTTTTTTCATTTTTAATATCCAGTGGCTGTAGGTCTACATGCATGTGCATGTAACAAAGCTTGCACTATCTCAAAAGCCTACAAATTGAGTTGAGTAGTTAAAAAAAGAAAAAAAGAAAAAAATTATCAACCACAGAAAAAGAAAGCTAGTAGTAACACACCTACATGTATATGCGGTATTCCACGAGTACAAGGGACTACAGGCACTACAAAAAATGTGTTAGATTAAATCACTTAAACTGTATGACAAAACTAAACGTTCTATTTTAAATTACTTATATGTAAATGAGACAAATATATATGATTTAGCATCAACTATAATAAGTGATGTTATTATTTATTTATTTAGCATCATTTCGATAAAGTGATATATTTTTGATTAGTTTGCATCATTTTAACATAATTGATAATGTTACATATATTTATATCAATCACACAATTGATGCCTTAGTTTTTTTAAGTTAACATCACTTACAAAATTGATATAAAACATACATCAATAAAAAACTGATACTAATTTAAAAATTTTGTAAGTGTATTTTATTTTAGCGTCAATTTAATAAACTGACCTTATTTTATCTTAATTTGCATCATTTAAAACATATTAACCTAGTCTAATTTGTTTTGAAACCAACTATTACGATGAAGTTAAGATTTTGTTGCTTTAACTACATTATTTGAAACCAACTATTACGATGAAGTTAAGATTTTGTTGATTTAACTACATTACTAGATTCTGACCCGCCCTTTAAAAGTTGGATATTTTTTTGTTTTACAAAAGATAATGTGGAAAATATCTTAATAATAATTTTGATTAAAATATTTTTTTAATATTTGTACATAAAGAAAACATCACGTAGTAAAAACAATAGGAATACTATTTTATAATCATGTAATATCTTAGTTAAAAATTTATTGTACAATACCTGTAGTTAGTTGTATTGAAATTTTTATTGGTAAAGTTCACTCTTAAAAAAGTTTATAACAGCAGTAAAAGTATTATAAAAGAAAATTAAAGAAATTAGATATAGGGGATGAAAAGGTGAAGGGGAGTTGGTGTAGGTGCGAGGGATTAGTAGTGCGTAGGACCCATGGAGGTTAGTGGAGATTCACATTTTACAGCAAGTTTTTGTTGCATACGAATAAAATTATGTAATAATTAGTTATTTTAAAAAAAAGTAAGTTCAATGGCAATTGAAGTAATATTCCAGGTAAAAGTAGGGGTAAAAAATAAGAGTGATTCTGAATTAATAATATTTGATTGTGGCTCTAATTTAACTAAATTTTGTTCTAAGCAGTTTTTATCCACAAAGCATATTCTTTTTATAAGATCTAGATTCCCCACTTCGTCTCCTTCTTTCTATTTAGACTTCTTTTTAACAGTTTACTTGTTATTAAACACCAATAATTAACTAACCATCAAAATTTCTTTCTTATGTGAGTAATCGTCCCATTAGCATGCGATTGGCTTGAACTATTTTGTTTCTTATATGATGATGACCTTCTGTTTCCAATGAATTTGATGGTAATCTTTTAGAAGGTATTATTTTTTCTTTCTGTTTTTCTTCTTCTTTTGATTGTTTTGTTTTAAAAAGTTACAGTTTCTTGCCTTTGTTTTTGGGTTAAATATTTTATATGTATTCATTCTCTTCTGGCCTTTTATATTAATGACTTCAACAGAAGCTATAGGCATTGGAGGAGAAACTTAATTTTGGTCAGGTGTTGATGTATTCTCCAGGAAAATGGCTGATGAGGAGCGTCCAGATATAAGAGTCTAAGAGAAGATGGAAATATACAAGAAGAAAGAAAACAAATCTGGAGTCAAGAATTTTCATGGCTTTTTTTTACAATGTTTTCTTTCTTTCAATTCACTTTTTCTTGAGACTTCTTTATAAATCTTTTTAATGTTGTTTTCTCCTTTGTATTTGTATTTTCAATAAAAAATTATGAATACAAAAAAAATTCTGACATAAAATTTATTGACTTAATTGACGTTATACATTTAAAAGTAACAATAATATTTTAATAATTGACGTTATTAATTTTAAATTAAAACAAATAATTATTAAGCTACTTTAAAAAGCGAAATCAGTTTCATCTTATTTATTAATAACTAAATCACTGATATCAATTTTATTTATATTTATTGATAAATAAATAATTGAAATCATTTATTTTTAACTGATACTAACATTAACATCATTTAAAAAAATATTAATTATACATCACGTAATCGTAAATGATGCAAATAATTACAATCAATTTATTAAACTCATACTAATACAAACATCAGTTAGAACAAACGATGTAAATGGTAACATCATTTTTATCAATTGACACATATTAACATCATTTAAAAATAATTGATGAAAATATTTGTTATTTTTACATCACTTTTAAACAAAATGATATAAATTACTTGCATCACCAAAAAGTAAGTCATTTTTTTAAGTGATGTAAAATGTTTTTACATCATTTATAAGTAATACAAATATAAAAAATAAATGATTTAAACTAATTTTTTTTGTAGTGAGGGAAGATATGAATCAGAAGGACTTTGTTGTTATAGCATGAAGTGCAAGCTCCGTAATTACATGAAGAAACCAAATAAGTGTTGTAGATCGTTCTGGAAACATCCTTTTGGCAGGACATGCAAGTAACTTGAAGGAGACAACCACTAGATATGTGAGAATGGTGAAGCTTGTTTAAAATGTGAAGATGGTGAAGTATCATCATAGAAGAATACTTGGCGGGTCGAAGAGTGTCGAAGATGTAGTTATATTTTAATAGTGTATTTGCTTACTATTAATACTTTGGAATATTATATATTTATTTAATATTTATATTTACATTTTAAGGTAGATGTTTAATGATTTTATGCACTTTTCCATTTTTTAATTGTGTATTTTCATATTAATATTATTTTTGTATATTCTGTATTTACTTAATAATATCTATATTTGCATTTAAGATAGATGTTTAATGCTTAATGTACTTTTTTCATATTTCAAATTTTTTATTTTCTATTATTATATATATATAATTCTTATGTTATATATTAAAATGTAAAACCATACATTATATCAATATTTCGAAAATGTAAAACTAAACATAATATGGTAATAATATTATCAATATTTTCCGATTATTTTTTTAAATTTTAAAATGGTGATCTTGCATATGTTTAATATATTATTTCCATTTCTAATCTTTTATATTTAAATATTTTTTCGAAATTATATATGTCATGGTAATCAGACATATTTTTAATGTAGTATTTCCATTTAAAATATTGTATATTTACATATTAGTTATTATTTTCGAAAGTATATTTATCAGTAATAATAAAATGTAAAACTATAAATTATATCAATATTTCGAAAATGTAAAACTAAACATAATATGACAATAATATTAATGATACCACATCAGAGGCGGACCCACATTGGATAAAGGAGTGTCATCTGACAGAGGTTAAACCGATAGTTTAGCAAGTTTGAAGTTTGTAACTCAAAAACACGCAGCTAAGGGACTACAGGGAAGATACGAATTAGAGGAATGACTTTGTTGTTGTTATAGCATGAAGTGCAAGCTCGGTAATTGCATGAACAGACCAAATAAGTGTAGTAGATCGTTCTGAAAACATCATTTTGGCAGGCCACGCAAATAACTTGAAGGAGACAACCACTAGATATGTGAGAGTGGTGAAGCTTGTTTGAAATGTGAATATGGTGAAGTATCATCATAGAAGAATACTTGGTGCGTCGAAGAGTGTCGAAGCAGTAGTTATATTTAAATTGTGTATTTACTTATTATTATTACTTTTGTATATTTTATATTTATTTAATATATATATTTTACACTTTAAGATAGATGTTTAATGATTTATGCACTTTTCCATTTTTCAATTGTGAATTTTCATATTAATATTATTTTCGTATATTCAATATTTACTTAATAATATCTATATTTTGCATTTAAGATAGTTGTTTAATGCTTAATGCACTTTTTCATATTTTAAATTGTTTATTTTCTATTATTATATATATAATTATTATATTATATATTACAATGTAAAACTATATATTATATCAATATTTCAAAAATGTAAAACTATACATTATATCAATATTTCGAAAATGTAAAACTAAACATAATAAAGTAATAATATTATCAATATTTTACGTTGATGTGGACGTTCCCTAGAGCATCAAAAGTCTCCTTTTATTAGTATTTATTTCTATTTCTCATTCTTTATTTTACTTCATAACAATATTTTACCTTTTAAGATAGTGTTTAATGTTTAATGTACATTTTCCATGTTTAAATTGTGTAATATTTTAGTGTATTATATATTTACTTAATATCTATATTTACATATTTAAATATATATTTACTTTCAATGTACTATTTCCATTTTTAAATTATATATTTATTTATTATTTATTTATTTTTATACTGTGTATTTCCATTTCTTATACTTTATTTTACTTAATGATTAATGTACTTTTTTCATTTTATTATCCATTGGCCGTAGGTCTGCATGCATGTGCATGTAACAAAGCTTGAACTATCTCAAAAGCCTCAAAATTGAGTTGAGTAGTTAAAAAAATAGGTCAAAAAGTATAAACCAAAGAAAAAGAAATCTGGTACTCACACCTACAAGTATAGGCGGTATTCCATGATTAAAATGGACTACAAGGAAGAGATGAATCAGAGGAATGACTTTGTTGTTTTTATAGCATGAAGTTAAAGCTCGGTAATTATATGAACGGACCAAACAAGTGTAGTAGATCGTTCTGGAAACATCCTTTCGGCAGGCTATGCAAGTCGCTTGAAGGAGACCAACATTGGATATCTGAGAGTGGTGGAGCTTCTTTGACGTGTGAAAATGGTGAAATATCATCATAGAAGAATACTTCGCGCGTCGAAGAGTGTCGAAGCTGTAGTTATATTTTAATTGTGTGATTGCTAACTATTATTACTTTTGTATATTATATATTTATTTAATATCTAAATTTTATATTTTCTGGTAGATGTTTAATGATTTATGCACTTTTCCATTTTCAATTGTGTATTTTCATATTAATATTATTTTCGTATATTCTATATTTACCTAATAATATCTATATTTTGCATTTAAGATAGATGTTTAATGCTTAATGTACTTGTTCTATATTTTGAATTCTTTATTTTCTATTGTTATATATATAACTCTTTTCTTATATACTAAAATGTAAAACTATACATTATATCAATATTTCGAAAATGTAAAACTAAACATAATAAGGTAATAATACTATCAATATTTTCAGATTATTTTTTTAAGATGTAAAATGGTGATCATACATATGTTTAATATAGTATTTCCATTTCTAATGTTTTATATTTGCATATATTTTTATTTTCCAAATTATATATACCATGGTAATCTTACATATTTTTAATGTAATATTTCCATTTAAAATGTTGTATATTTACATATTAGTTATTATTTTCGAAATTATATTAATCAGTAATAATAAAATGTAACAATAAATTACATCAATATTTCAAAAATGTAAAACTAAACATAATACGATAATAAAATTAATGATGCCACATGGCTTATTTCGGAAGTGGGGTTTTACGTTGATGTGGACGTTCCCTAGAGCATCAAAATCTCCTTTTATTAGTATTGATTTTCATTTCTTATTCTTTATTTTACTTCATAACTATATTTTACATTTTATGATAGTGTTTAATGTTTAATGTACCTTTTCCATTTTTTAAAATTGTGTATTATTTTAGTATATTATATATTTACTTAATATCTATATTTACATATATAAATGTATATTTACTTTTAATGTACTATTTTGTTTTTCAATTATATATTTTCTTATTATTTATTTTTATTTATACTGTGTATTTTTATTTCTTATACTTTATTTTACTTAATATCTACATTTTACATTTTAAGATAAATGTTTAATGATTAAAATACTTTTTATTTTTTCCCGGGTTGGGAAGAGATGCAGCATTACGAGCTATTCGTAGAAGCGGTATACTTTTAAGTTTCGTAATATCTAGTGGTCGTAGGTCGGCATGCATATGCATGTAACAAAGCTTGCACTATCTCAAAAGCCTACAAATTGAGTTGAGTAGTTAAAAAAAAAAAGGTAAAAAAGTATAAGCCAAAGAAAAAGAAATCTAGTACTCACACCCCTACATGTATAGTCAGTATTCCTTGAGTAAAATGGACTACAAGGAAGAGATGAATCAGAGGAATGACTTTGTTGTTGTTATAGCATGAAGTTCAAGCTCGGTAATTATATGAACAGACCAAACAAGTGTAATAGATTGTTCTGGAAACATCCTTTGGGAAGGCCATGCCAGTTACTTGAAGGAGACCACCACTGAATATCTGAGAGTGGTGAAGCTTGTTTGACGTGTGAAGATGGTGAAGTATCATCATAGAAGAATACTTGGCGCGTCAAAGAGTGTCAAAGCTGTTGTTATATTTTAATTTTGTATTTGCTTACTATTATTACTTTTGTATATTATATATTTATTTAGTATTTAAATTTTACATTTTCAGGTAGATGTTTAATGATTTATTCACTTTTCCATTTTTCAGTTGTGTATTTTCATATTAATATTATTTTTGTATATTCTATATTTACTTAATAATATCTATATTTTGCATTTAAGATAGATGTTTAACGCTTAATGTACTTTTTCCATATTTTAAATTGTTTATTTTCTATTACTATATATATACCTCTTATCTTATATATTAAAACAGAAGTCATGACTTGACTTCATGTGTGATTTTTTTAAAAATGGACTATTACTAGAAAGTTATGTTACATTAATTCTCTAATAATCATATCATTATTATATCTTATGGAAAATGATATCTATAATAACAAAGATACGCTTAACGAGTTGGTTTTGGTAAATTACCCTACACCTTCCAACTTAGTCACGCAAAATATGTCAATAGATATAAGTTTAGGAATCTTCTATTATTTATAAGAAAATATGTCAATAATAGTTAAATGCATCCACAATATATTAACAAAAAACCCAGATTCATAATATGGAATATTTAAATACCCTAACAAAATTTACATGCTATATATATTAGAAAAATTTATTTCGATGTAAATTTTTAAAATAATATTGTTTTAAAAAAAGTAATTGTTTAAAAAATTCCTTTTTAATAAAATTCTTTATAATATTAATTTATGAAGCTATAAGTTTAGTTTTTAGCAAAAAATTTCTTCGAAGTTTATATTATCTTTGCAAATTAAAGTATACTAATATTTAATCAAGCTCTATTTATATTATCTTATCTAAAAATGAAATACTAATCTAACAAACAATAAAATATAGAAGAAGAAACAAACACATGTTTGAAAAACATGTATAATATAGAAAATTTGAAACAATCTATTTGATTAAAACACGTATTATATAATATTATTATGATTGAAAAACATTTACTATACATATCGTAAATATGTGATTACTATAATATATACCAATTTACAAGTGAAAACAAAATGTTTATATAACTAACTATAAACGAAAACAAACACCCGCGCGGTTGCGCGGGTCAAAATCTAGTGTTATATATTAAAATGTAAAACTATACATTATATCAATATTTCGAAAATGTAAAACTAAACATATTAAGGTCATAATATTATCAATGTTTTGGATTATTTTTTTAAAATGTAAAATTGTGATCTTGCTTATGTTTAATACTAGGTGATTTTCCCGTGCTCATGCATGGACATAAATATTTAAAATAAATATATTATAATAATTGATTGATATTTACTTCAAATTTAAAATTAATTTATAATTTGTAGATATAATTTATATTAATAATATTATATTAATTTAATTATATATAATTTTTGATATGTTATATTTCGTCAGTTTTATTGTTTTTACGGTTGATTTAGTTATCATTGAGATATATTAGATTCTATCTATTTCTCTGAATTCAACTATAATCTTTTTTATTTTAAATATATTAAATTTTTGATTAATTGTCTTATTTGCATTTATGCCGGTTGTTATCTTAGAAATATAAGTATATCCTGATTCTAAATTACATACTTAAGTAACTAATAAATTTTTGCAAGCTAATGAACAAATATAAATATTTACAATATTTAGACTGATTAAATGATAAACTGAAATTTATTTTAAATAATTTTAAAAATAAGGATTTTGATTTGTTTAGTATTTTGATTATGGTTATATTAAGTTCCACAAACATAAAAAAAAAGAAAATTAAAAATCAAAAGAGTTATTAAGAAAACATATAATTTTAACTATTAAAATATAATATATCTACTTCGATAAATTATATAATGTTATGATATTTTAAGATAATTGTAGTTATTTGATCAAAAATGTTTATTATTAAAATTCATTTTTAGTTTTGTTTTTAATATCTTTTAAAATATGCAGTAAAAATGGTATTGTTTTTGAGAAATTATATTATATAAGTAAATAGAATTTATATTTTTTCTATAATTGTAAGATATTATAGTCAAAAATATAGTAAAATAAAAATATATATATTTCAAGAATACTAATTATAATTTTTTTTGTCAATTAAACATATATCATTTTATGTTACTTAATTATTTTATGTAATCATCTAATAAAATAGATATATACAAAAACAAATACTTTAAAAATCTATATATTTATTGTTTAATTTTTTTTAAAAAAATAAAAAAATATCGCTTTTTCTAATATAAAGATTAGTTGTGTGAACTTTTTTTATGGAATCACATTATATACAAATATTGTTTTTCATCTAAGAAGATATAGTTATAAAGTATTTTATTACTTCAAAATTATATTTCATGTTATTCAAAATATATTTAAATTAAATATTACTATTTTGGGAACTTTACATTTTTATGAAACCATATTTATATATACTTATATTTTCGTTTCTAAAGAGTTTTTTAAACTTTATACATGTTTCCTTTTTATTTTATATTGTTATTTGGAAAAAAATTAAAAAGAAATAACAATATTTAAATGTATTTTTTAATTCATTAAGGGTATCATAGTAATCAACCATCGTGAGAGTTAACGTGAACGCGACACATAAGAAAGTGACTTCTCATATAATATTATAGAGATAGTATTTCCATTTCTATTGTTTTATATTTACATAATTTTTTTATTTTAGAAATTATCTATATCATGGTAAACTTACATATTTTTTAATACAATATTTCCATTTTTGATGTTTTATTTTTACATATTTTTTTATTTTCGAAATTATATTTAGCAGTAATAATAAAATGTAAAAATAGATATTATATCAATATCTTAAAAATGTAAAACTAAGCATAATACGATAATAATAATAATAATGCCACATGGCATGTTTCGGAAGTGGGTTTTTACGCTGATGTGGACGCTCCCTAGAGCCTCCAAAAGCTCATTTTATTAGTATAGATTTCCATTTCTTATTCTTTATTTTACTTCATAACTATATTTTATATTTTAAGATAGTGTTTAATGTTTAATATACCTTTTTCATTTTTTTAAAATAGTGTATTATTTTAGTATATTATATATTTACTTAATATCTCTATTTACATATTTAAATGTATATTTATTTTTAATGTAATATTTCTATTTTTAAATTATATATTTACTTATTATTTATTTTTATTTATACTGTGTATTTCCATTTCCTATACTTTATTTTACTTAATATCTATATTTTACATTTTAAAATAAATGTTTAATGATTAAAGTACTTTTTTAATTTTCACTATCCAGTGGCCGTAGGTCTGCATGCATATGCATGTAACACAGTTTGCACTATCTCAAAATTCTACAAATTGAGTTGAGTAGTTAAAAAAAGGTCAAAAAGTATAAGACAAAGAAAAAGAAAGCTAGTACTCACCCCTACAAGTATAGGCGGTATTCCATGAGTAAAATGGACTACAAGGAAGAGATGAATCAGAGGAATGACTTTGTTGTTGTTACAGTATGAAGTTCAAGCTCGGTAATTATATGAACAGACCAAACAAGTGTAATAGATCGTTCTGGAAACATCCTTTGGGCAGGGCATGCAAGTCACTTGAAGGAGACCACTACTGGATATCTGAGAGTGGTGAAGCTTGTTTGACGCGTGAAGATGGTGAAGTATCATCATAGAAGAATACTTGGCGCGTCGAAGAGTGTCGAAGCTGTTGTTATATTTTAATTGTGTATTTTTTTACTATTATTATTTTGTATATTATATATTTATTTAATATCTATATTTTACATTTTCAGGTAGATGTATAATGATTTATTCACTTTTCCATTTTTTCAGTTGTGTATTTTCATATTAATATTATCTTCGTATATTTTATATTTACTTAATAATATCTATATTTTGCATTTAAGATAGATGTTTAACGCTTAATGTACTTTTTCCATATTTTAAATTGTTTATTTTCTATTATTATATATATAACTCTCATGTTATATATTAAAATGTAAAACTATACATTATATCAATATTTCAAAAATGTAAAACTAAACATAATAAGGTAATAATATTATCAATATTTTTGTATTATTTTTTTAAAATGTAAAATGGTGATCTTGCATATGTTTAATATAGTATTTCCATTTCTATTTTTTTATATTTACATTTTTTTTTCGAAATTATCTATATCATGGTAAACTTACATATGTTAAATACAGTATTTCCATTTTTAATGTTTTATTTTTACATTTTTTTTTGAAACTAAATTTATCAGTAATAATAAAATGTAAAACTATATATTAAATCAATATCTCGAAAATGTAAAACTAAACATAATACGATAATAATATTAATGATGCCACATGGCATGTTTCCGAAGTGGGTTTTTACGCTATTGTGAACGCTCCCTAGAGCCTCAAAAAGCTCATTTTATTAGTATAGATTTCTATTTCTTATTCTTTATTTTACTTCATAATTATATTTTACATTTTAAGATAGTGTTTAATGTTTAATGTACCTTTTTCATTTTTTTAAATTGTGTATTATTTTAGTATATTATATATTTACATACTATCTATTTTTACATATTTAAATGTGTACTATTTTCATTTTTAAATTATATATTTACTAATTATTTATTTTTATTTATACTGTATATTTCCATTTCTTATACTTTATTTTACTTAATATCTCTATTTTACATTTTAAGATAAATGTTTAATGATGAAAGTACTTTTTAATTTTTACTATCCAGTGGCCGTAGGTCTGCATGCATATGCATGTAACAAAGCTTGCATTATCTCAATAGCCTACAAATTGAGTTGAGTAGTTAAAAAAAGGTCAAAAACTATAAGCAAAAAAAAAAGAAAAATGGTACTCACCCCTACATGTATAGGCGGTATTCCATGAGTAAAATGGACTACAAGGAAGAGATGAATCAGAGGAATGACTTTGTTGTTGTTATAGCATGAATTGCAAGCTTGGTAATTACATGAACATACCAAACAAGTATAGTAGATCGTTCTCGAAACATCCTTTTGGCAGGCCAATGAAGTCACTTGAAGGAGACCACAACTTGATATCTGAGAGCGGTGAATCTTGTTTGAAGTGTGAAGATAGTGAATTATCATCATAGAAGAATACTTGGCGCGTCGAAGCGTGTCGAAGCTTTAGTCATATTTTAATTGTGCATTTTCTTATTATTATTAATTTTGTATATTATATATTTATTTAATATCTAGATTTTACATTTTAAGATAGATGTTTTATGATTAATGAACTTTTCCATTTTTCAATTGTGTATTTTCTTATTAATATTATTTTTGTGTATTCTATATTTACTTAATAATATCTATATTTTGCATTTAAGATATATGTTTAATGCTTAATGTACTTTTTCCATATTTTAAATTGTTTAGTTTCTAATATTATATATATAATTGTTATATTATATATAAAAATTTAAAACTATACATTATATCAATATTTCGAAAATGTAAAACTAAACATAATAAGGTAATAGTATTATCAATATTTTTGGATTATTATTTTAAAATGTAAAATGGTGATCTTTCATATGTTTAATATAGTATTTCCATTTCTATTGTTTTATATTTACGTATTTTTTTGTTTTTGCAATTATATATATCATGGTAAAATTACATATGTTTAATAAAGTATTTCCAGTTTTAATATTTTATTTTTACATTTTTTTTATTTTCAAAATTATATTTATCAGTAATAATAAAATGTAGAATTATATAGTATATCAATATCTCGAAAACGTAAAACTAAACATAATACGATAATAATATTAACTAGATTTTGACTCACGCAACCGCGCGGGTGTTTGTTTTCGTTTATAGTTAGTTATATAAACATTTTTGTTTCACTTGTAAATTGGTATATATTATAGTATTCACATATTTACTATATGTATAGTAAATGTTTTAACATAATAATATTATATAATACATGTTTTAATCAAATAGATTGTTTCAAATTTTTTATATTATACATGTTTTTTAAACATGTGTTTGTTTCTTCTTCTATATTTTATTGTTTGTTAGATTAGTATTTCATTTTTAAATAAAGTAATATAAATAGAGCTTGATTAAATATTAGTATACTTTAATTTGCAAAGATAATATAAACTTCGAAGAAATTTTTGCTAAAAACTAAACTTATAGCTTCATAAATTAATATTATAAAAAATTATTAAAAAGAATTTTTTAAACAATTTCTTTTTTAAACAGTATAATTTTAAAAATTTTCATCGAAATAAATTTATCTAGTATATATAGCGTGAAAATTTTGTTAGGGTATATAAATATTCCATATTATGAATCTGTGATTTTTGTTAATATATTGTGGATGCATTTAACTATTATTGACATATTTCCTTATAAATAATAGAAGATTCCTAAACTTATATCTATTGACATATTTTGCGTGACTAAGTTGGAAGGTGTGGGGTAATTTACCAAAACCAAATTGTTAAACGTATATTTGTTATTATAGATATGATTTTTCATAAGATATAATAATGATAAGATTATTAGAGAGTTAATGTAACATGAATTTCTAGTAATAGTCCATTTTTAAAAAATCACACATGAAGTCAAGTAATGACTTCTGTTTTAATATGTAAGACTAGATTTTGACCCGCGCAACCGCGCGGGTGTTTGTTTTCGTTTATAATTAGTTAGGTTGCGCGAGTGTTTGTTTCGTTTATAGTTAGTTATATAAACATTTTGTTTTCACTTGTAAATTGGTATATATTTTAGTAATCACATATTTACGATATATATAGTAAATGTTTTTCAAACATAATAATATTATATAATAAGTGTTTTAATCAAAAAGATTGTTTCAAATTTTCTATATTATACATATTTTTCAAACATGTGTTAGTTTCTTCTTCTATATTTTATTGTTTGTTAGACTTGTATTTTATTTTTCGATAAAGTAATATAAATAGAACTTGATTAAATATTAGTATACTTTAATTTGCAAAGATAATATAAACTTCGAAGAATTTTTTGTTAAAAACTAAACTTATAGCTTCATAAATTAATATTATAAAGAATTTTATTAAAAAAGAACTTTTTAAACAATTTCTTTTTTTTAAACAATATAATTTTAAAAATTTACATCGAAATAAATTTTTCTCATATATATAGCGTGTAAATTTTGTTAGGGTATATAAATATTTCATATTACTAATATGTGATTTATGTTAATATATTCTGGATGCATTTAACTATTATTGACATATTTCCTTATAAATAATAGAAGATTCCTAAATTTATATTTATTGACATATTTTGCGTGACTAAGTTGGAAGATGTGGGGTAATTTGCCAAAACCAAATTGTTAAGCGTATCTTTGTTATTATAGATATGATTTTTCATAAGATATAATAATGATAAGATTATTAGAGAGTTACTGTAACATAACTTTCTAGTAATAGTTCATTTTTAAAAAAATCACACATGAACCCAAGTCATGACTTCTGTTTTAATATATAAGATGATGCCACATGACATGTTTCGGATGTGGGTTTTGACGCTGATGTGGACGCTCCCTAGAGCCTCAAAAAGCTCATTTTATTAGTATAGATTTCCATTTCTTATTCTTTATTTTACTTCATAACTATATTTTACATTTTAAGATAGTGTTTAATGTTTAATGTACCTTTTTCATTTTTTTTTAAATTGTGTATTATTTTAGTATATTATATATTTACTTAATATCTATATTTACATATTTAAATGTATATTTACTTTTAATGTACTGTTTCCATTTTTAAATTATATATTTACTTATTATTTACTTTTATTTATACTGTGTATTTCCATTTCTTATACTTTATTTTACTTAATATTTATATTTTACATTTTAAGATAAATTTTAATGATTAAATTACTTTTTTAATTTTTTCTATCCAGTGGCCATAGGTCTGCATGCATATGCATGTAATAAAGCTTGCACTATCTCAAAAGCCTACAAATTGAGATGAGTAGTTAAAAAAAAAGGTAAAAAAGTATAAGCCAAAGAAAAAGAAAGCTGGTACTCACCCTACAGGTATAACCGGTATTCCATGAGTAAAATGGACTACAAGGAAGAGATAAATCAGATGTATGACTTTGTTGTTCTTGTAGCATGAAGTGCAAGCTCGGTAATTACATGAACATACCAAACAAGTGTAGTAGATCATTCTGGAAACATCCTTTTAGAAGGCCAATGAAGTCACTTGAAGGAGACCACCACTTGTTATCTGAGAGTGGTAACTGTTGTTTGAAGTGTGAAGATAGTGAATTATCATAGAAGAATACTTGGCGCGTCGAAAAGTGTCAAAGCTTTAGTCATATTTTAATTCTGTATTTGCTTATTATTAGTAATTTTCTATATTATATATTTATTTAATATCTATATTTTACATTTTAAGATAGATGTTTTATGATTAATGAACTTTTCCATTTTTCAATAGTGTATTTTGTTATTAATATTATTTTTGTATATTCTATAATTAATTAATAATATCTATATTTTGCATTTAAGGTAGATGTTTAACGCTTAATGTACTTTTCCATATTTTAAATTGTTTATTTTCTATTATTATATATATATAACTCTCATGTTATATATTAAATTGTAAAACTATACATTATACAAATATTTCAAAAATGTAAAACTAAACATAATAAGGTCATAATATTATCAATAATTTTGGATTTTTTTTTAATATGTAAAATGGTGATCTTGCATATGTTTAATATAGTATTTCCATTTCTTTTGTTTTATATTTACATATTTTTTTATTTTTCGAAATTATCTATATCATTGTAAACTTACATATGTTTAATACAGTATTTCCATTTTTAATGTTTTATTTTTACATATTTCTTTTTTTTTCGAAATTATATTTATCAGTAATAATAAAATGTAAAACTATATATTATATCAATATCTCGAAAATGTAAAACTAAATATAATACAATAATAATATTAATGATGCCACATGGTATGTTTTGGAAGTGGGTTTTTACGCTGATGTGGACGCTCCCTAGAGCCTCAAAAAGCTCATTTTAATAGTATACTAGGTGATTTTCCTGTGCTCATGCACGGGTATAAATTTTTTAAAGTAAATATATGATAATAATTGATTACTATTTAGTTTTAATTTTAAATTAGTTTATAATTTGTCTACATTTTTATATTAATAATATTATATTACTTTAATTATACTATGATTTTATATATGTTATAGCTAGTCGATTTTGTTATTTTTACGGTTGATTTAGTTATCATTTGGATAAATTTGATTGCATCTCTGAATTCAACTGTAATATTTTCAAAATATATTAATTTTAATTAATTACTTATTTGCATATATTGGGTGTTGTCCTAGATATATAAATATATTTTAGGAAAATTATGTATAACTTAAGATATATTGTGCTTAGCATGAATTAAAAATTAACTAAACTGTCTGATTCTAAAGTCTCATACATATATATATAAATTTTACAGAAGAACTAATATTGTAAGAGTTGATTAATATTTATTTTCATTTGTTAATACGTTTTGAGTTATCCTATGATCAATAGAAGGTTACATGTATAAGTAGTTGATACATTTTTGGAAGCTCATGAGCACATATCAATATTTTCAATAATTAAAATATTTATAAATTCTAAATAACTTTATGCTTTAGATTTGTTCAATGTAAACTGAAATTTATTTTAAATAATCTTAAAATTGGGAATTCAGATTTGCTTTGGTATTTTGTTATAGTTATATTTAGTTTCACAAACATAAAAACATAAAATTTATAAGAAAATTTAATATTAATAAAAATAATAATTTTAATAATGATAAAATATTATATATCTTGCCTATTGAACTAATTGTTAATTATTTGATCAAGCGATGTTTATTGTGATATTTATATTTAGTTTTTAATATCTCTTAAAAATAAGCACTATACAAAATTGTGATTGTATTAAAAATAATATTATATAAGTAAAATATAATTTATAGATAACTTTCTGTAATTGAAAGATATTATAGTCAACTAAATATGAAAAATAAATAAAAAATCAATAATACTAATTATAAACTATTTTTATTACTCTAAAAGTATATTTTATGTTATTTAAAAATATTTTTAAATGTATTATTACTATTTTGTGAATTTTCCTTTTTGTATGAAATCATATTATATATACATATATTTTTCGTTTTCTATTTGTTTTTATGACTTTATACAAAATTCCTTTTTTATTACATATATTTTTGGAAATTTTTGAAAAGGAACTAAATAAAAGAATTAATAATACTATTTTTTAACTATTTTTAATTCATTAAGGGTATCAGTGTAGTCAACCATCGTGGGAGTGAACGTGAGAGCGACACATAGGAAATTGACTTCTCAAATAATATTTTAGAGATTTTTGAAAGGAAACTAAATAAAAGAATTAATAATACTATTTTTAACTATTTTTAATTCATTAAGGCTATCAGTGTAATCAACCATCGTAGAAGTGAACGTGAGAGCGACACATAGGAAATTGACTTCTCAAATAATATTATAGAGATATTTCTGTTTCTTATTCTTTATTTTAGTTCATAACTATATTATACATTTTAAGATAGTGTTTAATGTTTAATGTACCTTTTTCATTTTTTTAAAATTGTGTATTATTTTAGTATATTATATATTTACTTAATATCTATATTTACATATTTAAATGTATATTTATATTTATTGTAATATTTCCATTTTTAAATTATATATTTACTTATTATTTTTTTTATACTGTGTATTTTCATTTCTTATACTTTATTTTACTTAATGTCAATATTTACATTTTAAGATAAATGTTTAATGATTAAAGTACCTTTTTAATTTTCACTATCCAGTGGCCGTAGGTCTGCATGCATATGCATGTAACAAAGCTTGCACTATCTCAAAAGCCTACAAATTGAGTTGAGTAGTTAAAAAAATGTCAAAAAGTATAAGCCAATGAAAAAGAAAGCTGGTACTTACCCCTACAGGTATAGGCGGTATTCCATGAGTAAAATGGACTACAAGGAAGATTTGAATCAGAGGAATGACTTTGTTGTTGTTATAGCATGAAGTTCAAGCTCGGTAATTATATGAAAAGACAAAACAAGTGTAATAGATCGTTCTGGAAACATCCTTTGGCAGGCCATGCAAGTCACTTGAAGGAGACCACCACTGGATATCTGAGAGTGGTGAGCTTGATTGACGTGTGAAGATGGTGAAGTATCATCATAGAAAAATACTTGGCGCGTCGAAGAGTGTCGAAGCTGTTGCTATATTTTAATTGTGTATTTGCTTACTATTATTATTTTTGTATATTATATATTTATTAAATATCTATATTTTACATTTTCAGGTAGATGTTTAATGATTTATTCACTTTTCCATTTTTTAGATGTGTATTTTCATATTAATATTATTTTCGTATATTCTATATTTACTTAATAATATCTATATTTTACATTTTCAGGTAGATGTTTAACGCTTAATGTACTTTCCCATATTTTAAATTATTTATTTTATATTATTATATATAAAAATCTCAAGTTATATGTTAAAATGTAAAACTATACATTATATCAATATTTCCAAAATGTAAAACTAAACATAATAAGGTAATAATATTATCAATATTTTTGGATTATTTTTTTAAAATATAAAATGGTGATCTTGCATATGTTTAATATAGTATTTCCATTTCTATTGTTTTATATTTACATATTTTTTGTTTTCAAAATTATCTATATCATGGTAAACTTACATATGTTTAATACAGTATTTCCATTTTTAATGTTTTGTTTTTACATTTTTTTTTCGAAATTATATTTATCAGTTATAATAAAATGTAAAACTATATATTATATCAATATCTCGAAAATGTAAAACTAAACATAATACGATAAAATTATTAATGATGCCACATATCATGTTTCGGAAGTGGGTTTTTACGCTGATGTGGACGCTCCCTAGAGCCTCAAAAAGCTCCTTTCATTAGTATAGATTTCCATTTCTTATTCTTTATTTTACTTCATAACTATATTTACATTTTAAGATAGTGTGTTAATGTTTAATGTACCTTTTTCATTTTTTTAAAATTGTGTATTATTTTAGTATATTATATCTTTACTTAATATCTATATTTACATATTTAAACATATATTTATTTTTAATGTACTATTTCCATTTTTAAATTATATATTTACTTATTATTTATTTTTATTTATACTGTGTATTTCCATTTCTTATACTTTATTTTACTTAATATCTATATTTTACATTTAGAGATAAATATTTAATGATTAAAGTACTTTTTTAATTTTTACTATCCAGTGGCCGTTGGTCTGCATGCATATGCATGTAACAAAGCTTCCACTATCTCAAAAGCCTACAAATTGAGTTGAGTAGTTAAAATGGACAAAAAGTATAAGCCAAAGAAAAAGAAAGCTGGTACTCACCCCTACACGTATAGGCGGTATTTCATGAGTAAAATGGACTACAAGGAAGAGATGAATCGGAGGAATGACTTTGTTGTTGTTATAGCATGAAGTGCAAGCTCGGTAATTACATGAACAGACCAAACAAGTGTAGTAGATCGTTCTGGAAACATCTTTTTGGCAGGTTAATGAAGTCACTTGAAGGATACCACCACTGGATATCTGAGAGTGGTGAAGCTTGCTTGAAGTGTGAAGATAGTGAATTGTCATCATAGAAGAATACTTGGCGCGTCGAAGAGTGTTGAGGCTTTAGTTATATTTTAATTGTGTATTTGCTTATTATTATTAATTTTGTATATTATATATTTATTTAATATCTATATTTTACATTTTAAGATAGATGTGTTATGATTAATGAACTTTTCCATTTTTCAATTGTGTATTTTGTTATTATTATTATTTTCGTATATTCTATATATACTACTTAATATCTATATTTTGCAATTAAGATAGATGTTTAATGCTTAGTGTACTTTTTCCATATTTTAAATTGTTTAGTTTCTATTATTATATATAATTCTTATATTATATCTGAAAATATACATTATATCAATATTTCGAAAATGTAAAACTAAACATAATAAGGTAATAATATTATCAATGTTTTCGGATTATTTTTTTAAAATGTAAAATGGTGATCTTGCATATGTTTAATATAGTATTTCAATTTCTATTGTTTTATATTTACATATTTTTATTTTCGAAATTATATATAAACAATATGTAAAAATAAAACATTAAAATGGTGATTTTTTTTATTTAATACAATATTTCCATTTTTAATGTTTTATTTTTTATTTTCGAAATTATATTTATCAGTAATAATAAAATGTAAAACTATATATTATATCAATATCCCAAAAATGTAAAACTAAACATAATACGATAATAATATTAATGATGCCACATGGAATGTTGCAGAAGTGGGTTTTTACGCTGATGTGGACGCTCCCTAGAGCCTCAAAAAGCTCCTTTTATTAGTATAGATTTCCATTTTTTATTCATTATTTTACTTCATAACTATATTTTACATTTTAAGATAGTGTTTAATGTACCTTTTTAATTTTTTAAAAATTGTGTCTTATTTTAGTATATTATATATTTACTTAATATCTATATTTACATATTTAAGTGTATATTTACATTTAATGTACTATTTCTATTTTTAAATTATATATTAATTCAATATCTCGAAATTGTAAAACTAAACATAATACGATAATAATATTAATGACTAGGGACGGCCCGCCCTACAGGCGGGATTTTAGAATGAAAATTATTTCAATATTTTTATATAATATTTTTATTTAAGTATTATAGACTAAACCTATGTATTAATAGATATAAGTCAAGTAAATATTAAGATGAGGGATGTTAAAAAGTCCATAAATATCAGGATAGAAAGTGATATGCTAATTTTTAATGCATCATTTGATGAACATTGTTATTACTCGATTATATATATAGATATAAACATATTTATATATTTCTAAAATAATAATAAAAAACATTCTCAGGCTAGTGCCGATGTTACATAGTTGAGAGATGAACCAATATTCTCCACCAATTGAACTAACCATATTTGAGGTTAAATGTATATATTATTTATCCTGATTTTTTGTTAGAAAATGCATGATATATTGACAGAGTCGGCCCAAATATAATACATGCCCTACTCAAATTAAAAATATTGGGCCCTTTTTCTTTAAGATAAAAAATTTTAAAAATATTTGGGCCCTTTTTCTTAAGCTAAAAAACCACAAAATGATTTGGGCCCTAAACCATTGGTTCATTTGCCTACCCTATGGGCCGGGCCTATTGATATGTTAGAGCTTCGTTTTCCATTTTAAGTTTGCTATAATGGATCATATGGCCCAACCGTAATTGTTTTCGTTGGGTATTTTTGTAAGGGAGAAATGTACTGAATCACATGTTCACATCCGATGTTGTTGGTTATTATCTCTATAAAGCACAGGCCCGGCTTAGTTATTTTATGGGTCCAGTGCACATATATTTTTTTTTCAAAAGTTATAGTTATATCTTTAAATTTATAAACCTAAAATATGTGCTATTTAACAAATTAGGGCCCTAATTCTTAAAAGAAGATTTTTAGAAAATTGAAGGAACCTGTGCACATGCACTCTGGGCACTCCCCAAGAACCGGCACTGATAAAGCAAGACAGGGCATCGAGGAACAGAGACTGTGCAAAATAATAGAAATATTGAGTTTGTAAATTAAAAAGCAGAACAAAAATAATTGGGGAAATTGTTATGGGGAGCTAAAGTAATAAAGATGGAACGGTAAAGATAGGTAGTACGGCAAAGCGTGTGATGGCCTTTGCATCCAGGATGGCTAAATTGGATTTATTACCAAAATTCTAAAAACTTTTCAATTCTATCAGCCTAATCCTATATGCAGAAATATTTGATCTGGTTATTAATAGCTACTGGATTGTATTTTATGGAATTACATAATTTAAAAAGTTTACAATTTTATCAGCCTAATCCTATATGTAGAGATATTTAATCTGGTTATTAATAGCTACTTGATTAAATTTTATGGAATATATAATTTAAAAAGTTTACAATTTTATCAGCCTAATCCTATATGCAAAGATATTTAAATTGGTTATTAATAGCTACTTGATTGGATTTTATGGAATTACATAATTTAAAAAGTCTACAATTTTATCAGTCTAATCCTCTATGCAGGATAATGGTTACTTGCACAAATCTTATGGAATTTCACGTATATATATATATATATGTTGTTCAAATTTCTGAAAGGATTTGAGAATGACTTACAATAATATCTTTTTTTTTCTTTTTGGTTTTCTCTAATAAATATCACTGGCTGCAGAACATTTCAAAAATGAAACGAACTTATGAATCTCGGGTCACACCAAGACAGATTATATCATTTTGCACAACATTAACGTAAGATCAACCAATTATTTTATAAATACTATAGAGAGTGTCCTAAGCAAAAACAGACTACGGGGAAGCAGGAAAACATTTTTGTTAAAGGAAATTTCAGAAATCACACAGAGAAGATACTCGCTGGCAAGGCTCGAGTTTCAGAGAAAACCCTAAAGTTCCTGGTAGAGGAGATGAGGACACTACACGCTCGATTGGGCCAAGAGCGAAATTAAATGGGCTAAGAAAAAAAAGAATAACCCTAAGTTGAAAATGCATTGTTTCGACAATGACAGGTGGCATGCTATGATGAAACTATTTAGTGACATGGATGAGCTATAGGGAAGCAAGTTTACTTTATATAAATAGATAGATAGATGCCACATGGAATGTTCCAGAAGTGGGTTTTTACGCTGATGTGAAAGCTCCCTAAAGCCTTGAAAAGCTCATTTTATTAGTATAGATTTCCATTTCTTATTCATTATTTTACTTCATAACTATATTTTACATTTTAAGATAGTGTTTAATGTCTAATGTACCTTTTTAATTTTTTAAAATTGTGTCTTATTTTAGTATATTATATACTTAATATCTATATTTACATATTTAAGTGTATATTTACATTTAATGTACTATTTATATTTTTAAATTATATATTTACTTATAATTTATTTTTATTTATACTGTGTATTTCCATTTCTTATATTTTATTTTAAATAATATCTCTATTTTACATTTTAAGATAAATGTTTAGTGATTAAAGTATTTTTTAATATTTAATATACAGTGGCCATAGGTCTGCATGCATATGCATGTAACAAAACTTGCACTATCTCAAAAGCCTACAAATTGAGTTGAGTAGTTAAAAAAAAGGGTCAAAAAGTATAAGCCAAAGAAAAAGAAAGCCGATACTCAGCCCTACAGGTATATGCGGTATTCCATGAGTAAAATGAACTACAAGGAAGGATGAATCAGAGGAATGACTTTGTTGTTGTTATAGCATGAAGTGCAAGCTCGGTAATTACATGAACATACCAAACAAGTGTAGTAGATCGTTCTGGAAACGTCCTGTTTGGCAGGCCAATGAAGTCACTTAAAGGAGACCACCACTGGATATCTGAGAGTGGTGATGCTTATTTGAAGTGTGAAGATAGTGAATTATCATCATAGAAGAATACTTGGCGCGTCGAAGAGTGTCGAAGCTTTAGTCATATTTTAATTGTGTATTTTCTTATTTTTATTACTTTTGTATATCATATATTTATTAAATATCTATATTTTACATTTTAAGATAGATGTTTTATGATTAATGAACTTTTCCATTTTTCAATTGTGTATTTTCTTATTAATATTATTTTCGTATATTCTATATTTACTTAATAATATCTATATTTTGCATTTAATAGAGATGTTTAATGCTTAATGTACTTTTTCCATATTTTAAATTGTTTAGTTTCTATTATTATATATATAATTCTTATATTATATATCAAAATGTAAAACTATACATTATATCAATATTTCAAAAATGTAAAACTAAACATAATAAGGTAATAATATTGTCAATATTTTCGGATTGTTTTTTTAAAATGTAAAATGGTGATCTTGCATATGTTTAATATAGTATTTCCATTTCTATTGTTTTATACTTACATATTTTTTTTTATTTTCGAAATTATCTATATAAAAAATATGTAAAAATAAAACATTAAAATGGTGATTTTTTTTATTTAATACAATATTTCCATTTTTAATGTTTTTTCGAAATTATATTTATCAGTAATAATAAAATGTAAAACTATATATTATATCAATATCTCGAAAATGTAAAACTAAACATAATACGATAATAATGTTAATGATGCCACATGGCATGTTTCGGAAGTGGGTTTTTACGCTGATGTGGACGCTTCCTAGAGCCTCAAAAAACTCATTTTATTAGTATAGATTTCCATTTCTTATTCTTTATTTTACTTCATAACTATATTTTACATTTTAAGATAGTGTTTAATGTTTAATGTACCTTTTCCATTTTTTAAATTGTGTATTATTTTAGTATATTATTAGGGGTGTCAAAATGGATCATTACCCATGAGTTGACCCAACTCAAATTGAACCATTAACCCAAATGAACTGTTTATTTGTGATCCAATGGGTTAATGGGTTAAGAGGTTAATGGATTAACAGGTTAATGAGTTAACAAGTTAATGGGTTAACAAGTTAATGGGTCTATTAGGTTGGGTCAACCCTCACCCATTTAGTTTTTAATTAAAATAATTAAATTAAAAACAAACTCATTATCACCAAATTAAAATTGTCCAGTTGGAATAACTCATCACATTTTCCCCCCAAAACCACAAAACCACGTTTTCCGCCAAAACTGCAAAACCACGTTTTCCGCCAAAACTGCAAAATAACGTTTTCCCGCCAAAACTGCAACTCTACGTTTTTCCGCCAAAACTACAAAATTATGTTTTTCCGCCAAAATCGCAAAATCACGTTTTTCCGCCAAAATCGCAAAATTACGTTTTTCCGCCAAAACCGCAAAATCACGTTTTCCCGCCAAAACCGCAAAATCATGTTTTTTTTGCCAAAACTGCAAAATTATGTTTCCCGCCAAAACCGCAAAATCACGTTTTCCCACTAAAACCGCAAAAAGATGTTTTTCCGCCAAAACCGCAAAATTAAGTTTTCTCGCCAAAATCACAATTTCCCGCCAAATCTGCAAAATCACGTTTTTCCCGCCAAAACAAAAAAAAAATCACGTTTTCCCGCCAAAACCGCAAAATTAGATTTTTCCCGCCAAAACTGCAAAATCACGTTTTCTCGCCAAAACCGCAAAATTATGTTTTTCTGCAAAACCCGCAAAACTATGTTTTTCTGCCAAAACCGCAAAAATACGTTTTCCCGTCAAAACTGTAAAATCATATTTTCCCGCAAATTAGTTAAATCATGTTTCCGCCAAAATCGCTTAATCATTTCTCGCTAAAATGGCAATATTTTTCCCGCCAAAATCGCAAAATCATGTTTTCCCCCCACCTAAAATCATGTTTCACACTATATATATTAATTAGGCTCCGCAAAAAGCACATTTAAAATTGTCCATTTTTGTGACTGGACAAAAATGTTGGGTTGATGGGTCAACCACTAACCCATTTGACCCATATAATTTAATGGGTCATGGGTCAACCCAAACCATTAAATGGGTCAACCTAAACCATTAAATGGTTTGGGTTGACCCATGACCCATTAACAGTCAACCCATTTGGGTTATGGGTTGGTTTGACCCATTTGACCCATTTTGACACCCCTATTAATATTATATATTTACTTAATATCTATATTTACATATTTAAATGTATATTCTCTTTTAATGTACTGTTTCCATTTTATTAATTATATATTTACTTACTATTTATTTTTCTTTATACTGTGTATTTCCATTTCTTATACTTTATTTACTTAATATTTATATTTTACATTTTAAGATAAATTTTTAATGATTAATGTATTTTTTTCAGCTTTAATATCTCGTGGCCGTAGGTCTGCATGCATGTGCATGTAACAAAGCTTGCTCTATCTCAAAAGCCTCAAAATTGAGTTGAGTAGTTAAAAAAATAGGTCAAAAAGTATAAACCAAAGAAAAAGAAAGCTGGTACTCACCCTTACAGGTAAATGCGGTATTCCATGAGTAAAAGAGACTACAAGGAAGAGATGAATCAGATGAATGACTTTTTTGTTGTTATAGCATGAAATGCAAACTAAGTAATTATATGAACAGACCAAACAAGTGTAGTAGATCGTTCTGGAAACATCCTTTGGATATCTGAGAGTGGTGAAGCTAGTTTGACGTGTGAAGATGGTGAAGTATCATCACAGAAGAATACTTGGCGTGTCGAAGAGTGTCGAAACAATAGTTATATTTAAATTGTGTATTTTTTTTATTATTACTTTTGTATTTTATATATTTATTTAATATCTATATGTTACATTTTAAGATAGATGTTTAATGATTTATGAACTTTTCCATTTTTCAATTGTGTATTCTCATATTCGAATTATTTTGTATATTCTATATTTACTTAATAATATCTATATTTTGCATTGAAGATAGATGTCTAGTGCTTAATGTACTTTTTCGATATATAATTTTTTATTTTCTATTATTTTATATATAAGTCTTATATTATATACTAAGATGTAAAACTATACATTATATCAATGTTTCGAAAATCTAAAACTAAACATAATAAGTAATAATATTATCAATATTTTTGGATTATTTTTTTAAAATATCAATGTTGATCTTACATATGTTTAATATAGTATTTCCATTTCTAATGTTTTATATTTACATTTTTTTATTTTCGAAATTATATATATCATGGTAAACTTACATATGTTTAATGTAGTATTTTCATTTAAAATGTTGTATATTTACATATTAGTTATTATATTCCAAATTATATTTATCAGTAATAATAAAATGTAAAACTATACATTATATCAATATTTCGAAAATGTAAAACTAAACATAATATGATAATAATATTAATGATGCCACATGACATATTTCAGAAGTGGGTTTTTCTGCTGATGTGGATGCTTCCTAGAGTCTCAAAAGGCTCGTTTTATCAGGATAGATTTCCATTTCTTATTCTTTATTTTACTTCATAACTATATTTTACATTTTAAGATAGTGTTTTATGTTTAATGTTTAATGTACCTTTTCCATTTTTTTAAATTGTGTATTATTTTAGTATATTATATATTTACTTAATATCTATATTTACAAATTTAAATGTATATTCTCTTTTAATGTACTATTTCCATTTTTTAATTATATATTTACTGATTATTTATTTTTCTTTATACTGTGTATTTCTATTTCTTATACTTTATTTTACTTAATATCTATATTTTACAATTTAAGATATATGTTTAATGATTCATGTATTTTTATCATTTTTAATATCCAGTGGCCATAGGTCGGCATGCATGTGCATGTAACAAAGCTTGCACTATCTCAAAAGCCTCGAAATTGAGTTGAGTAGTTACAAAAATAGGTCAAAACGTATAAACCAAAGAAAAAGAAAGCTCGTACTCATTCCTACAGGTATATGCGGTATTTCATGAGTAAATGAGACTACAAGGAAGAGATGAATCAGAGGAATGACTTTTTGTTTTTATAGCATGAAGTGCAAGCTCAGTAATTATATGAACATACCAAACAAGTGTAGTAGGTCGTTCTGGAAACATCCTTTGGGCAGGTCATGCAAGTCACTTGAAGGAGACTACCACTGGATATCTGAGAGTGGTGAAGCTTGTTTGACGTGTGAAGATGGTGAAGTATCATCATAGAAGAATACTTGGCGCGTCGAAGAGTGTCGAAGCAGTAGTTATATCTAAATTGTGTATTTTCTTNTAGGTCGTTCTGGAAACATCCTTTGGGCAGGTCATGCAAGTCACTTGAAGGAGACTACCACTGGATATCTGAGAGTGGTGAAGCTTGTTTGACGTGTGAAGATGGTGAAGTATCATCATAGAAGAATACTTGGCGCGTCGAAGAGTGTCGAAGCAGTAGTTATATCTAAATTGTGTATTTTCTTATTATTATAACTTTTTTATTTTATATATTTATTTAATATCTATATTTTACATTTTAAGATAGATGTTTAATGATTTATGAACTTTTCCATTTTTCAATTGTGTATTCTCATATTAATATTATTTTCGTATATTCTATATTTACTTAATAATATCTATATTTTGCATTGAAGATAGATGTCTAGTGCTTAATGTACTTTTTCCAGATATAATTTTTTTATTTTCTATTATTTTATATATAAGTCTTATATTATATACTAAGATGTAAAGCTATACATTATATCAATGTTTCGAAAATCTAAAACTAAACATAATAAGTAATAATATTATCAATATTTTTGGATTATTTTTTTAAAATATAAATGTTGATCTTACATATGTTTAATATAGTATTTCCATTTCTAATGTTTTATATTTACATTTTTTTATTTTCGAAATTATATATATCATGGTAAACTTACATATGTTTAATGTAGTATTTCCATTTAAAATGTTGTATATTTACATATTAGTTATTATATACCAAATTATATTTATCAGTAATAATAAAATGTAAAACTATACCTTGTATCAATATTTCGAAAATGTAAAACTAAACATAATACGATAATAATATTAATGATGCCACATGACATATTTCAGAAGTGGGTTTTTCTGCTGATGTGGATGCTTCCTAGAGTCTCAAAAGGCTCGTTTTATTAGGATAGATTTCCATTTCTTATTCTTTATTTTACTTCATAACTATATTTTACATTTTAAGATAGTGTTTAATGTTTAATGTACCTTTTCCATTTTTTTAAATTGTGTATTATTTTAGTATATTATATATTTACTTAATATCTATATTTACAAATTTAAATGTATATTCTCTTTTAATGTACTATTTCCATTTTTTAATTATATATTTACTTATTATTTATTTTTCTTTATACTGTGTATTTCTATTTCTTATACTTTATTTTACTTAATATCTATATTTTACAATAAGATATATGTTTAATGATTCATGTATTTTTTTCATTTTTAATATCCAGTGGCCATAGGTCGGCATGCATGTGCATGTACCAAAGCTTGCACTATCTCAAAAGCCTCGAAATTGAGTTGAGTAGTTACAAAAATAGGTCAAAACGTATAAACCAAAGAAAAAGAAAGCTCGTACTCATTCCTACAGGTATATGCGGTATTTCATGAGTAAATGAGACTACAAGGAAGAGATGAATCAGAGGAATGACTTTTTTGTTTTTATAGCATGAAGTGCAAGCTCGGTAATTATATGAACAGACCAAACAAGTGTAGTAGGTCGTTCTGGAAACATCCTTTGGGCAGGTCATGCAAGTCACTTGAAGGAGACTACCACTGGATATCTGAGAGTGGTGAAGCTTGTTTGACGTGTGAAGATGGTGAAGTATCATCATAGAAGAATACTTGGCGCGTCGAAGAGTGTCGAAGCAGTAGTTATATCTAAATTGTGTATTTTCTTNTAGGTCGTTCTGGAAACATCCTTTGGGCAGGTCATGCAAGTCACTTGAAGGAGACTACCACTGGATATCTGAGAGTGGTGAAGCTTGTTTGACGTGTGAAGATGGTGAAGTATCATCATAGAAGAATACTTGGCGCGTCGAAGAGTGTCGAAGCAGTAGTTATATCTAAATTGTGTATTTTCTTATTATTATAACTTTTGTATTTTATATATTTATTTAATATCTATATTTTACATTTTAAGATAGATGTTTAATGATTTATGAACTTTTCCATTTTTCAATTGTGTATTCTCATATTAATATTATTTTCGTATATTCTATATTTACTTAATAATATCTATATTTTGCATTGAAGATAGATGTCTAATGCTTAATGTACTTTTTCGATACTTTAATTTTTTTATTTTCTATTATTTTATATATAATTCTTATATTATATAGTAAGATGTAAAATTATACATTATATCAATGTTTCGAAAATGTAAAAATAAACATAATAAGTAATAATATAGTATCAATATTTTGGATTATTTTTTTAAAATGTAAAATGGTGATCTTACATATGTTTAATATAGTATTTCCAATTCTAATTTTTTATATTTACATATAGTTTTTTTCCAAATTATATATATCATGGTAAACTTACATATGTTTAATGTAGTATTTCAATTTAAAATGTTGTATATTTACATATTAGTTATTATTTTCCAAATTATATTTATCAGTAATAATAAAGTGTAAAACTATACAATATATCAATATTTCAAAAATGTAAAACTAAACATAATACGATAATAATGTTAATGATGCCACATGGCATATTTCGGAAGTGGGTTTTTACGCTGTTGTGGATGCTACCTAGAGTCTCAAAAGGCTCATTTTATTAGTATAGATTTCCATTTCTTATTCTTTATTTATTTCATAACTATATTTTACATTTTAAGATAGTGTTTAATGTTTAATGTTTAATGTACCTTTTCCATTTTTTAGATTGTGTATTATTTTAGTATATTATATATTAATTAATATCTATATTTACATATTTAAATGTATATTCTGTTTTAATTTACTATTTCCATTTTTAATTATATATTTACTTATTATTTATTTTTCTTTATACTGTGTATTTCTATTTCTTATACTTTATTTTACTTAATATCAATATTTCACATTTTAAGATATATGTTTAATGACTAATGTATTTTTTTCATTTTTAATATCCAGTGACTGTAGATCTGCATGCATGTGCATGTAACAAAGCTTGCACTATCTCAAAAGCCTCGAAATTGAGTTGAGTAGTTAAAAAAATAGGTCAAAAAGTATAGACCAAAAAAAGAAAGCTGGTACTCACCCTTATAGGTATATGCGGTATTCCATGAGTAAAAGAGACTACAAGGAAAAGATGAATCAGAGGAATGATTTTTTTGTTGTTATAGCATGAAGTGCAAGCTCGGTAATTATATGAACAGACCAAACAAGTGTAGTAGATCGTTCTGGAAACATCCTTTGGGCAGGCCATGCAAGTCACTTGAAGTAGACCACCACTGGATATCTGAGAGTGGTGAAGCTTGTTTGACGTGTGAAGATGGTGAAGTATCATCATAGAAGAATACTTTGCGCGTCGAAGAGTGTCGAAGCAGTAGTTATATTTAAATTGTGTATTTTTTTATTATTATTACTTTTGTATTTTATATATTTATTTAATATCTATATTTTACATTTTAAGATAGATGTTTAATGATTTATGATTTTTTCCATTTTTCAATTGTGTATTCGCATATTAATATTATTTTTTATATTGTATATTTACTTAATAATATATATTTTGCATTGAAGATAGATGTCTAATGCTTAATGTACTTTTTTGATATTTCAATTTTTTTTTATTTTCTATTATTTTATATATAATTCTTATATTATATACTAAGATGTAAACTATACATTATATCAATGTTTCGAAAATCTAAAACTAAACATAATAAGTAATAATATTATCAATATTTTTGGATTATTTTTTTAAAATGTAAAATGGCGATCTTACATATGTTTAATATAGTATTTCCATTTCTAAGGTTTTATATTTATATTTTTGTTTTAAAATTATATATATCATGGTAAACTTACATATGTCTAATGTAGTATTTCCATTTAAAATGTTGTATATTTACATATTAGTTATTATTTTACAAATTATATTTATCAGTAATAATAAAATGTAAGAATATACATTATAGCAATATTTCGAAAATGTAAAACTAAACATAATACGATAATAATATTAATGATGCCACATGGCATATTTCGGAAGTTGGTTTTTACGCTGATGTGGATGCTCCCTAGAGTCTCAAAAGGCTCGTTTTATTAGTATATATTTCCATTTCTTATTCTTTATTTTACATCATAACTATATTTTACATTTTATGATAGTATTTAATGTTTAATGTACCTTTTCATTTCTTTAAATTGTGTATTATTTTAGTATATTATATATTTACTTAATATCTATATTTACATATTTAAATGTATATTTACTTTTAATGTACTATTTCTATTTTTAATTATTACTTGTATATTATATATTTATTTAATATCTATATTTTACTTTTTAAGATAGATTTTTAATGATTAATGCACTTTTCCATTTTTCAACTGTGTATTTTCTTATTAATATTATTTTTGTATATTATATATTTACTTAATAATATCTATATTCTATATTTACTTTATCAGTAATAATAAAATGTAAAACTAAACATAATACGATAATAATATTAATGATGCCACGTGCCATATTTCAGAAGTGGGTTTTTACGCTGATGTGAACGCTCCCTAGAGCCTCAAAAGGCTCATTTTAGTAGTATAGATTTCCATTTCTTATTCTTTATTTTTCTTCATAACTATATTTTACATTTTAAGATAGTGTTTAATGTTTAATGTTTAATGTACCTTTTCCATTTTTTAAATTGTGTATTATTTTAGTATATTATATATTTACTTAATATATATATTTACATATTTAAATGTATATTCTCTTTTAATATGCTATTTCCATTTTTTAATTATATATTTACTTATTATTTATTTTTCTTTATACTATGTATTTCCATTTCTTATACTTTATTTTACTTAATATCTATATTTTACATTTTAAGATAAATGATTAATGTATTTTTTCATTTTTAATATCCAGTGGCCGTAGGTCTGCATGCATGTGCATGTAACAAAATTTGCACTATCTCAAAAGCCTCGAAATTGAGTTGAGTAGTTAAAAAAATAGGTCAAAATGTACAAACCCAAAAAAAAAAAAGCTGGTATTCACCCCTACAGGTAAATGCGGTATTCCATGAGTAAAAGAGACTACAAAGAAGAGATGAATCAGAGAAATGACTTTTTTTGTTGTTATAGCATGAAGTGCGAGCTCGGTAATTATATGAACAGACCAAACAAGTGTAGTAGATCGTTCTGGAAACATCCTTTGGGCAGGCCATGCAAGTCATTTGAAGGAGACCACCACTGGATATCTGAGAGTGGTGAAGCTTGTTTGACGTGTGAAGATGGTGAAGTATCATCATAGAAGAATACTTGGCTCGTCGAAGAGTGTCGAAGCAGTAGTTATATTTAAATTGTGTATTTTCTTATTATTATTACTTTTGTGTTTTATATATTTATTTAATATCTATATTTTACACTTTAAGATAGATGTTTAATGATTTATTAACTTTTCCATTTTTCAATTGTGTATTCTCATATTAATATTATTTGTGTATATTCTATATTTACTTAATAATATCTATATTTTGCATTGAAGATAGATGTCTAATGCTTAATGTACTTTTTCGATTTTTTAAATTTTTTATTTTCTATTATTTTATATATAAATCTTATATTATATATTAATATGTAAAACTATACATTATATCAATGTTTCGATATTAAGGGAAAATAAAGTATAAGAGATGAAAATACATAGTAAAAAGAAAAATAAATAATAAGTAAATATATAATTTTAAAATGGAAATTAATATATTAAAAGTAAATGTATATTTAATTATTTAAATATATATTAAGTAAATATATAATATACGAAAATAATAATAAAAAGTAATACACAAATTGTTTTAAAAAAAGGAAAATGTAAATTAAACACTAAACAACTATCTTAAAATGTAAAATATAGTTATTAAGTAAAATAAAGAATAAGAAATGGAAATAGACAGTAAAATAATTAATAAATAATAAGCAAATACACAATTTTAAAATGTATATCAATACTATTAGGTGCCATTTTATTTCAAAAATAACTATCATTCTATGCCACTACCTTTACTTAAACATATGGCTTTAATTAAAATGTTTTTATTTGTTTTTTATGGAAATCATTTCTTTTATTTAAATGTAGATCTCTTATTTGTTTTAGTTAATCGCTGATTTTTCTTTTTTAAGAAAATCATTGCTTTATTTAAATGTAGATATTATCCACTTCTTTAGTTAATTTACCATGTTTAAATTCCACGATCATATAATTATTTCCTCACAGGGGGATTAATTATGTCTATTACATTTCACGACACATTCATATAGACATTTTAAACTATATATGTAAATAATCATCACATCAGTTTTTTTTTTTACCGATTGAAATGCAAAAGAGTACAATCAAATTTATAATTTATACCAAATACAGGGACAGTTTATAATCCATAAAGAAACCTTAGTTTTTTTCTCTAAATAGTAGACTTCAAAGTACGAACTGTAAGCTATGAAATGTTATACAAATATACAGTGGATATATCTATTTTCGAATTTGTTATAAATCATATGTAAGAAATTCAATATATTCAAAAATTTGAAACTCAATAATGAACTTAAATATCTAAAGTATATATCAGACTTTTAAATGTAGGGGTCAAATAAAGATATATGATTATTCTTTTATTTGACCATGATAAGTAAAATTACTGATGTTTCTCCCTAACAATATCAACCAAATATATGATTAACAATATTCTGAACTTCGGCTACTAACAACAAATATATGGAAATTTTAGAGGTATATTCTGAAAACCATGTTGCATAATTTTTGGGAATGAAATCAAAAACAAAATAACAAACAAGATTGAATAGTAATTAGTTGTTAGGCAACAATATATTCAACATGAATCTTGATGAAATGCTAAAAGTTATTAAAATTTTAAACATAGGTTTCAATTATAACCAAATTTCACACAGAAATATTTCGTATATTTGTTTTAATAGATAAAATATGATAGGTAACTATATTCAACATCCTCTTAGTGAAATGTTAAAAAAAACATTTAACTAAATTAAAAAAATGATTTAATTAAAAAACCTACCCATATAAAATTTAGTACCTCGGCTTTAATAGATACAACTGTTCTTAAAACATGTTAAAGATGTAAAAAATTTCGAAACAGGTTGGCAGTGCAGGTAAAACTGCTACACACATATAACTGATACATGTCGACATCATGACTAAATTTCACTAATTATATACGGGTTCATGTTTAGTTGTGTTCTAACCAAATCGAGAACCGAAAATGTAGTACTAAAATTGAACCAAAAAAAAAAAGAAACTAAAAAAAAACTAACACCGAGTAAATGTTTATATGAATCGTTCGTATATCTCGGGACCAAAAAAACAAAAATCAAACAAAAACTAAACTAATATTCAAATGGGTATCGAATATCCAAAATATAGTTCATATACTTATAAATATTAATAATATTTTAAATAATTATAAAATATTCTAAAGATATTTCCCAAAAATCCATGATGACCTACTTTTTATTCATAATTAGGTATGGGCATTTGGGGTCTCAATCGGGTTTCGGTTTAATTCAGCCGAATCTCGATTTTTTGGGTTTATCAAAATTAGTCTCATTTGGTATATATGAAAGTTCTGTTCGGGACCGGTTTGAATTCTATCGAGATTGGGTCGAGGTTAGTTAATCTTCAAAGAACCGGCACAACCGATGTACTTTCGGATTCAGATCTCAATTAGTTGTTCTGTTTAAAAATACCTAATATATACCTACTTTATAATCAAATTATAGGTAAAATCGGTTCCTCGGTTTAAAATATATGGCTTGTACCTACTTTGTAACCAAAACATAAGTAAAATAATTCAAAAATAAAAAAGAAACATCAAATGTTATCATTCAAAATCAAACAAAAGATAAACATAGTTATTGATAGAAAGAAAAACAAATAAATGAAAACATAAAACAAAAACCAAGTTCTCATGAAATGAGAAACATTATTCAATGAAAACAAAACCAAAATTTAAAAAATTTCAAGTTTCGACCGCTACCATCAACCATCAATGTTAGTGTAGTTGATAATTACTTTTGATGTTTAGTAAAATCTTAGTGTATTTTGGATACATATTATGAATTGATATCTTGTTTGGTACAAATTCTTTTTGGGAATTTTAAATATTTCGGATCGGATATCCATTTAGGTTTGGGTTCGGTTCGGATAATATCCATAATCTGAAATACCATAAAACAATATCAATTTGGTATTTATGTCAGATTTAGATTCATTTTTATCGGATCGGATTTGGTCTGGTTTATTTGCTCAGCCCAATTCAAACTATTTAAAATTATCTTAATTTCCCGATAGAACCAAATCACCTGAATAATTTCTTTTTATCAAAAATATCTAAATTTATCCGAGATTTTGTACAAAAATCTAAAATACGAATTATACCCCAATTATTCGAAATAATCCAAAAAAGAACCAAACCATAACCAAGTTGAACTCAAATTTTTAACAGGTACCTAGCATTGTTATTTGAACCAAACTAAAAATCAAAATAACAAAACCAAAATTAAATTTATAAATAAGCTAACGGTTTTCAGCTCTCTTAAACCCAAAACCCAAAACCAAAAACCTAGACCAGAATCAAACTGAAAAACTGGAACCAAACAAAAAAATTAGTGCGTAGATCTAAACATATTAGTGAATAAATATATAGGTTAATAAATGAGATGTTAACTAAAAGAAATCTCACGCTTTCAAAGCGTGGGTCAAAATTTAGTAGTACATTAAAAGGCAACTATACATTTAAATATGTAAATATATAATATATGGAAATCATAATCTATCGGGAAACTTAGGCTTTTCTCGACAAGTTCGGTTTCTATGACTGGCGCTCAATTACTAGACGAACTCGCCCAGGCAGTTCGATCTCTGGTCCAGCTCTATCAACTGAACTACGTTCAACTTGATCCCCGAAAGGGGTACGTAGGCAGCCTTTCATAAGGTTCAGTCCGAAATCAATCAAACTTTTTTTCCTATTTTTTTCCGTCTTTCGTTATCGAACTGCGACTCGACTAGATCTAGGGTTTTATGTTTGTAACTCGCTGATGGCCCCTGCGGCCAAAGCCTTTGTAATTCCTTGTAATGATCGCAACGCTTTTACGCGAATCGGAAATAAGATCGATTTTATTTATAAATTCGTTTTATTGCGTTTTTCATTTTTTCCGAATTTATTTGGTTACTTGTCGTTGGCTTTTGCAGAGATCCGGTTCCTCTGGGAAATTAGGGTTTTCCTAAGTTTCCTTATTTAACGGAAATCGACAAGTGTGAATTTCGGCTCCCACAGTTTGGCGCTAGAAAGAGGGGGGGGGGGTCGGATTACTCTTACACATAGCCACAAAACGCTTGACCAAAACGATGTCTGGACGTATGAAAGACAGGGTCACAACTCGCAAAAAGACGCTGGTAAAACAACTCCAGCAACGACTACTCGTACAGCCAACGCTCACGCAAATGCTGTAGTACTCAACAAAATCGAAAACCTAATCGCGACTCTTCGCCACGGGAAGAGCAACAAAACAAGCTCACGATTTCTATCTCAGATCATTATAGGCAACGATAAAATCTATCAAACCCCATAGTGTTTTTCTTATTTCCGAGTTGAAAAAATCTCATGGGTTGAGAAAAAGACGTTTCCGAGAACTTTTCGGAAAAATAAAACTTGCTCTCCCAGAAACTGCGGAACAAACCGTAAGTTACTTGCGAAATAAATCCTTGGTTACTCGCGGAAAAACCCTAGGCTGTTCGCGGAAAAAATCTTTAGGTAACTCGCGGAAAACCATAGGGTATTCGCGGAAAAACCCTAGGTTGTTCGCGCAAAAACCCTAGGTTACTCGCGGAGAAAGCCCTAGGCTACTCGCGGAGAAAGCCCTAGGTTACTCGCGTAAAAACCCTAGGTTATTCGCGACAAAACCCTAGGTTGCTCGCAGAAGAACCTTAGGCTACTCGCAGAATCGGGCAATACTATCCAGCCGAAAAGACTGTGAGTTGGCCAAGCAACCTAGCTTGCCATCTTGGCGAGCTGACCGGCTTTCCAGCTCGTCCTAGAGGCACTGACTTTTCCTAGAGGGTCCGCACAATCAAACTCATAGCTACGTTGAGCCTGATCATACTCTAAACAATAATCGCACTGCTTTTCGTTTCGTCTCAATCGGACTTTCCGTTGAGATTCTACGACGAAAACAAGTCAACTCGACGAATCGAGATCACCCGCGCCAGGCGTCTTAGCTCGCCTAACGTAGAGCTGAACCAAGCGTCTTAGCTCGCCGAACGTAGAGCTAAACCAAACGTCTTAGCTCGCCGAACATAGAGCTAAACCAAGCGTCTTAGCTCGCCGAACGTAGAACTGAACCAAGTGCCTAGCTCGCCCAAGAGGCGCTGACTTTTCCCCAAGGGTTCTTACCATCCAGATCGCCACACGGCGAGCTGAAAGGGTTCACCCGACTTGCACTACGTCGAGCAGAACCAATCCTCGAGTTTCTCTCTCGAGTCTTGATCGCGCTGATTCTCGTTTCGTCTCAATCGGAATTTCCTTCGGGATTTTACGATAAAACCGCAAAGACTTGTTTCTTCATATAAGTTCGAATCAATCAACTAAAACGGCAACGTCTGACTTAACACCAAAGTTGCCTAAACTATACAAGAAATCTGAACTCTCTAAACCCAATCCGGTTTTACGAAACTCTGCCACGCTAAGTCGAAAACATCCAATCATAAACACGTGATTGATTTTTTCGATATACAGAGCGCACCTAGTCGGTCAAATAAAACCAGCAGTACAAAAAAAAACAAGAACATAAGCTCCGATGGTTAAGTCTTCCCCCCGCTCCGATACTCTTGCTGGTAATTAGTCGAAGACCGGTAAGTTAAAAGACGAAGAACGAAGAATAGACAATCCCAAATCATCGATGAAACTAAGGTATGTCCGATTTGAAAATTTTATTAGACTTCTAATTTTTCGTAGGTAAGAAACGAAAACATCTTGTAAACTGCCGTGAAACCTAGAGAACTTAGAATTTAGAGGATAGTCTAGCATGCTAAGTCGTAAGTAATTTTTCTCTATCTCGATTTGTTGTTCTCTAACCATTCAGGCATAACTCGCAAACTGATCCAATCTCTCGCACAACCGAGAAACGATCGCCACGCATTTGAACGTACTCATTTCCTAAAATAAAGATAGAGCTAGAGACGCTGACGTCGTCTTAAAACCGACTCGCTCCTAGAAATTTTCGTAAACTAGACATACTCCAAATCATCGCCAGTCTACCACAGTCTTTAACCTATCCGGATTATCGATCATCCAAATCCTTCAAAGGAAACTCGTCTTTTTTCTTTTCGTAGAATATTTTCCCTCGCGTCGAGAAAACGCTTTCTATAAAGCAAACTCTCACCAAAACAAGCAGAAAAATATTCGGACAATGCGATGCCTGGTCAAAATCATCCCAAAAGAAAACGACAATCTAAGAACCGTCTAAACACAAAAGACTGATCCAAAACGTCTGGGAAATAATCTCGAGGAATATATAGCATCACTCAGCGCAATCATACGGTTAGAAAATCTCTGCGAAACTTCAGAGAAAAACTCGATGATTTGCCGAAGTCATAAAGATCTTCTCAAACTTGATAAAACAAGTATAAGAATCAAAAAATTATATGAGAAATCTTTAGGCATCGAAGCATTGATCTCGTTTTCCGTCAAACCAAGTGAGTCACGGAAAAATGTCAAGAACATTTGCGGCGAAAGAAAAATCGAGAACACAAAGCAGCAATATAGAACGCGTCCTCCCTTCTCGCCGACTGATCCTATTGCTGATCACGTGATTCATTTCGTCCGAGAAACCCGCTAAAACATTTTGCGACTAGAATAACTTTTGGTAAAACTCCGCAAGTGACTCCGAAAAAACCATCACCGAAGAATCAAAAAATTAAGCGGAAAGGTTTCTCGAAAAATCTGCGGAAACATTGTTAACCCAATGCATCGTGCCGATTTACTAAATTCATTGCCCGTTGCTTACGCGAGAAATCCTTCGTATAGTCAGGATCATGTCATACCGAAGTAACTTTAAAAGTAAACGTAATAGGTTTTGCGAAAAGTACTTTCCTTATAGCGAAAACCAAGCTATACGATCCGACACTGGGCGGCCAATCTAAACTTTGCTTCCTCGCGCCACGATCTGAAAGATCTCACTCTGTAGCCCATCGGTTCACGGACATCCGCTCTCATTCCTCCGGATTACATTCCAGAATGAAACCACCCCGCAAACAACTCCGCACGGACTCTGCATCGAGCTTCTTAGACTATGTCCCCTTCGGATAAAAAAAGAAACAACTTCCATACAAAGGAAATTTTATACGAAACTTTCATCGTATAAATCAAACCTACAACGAAAAAACGTTTTCAATAACCACGGGCATATTTGGCATATCAAGCTCGACAAACGCTACTTGGCCATTGTCCGATCGCGCTTCACTTCAATGCCAAGTTTACAAACCGACTCGACCTTTTTGATAGCACAAAAGTGTTGTGGTCTAATCCTCTACCAAATACGACCTTGGCTGTGCGGCTGAACACAACCTTCACGCCAAGCCAATGCATTCAACGGATAATGCAAACTTGTCGAAAATCGGCTAAGTTCTGTATTCTCGCGATTCACTCTAGTCCCGAAGCAAGTTGCCTACAAAATCCGACGTATAAGAGAACACTCGTACAGAGCTCCAAAAGCCGTACGAATCTCGGAAGGTTAACACTTCACAAAGCACCGTAACGAAAAACGCTTCGTTTCGGGGAAACAACTTACGCGACCTCTCGGTCCTAAATGCTCTAGCATAAATCATAAAACTACCTAACATCCAAACAAGTATGTAAGTTTTAATTGCGAATATCCGCAAATGAACCAAAGTGTTCCTGCAAAGCAGGGTTTAGACAAAACCCTCGCAACACCGCGCAACATCTTCGAGCCCGCGAACGTTCCGAACACGAAACGCGGCATATAAAAAAAAACCAACTTTCGGCACTGCGAGACGTCGCAGACGCCCGGAGATTAGTTTTTCGACACAAATACCTTCCTCAATAAAGTCATTTTCTTGGAAGACCTAACAGTCCGTCCGCGACTATAAAATTACGCAAAACTTCTTAACATACGTATCCTTCGCGAAGGCCAAAACAACGTAAACATCTATCGCCTAAATAGTTTGTTGCTGATCACAACAAACTCAACAGTCCTAAACAACCTTAAGTTATCTCGCAGAGATAGCTCTCGAACACCCGACACAAGGGTAATAGCGCTATAAAAGAAATCAAAACTTTTGGTCAGCACTTCCGGGCAACTTAAAAATTGTTCCCGGTGAGATGCTCGGTTCCAACCAGATGAATCATATAAGCCGAGAACCTATCGCGGATTCTAAATCGGTATGGAATCAGGTTAAAATCGCAACAGGCAAAACAAAAGCTGACTAGTCATCGCATAGCCTCAATCCGAAAGTAAACCTAGGTCTTGCCCTAAACCCAGCACACTGGTCGCTAACGTCTAAAGGCATGAATCGAGATCCTAAAGGCATGTCTCTTCGTCTATATCTAAACGCTCACTCGATTTACTAAACATCCTAAAACGACCAAATGAACAAGGCGATACACTAAGGGAAAAAGGAATGCGAGACGACAACTCGCGGACCTCCCTCAATATCAACTCATGTTCTTCCCGCTACATTCAAACAAATAAAAACACGCTCTTAAAAACGCAAACTAATTTTTAATAAAGCCGCAAAAGTGGCAGGGACTCAGAGCCGCACACGGCCAGTTCGAAAACTATAACGGCCACGCTCGGCCAGACCAAACGGCCTACGAGGCTAGTCTCAAGGCCGGCAAAGGTCCGGATGCCATCGACATCAATATACTCGATAATTCCTACACGACATATAACTAGACTGTAAAGGTCTTGCTAGGAAACAGGTCATACGAACCTTAACTCCAAAACGAACTACGAAAGGCTTGATCCCCTCAAAAGGGTACGTAGGCAGCCTTCACAAGGCGCAGCGCTAATCTTAAACGCTTTCCGCTCCCTGGAGAGTTGAAAGATCACTTTCAACGGACCTTTCCGACCATTAATTCCGCCTAACTTAACTAAAACTGGTTAACCACTCGCAAGAACCTTACGCTAAAGGCTCAAGATTCTTACGAGCTGGGGGGCTAAGTGTTGGGGTCAAAATCGGTACGACGGAATCAACGGCCGAAACTCCCCGCAGAAAATATAAAAGAATTCGTTTTATAAAACTCGAAGAATCGTTTTATAAAACTCGAGAATCAATTTATAAAACTCAAGAATCGTTTTATAAAACTCGAAGAATCGTTTTATAAAACTCGAGAATCGTTTTATAAAACTCGAAGAATCGTTTTATAAAACTCGAGAATCGTTTTATAAAACTCGGAGAATCGTTTTATAAAACTCGAGAATCATTTTATAAAACTCGAAGATCGTTTTATAAAACTCGAAGATCGTTTTATAAAACTCGAAGATCGTTTTATAAAACTCGAAGATCGTTTTATAAAACTCGAAGATCGTTTTATAAAACTCGAAGATCGTTTTATAAAACTCGAAGATCGTTTTATAAAACTCGAAGATCGTTTTATAAAACTCAAAGATCATTTTATAAAACTCAAGAGGTCGTTTTATTAAACTCGAGAAGTCGTTTTATAAAACTTGAAGATCGTTTTATAAAACTCGAAGATCGTTTTATAAAACTCGAGAAGTCGTTTTATAAAACTCGAAGATCGTTTTATAAAACTCGAGAAGTCGTTTTATAAAACTCGAAGATCGTTTTATAAAACTCGAGAATCGTTTTATAAAACTCGACAAATCGTTTTACAAAACGCGAAAAAACCGAAACCGCCGCAAAACGCGAACTAGAAGCTCCCCGACTAGTTCGCCTGCTGGCGAACTAAGCCAAGATGGCTTAGTTCGCCAGCAGGCAAACTAGAAGCTTCCGACTAGTTCGCCTGCTGGCGAACTAAGCCAAGCTGGCTTAGTTCGCCAGCAGGTGAACTAGGAACCTCCCGACTAGTTCGCCTGCTGGCAACCTAAGCCAAGCTGGCTTAGTTAGCCAGCAGGCGAACTACTGACTTTGCCCCACAGGTTCTTATCGCCTAGTTCGCCATATGGCGACCTGGCCAAGCTGAACTAGCTCGCCGTACGTCGAGCCGACCATCCCGAGCCTCGATCTCCGACGTTCTTGATTCAAGGCATACGTCCTTCGACACGATCTTATTCCGAATCACGGTTGAAATTTCTCCCGTTTCGTCTCGATCCGTCCAATTGTTCGAGTTTTACGATAAAAACCGTAAAACTTTGTTTTCTCGAAAAGAACTCGAGGAAGTCGTATAAAACGGCAACGGTTAAACGAAACACCGAATATTTCCTAAACTATACGATTTATTCGAGATTTTTCGTAAAAATCGTACAAAACGCGTTTTTAATAAAACCCCGAGTAAATCGTAGAAAACGACAACGATTAATCGAAACATCGAGCATTGCTTAGCTTTACGATTAACTCGAGAAACTTATCTAAAAACGGCATCATATCAGGAAACGCTCTCGTCTAAAGTCGTAAAACGGATTTATCGCATAACGGCTCGGAAAGTCATAAAACGCGATAAAAGCCACTCGCGACTTTAAACGAAGTCCAACCCGAAGATACGACGACGTTTTGGCGATTTACTCGCAGAAAGAAGATAAATTTCAAACTTGAAGATAAATGTCAAGTTTGAGGATAAATAGAAGATTTCCGCGGGAAAAAAGGAAAGATCGAGATAAATGGAAGATTCCCATTAAACTCGAATCCGGGCGAAATGGAAAGACTAAACCGCCTAGGAAGGGAGTATATAAGCAAGAGGCATGGGGCAGAAGAAAAGGGACGACAATCAGAGCTCTCTTCTGAGACTTTTACAACTTTTCTAAACTTAGAATTTTCCGCACTTAGAAACTTAGGCTTTTTCTCGACAAGTTCGGTTTCTATGACTGGCACTCAATTACTAGACGAACTCGCCCAGGCAGTTCGATCTCTGGTCCAGCTTTATCAACTGAACTACGTTCGACTTGATCCCCGAAAGGGGTACGTAGGCAACCTTTCATAAGGTTCAGTCCGAAATCAATCAAACCTTTTTTCCTATTTTTTTCCGTCGTTTGTTATCGAGCTGCGACTCGACTAGATCTAGGGTTTATGTTTGTAACTCGCTGATGGCCCCTGCGGCCAAAGCCTTTGTAATTCCTTGTAATGATCGCAACGCTCTTACGCGAATCGGAAATAAGATCGATTTTCTTTATAAATTCGTTTTATTGCGTTTTTCATATTTTTCCGCATTTATTTGGTTACTTGTCGTTGGCTTTCGCAGAGATCCGGTTCCTCTGGGAAATTAGGGTTTTCCTAAGTTTTCTTATTTAACGGAAATCGACAAGTGTGAATTTCGGTTCCCACAACTTCCATTGGATTAAACAAAGGAAAGGTCAAGGCCAGGATGAACCACGTTCTCACAGAAAGTCAGAAATTGGAATATACCCTAGATGTCAGGCTAGACAGCGCCTGCTGCGAAATGTCAGAAAAACTTGACGCTTTGCATGGGAAAATAAGAGACCTTGAAAGCGATATTACCCATACCGCAGAAAGTATCAAGAGAGAAACAGGATGTCTACTCGGGAAGACTGATACAAACCCGAGACGTCACGTGAGTGCTGTAGTCTTGAGAGGTGGAAAAGAACTAGCTCCAATTATTAGGGAAAACACTCCTTCGGGAGAAAACACTGAGATTCCAAAGACGGAGAAACCCATTTCTAATCCCATTCTACTCCGCGATTCGATACCAGATGGCCCTCAGAACAAGGAAAATAATAAGAACTCTAAGGAAACTGAGGAGCCAGTGATCATTCTCGATGAGGAGGAAATTGACGATGTCGATCGATACGACGATACCAACATCGATCGACAAACATCCACAAACTCAAAAGAAAGTCCAACATCCACCGGACCGACTATAGAATGGTGTATAACACTTTATCCTCCCAAATCTAATTCCACGCGCAGCAGGGATAAAGAAATCTGTAGACGGACTTTTGAACGCGTTAAGGTGAAAATGCCACTTATTGACGCTCTCCGAATTTCGACAACCATAAGACAATATGTCAAGGGAATGACAACCAAGAGTTTTTCAACAGAAAAACGTAGTGTCATGATGGTGTCTGCAGAAGCTAGCGCTATAATCCAAACCCCTGAAAAGAGATCCGTTCCTGGTAGTTTTGTTCTCAGATGTACAATCCGAGACAAGCTATTTCCAAGAGCACTCTGTGATCTGGGCTCTAGCGTAAATTTGACGCCGCATTCCGTTGCCACATTCCTTGGGTATTCCGAATTTACACCAGCTAACATCAAACTAGTTCTCGCAGATAGATCTGTTAGAATCCCGGAAGGTGTACTCGAGGATGTGCCAGTGCAAATTGACGGATGCATTGTTCCAACAGATTTTTTTGTGCTGCACTACAAGAATGAACCAAGAGATCCGATTCTATTAGGCAGACCTTTCCTTGCTACTGCAAACGCTATTATCGATGTCAAGGAAAGACGAATAAATCTTAACATAAGCAACATTCCTATGAGATTTGATATGGAAAAGGCCGTCACATTGCCTTTAATAGATAAACAATCCTCTTACGTCGATGAGATTGATGAACTGACCCAAGAATCTTTTGAGAAACGGTACTCGGATGATCATTTGGAAGATGTGCTTACATCCGCTCAGAACGAAGGTTTCAGCGTAGATAGCAGAGAGGCCGAGTGCGATCGTCTCATAGAAACAAGTCATGGATCCTCAGGTATCGAAACCAAAGGCGAAGATGAATCAGAGATCAATATCGATCGATATCTGAACAACGATATCGATCGACACCCTCCGTCTTTTGGAAATCTCACTAAGGACAAAGCACCAAAAGTGGAGCTTAAACCATTACCGTTGGGCTTAAGTACGCTTTCCTCATGGACGATTCCTACCCAGTGATAGTTAACGCAAACCTCACTGACAAGGAGCTTGCTCTGTTATTGTACAAACTGCGCAAGCATAGAAAAGCACTTGGATACTCTTTAGATGACATTCCAGGCATATCTCCTGATCTTTGTATGCACAGGATTCATCTAGAGGACGAATCCAAGTCATCGGTAGAACATCAGAGACGACTAAACCCAAATCTCCAGGAAGTCGTAAAGAAGGAGATCATTAAATTGCTGGATGCAGGGATAATTTATCCGATTTCAGATAGCAATTGGTTAAGTCCAGTCCACGTAGTACCAAAGAAGGGAGGTATTACAGTCGTTAAAAACGAAAAAGATGAACTAATCCCGACGAGGACTATGACCGGACACCGGATGTGTATTGATTATAGGAAACTGAACTCCGCAACGCGGAAGGATCATTTTCCTTTAACCTTCATCGACCAAATGCTGGAAAGATTAGAAAATCACCAATATTATTGTTTTCTTGATGGATACTCTGGATTTTTCCAAATCCTAATACATCTTGATGATCAAGAAAAGACAATGTTCACATGTCCCTATGGAACCTTTGCGTATCGGAGGATGCCATTTGGTCTGTGCAACGCACCAGCCACTTTCCAACGTTGTATGATGTCGATTTTCACGGATATGATCGAAAATTTCATGGAAGTATTCATGGATGATTTTTCAGTTTATGGATCGAGTTTCGAGAATTGTCTCGACAACCTATGCAAGGTTTTAGAGAGATGTGAGGAAAAAAATCTGGTCCTAAACTGGGAAAAATGTCATTTCATGGTTAATGACAGAATCGTACTCGGACACAAAGTGTCCGCAGCCGGTATTGAAGTAGACAGAGCAAAAAAAGAAGTAATGATGAGTCTACCGCCACCGAATAACGTAAAGGATATCAGAAGCTTCCTAGGACACGCTGGATTTTATAGGAGATTTATAGAGGATTTTAGCAATATAGCCAGACCACTGACTATTCTCCTTTGTAAGGACACTAAATTTGATTTCACCCCAGAATGCCAGCAAGCATTTGAAAAGATCAAGAAAGCACTGATAACTGCCCCCGTCGTACAAGCACCCGACTGGAATCTTCCATTCGAGATAATGTGCGATGCGAGCGATTTCGCTGTAGGAGCGGTTTTAGGGCAACGAAAAGATAAGAAGCTGCATGCCATCTATTACGCCAGTCAAACTCTAGACGACGGTCAGAGAAACTATGGAACGACCGAGAAAGAACTACTTGCAGTAGTTTACGCTTTCGAAAAATTTTGTAACTATCTAGTGGGCTCAAAAGTCATCGTTCACACTGATCATGCAGCTATTAAGTATCTTATGCAAAAGAAAGACGCGAAACCACGACTCATCCGCTGGATACTCCTTCTCCAAGAATTCGATATGGAAATAAAAGATAAGAGGGGAGTAGACAATGGTGTCGCGGATCATCTTTCTCGAATAAGAATAGATGATGAAGTCCCTATTAATGATTTCATACCGACCAAAAACGTGTACTCAACAGATTCATCATTCATCGGTCAGATACAACTCTCCAACGAGTTTGCATCAACCGTTGATACTGGAAGTACCGATTCCGGAGACCTGACATCGATCGATGGACAATTAGTTGAATCGATCGATACATGCGATACTGCGTCGATCGATGGAGACGATGACATTGACTTACCTAACATCACGTTTAAGATCAACATCGATACGACCGTAAATGTGGCATGCCAAACGATCGCTGATAGACATAACATCCCTCCGAATGGAAATGTTACGCACGAAACGCACGCTGTCGAAAAGCGATTCGGCGAAAGACCTTCGTATGCTGACATATTAAAATATCTCGCCGCAGACGTTGAACCTGAAGAACTTAAACATTACGACAGGAAAATAAATTTCAGAGAAGTAAGGAGGTATCATTGGGACGAACCTTACCTTTACAAACGATGCGCCGACGGAATATATCGACGCTGCGTAGCTGAAACAGAGATTTCAGACATCATCTACCACTGCCATGGATCCGAATATGCTGGACATTTTGCAACCTTTAAAATGGTTTCAAAAATTCTCCAAGCTGGATTCTGGTGGCCTACGATGTTCCGCGACGTTCACGCCTTTATTGTCAAGTGTGACAGATGCCAACGTCGAGGAAAAATCAGCAAAAGACATGAAATGGAACAAAAGTTTATCCTTGAAGTAGAAGTCTTTGATTGCTGGGGTATAGACTTCATGGGTCCTTTCCCAACTTCTTATGGAAACCGTTACATTCTAGTCGCTGTCGACTACGTTTCAAAATGGGTTGAGGCAATCGCTTCGCCCACTAACGATGCCTCTGTTGTTGTCAAACTTTTCAAGAGCATCATTTTCCCAAGATTTGGAGTCCCTCGGGTAGTTATAAGCGATGGTGGAACTCATTTCATCAACAAAATTTTTGAGAATCTGCTCAAAAAGAACGGAGTTCACCATAGAGTTGCAACACCTTACCATCCGCAAACAAGTGGGCAAGTCGAAGTTTCTAACAGACAGATCAAAGCAATTTTAGAAAAGACTGTAGGAGCCACCAGGAAGGATTGGTCTAGGAAGTTGGATAATGCACTTTGGGTATATCGAACAGCTTTTAAAACACCGCTAGGAAAAACTCCATTTCACTTACTCTACGGTAAATCTTGCCACTTACCAGTTGAGTTAGAGCATAAAGCAGCCTAGGCTACTAAATTACTAAATTTTGACATAAAGACGGGTGCAGAACGGAGACTCATCCAGCTAAATGAACTGGAAGAAATAAGGCATCTGGCCTATGAGAACTCCAAGTTATATAAAGAGAGAACAAAAGCTTATCATGACAAACACATTATTTCGCGGCATTTCACCCCGAATGATCAAGTCCTCTTATATAACTCTCGTTTGAATATATTTCCTGGAAACTCTGATCTCGTTGGTCAGACCATTTTACTGTCATAGCGGCCCACTCAAATGGAACCGTTACCCTTGTGAACGAGAAAGGAGTAGAATTCACGATAAATGGTCAACGAGTCAAACATAATTGGGTCGAGCCCCCAAATTGTAAACCCCTCCGGTTAAGTATACCTAATCCAGCCGAAGAAACCGGATCGGTAAATCATGCTCAATAATTTTCAAATAGTGCTGAGTGGGAGGCAATCCACTATTAGAATTTCATTTACCATGCTTTTAGAATCAAAATTTTTAGTTATTGATTATCTTTATTCATCAAAACTAGTAAACATATTAGCACAATTCGAACATATTGATCGATAAACGACAATACCATATCGATCGATACGGAAATATCGAGGGCGCACTGCCTTAAGTCGATACGGGCCATTTTCTCCTCCACAATCGCAAAACACAACCGAAACCCCAAAACCTCTCTTTCTCCCTCGATTCTTCACGGAATTCTCCCATTTTTTGCCTCATTTGATTCAAAATCTTCCCTCTATCTCGATTTCACTCTCCAATCCAAAATCATTTAAGGTATAACCCTTTGATTTTTAGATTTTTATAGAGAAAAAGTTTCACCCAAATTTTGGCTTGAAATCGGTAGATAGGTTTGTTTTTAATCATTTTGAGTTGTTAGAATTGTTAGATTAGAGGTTTTTGAGTATTAGAACTAGGATTTACACTATAAAGTTGTGATTTGGATTGTTGAGATTCTTGCAGGTTTCGCGACTCGATATCGATCGACATCGAGCTTGCTCTGTCGATCGATACGTACATCTTGGCCGGATCCAGAAGACCATGAAATCGACCATTATTGATCGATATCAATCGTTTTACATCGGTCGATATCGATGCACTTAACGGATGACTGATTCTCGTTTTCTTTCCTCCTTTTTGCAGATGACGACTCGAGCTGCACAAAGGGAGAGGCGAACCAAGCAGAGACTTGATCAACATGGCGCCTCCAGTAGTCATCCTCCACCGTCTTCTTCCTTTTCTGAAAGGGAAGATGAGCGCGACCCTTGGCCACGTAGAGAAGGGGAACGGATCACAATCTACCAGCGTTTCACCAACCCGGAACGCGCCGCTAAGAGTCCGCAGTGCCAGCACCTCCCGCGCTTCATCATCAGCTTCCCTACCCCCGTTCCCAGATCTCTCAGGAATGGAGACATGAGAGGAGCAGGTCTACAAGAGAGGAGTGTTGGATGCTCTTCGTGCCATCTGGTCCCGCGTCTCGAGATGCCGCTGCTCGAGCCGAGCTAGCACTTCAGCTTTCGACCCATCCGCAGCCGGTTCTTCCTCGCAGCCTGCACAGGGTGACGAGGGGGGTGAGGACGACGACGACGACGACGAGAGCAGTGAGGTCTGATTCATTCGCCCGTATTTCTATCCTTTTATCTCGTACTACTATGTTTTCACTTTTATTTTCAGACTTGTAGGATTTTTATTCGTCTGAATATGCCCGCTACTATCTTATTATCTAACTATTTGTGTGTTTTGAGAATGTCTAACAGAGTTAACATAAACTACATAACTCATGGATGTTGAGTTCGATGATTAACAGCACAAATAGTGACGGCACTTTATCGTTCGATATACATCACCTTGTATCGATCGATATGTAGAGGTTGAGGTACGATTGTTCCTACTAACATGAACATATTTGCTACATTATTTTTCATTTCCTCTTAAACTAATAACACTGGGGACAGTGTTGTTTAAGTCTGGGGGGGGGGGGTATCTACTAACATTTTCATTTTTATTTTTATTCTTATTTTTATATTTATTTTTACTTTCATTTTCATTTTCTAAAAAAAAAAAGAGACAAAATGTGTTTTACTAAGAAGGAAGTAATGATTATATTCAGACTTGTTACCTAACCACTTCTTAGCACCACTCTTAGATTTGTCAGTTACAGAAGGTACTAGAGACACTAAAGCGGATCACCTGTTAGCTATGATAACACTTGTTGACAATGTATGGAAGAACCAAAGCCGATTTCCAACCTAACCTGACATCTACTGCTTGTCTTGGGGCTTGGTATACAAGGGATCGGAATCCTCTTGCAAGTCTGGAAGGTAAAAGTCTCAAAAATTTTGGTTTCCTTCTCTCCTTCCTTCAGCATCCCCAGAAAATAAAAGATGATATGATTTCCTGAGAGGCAGAGGGAGAGGTACATTACCTATGACCCCACTATTCTAAATCAAAGGAATGATCAAAGCGAGGAGAGGTACATTACCTATGACCCCACTATTCGCTTACACTTTGTCAAGAAAGATCAATAAGATGAACATTAGTTGTTCATTGGGATTGATATAAAAAATATAAAAATAATAAAAAAATAATAATAAAAAAAAAGAAAGAAAGAGTTGGGATTCAGGGAAGGGGGATGCCTGAAACTTGTTAGAGTTGAATCCAAGTGTTCCTTGATCGATACTCCCAAGGTAAAGCCTACACCTTTATTTTATGCATAAATGAGATCGGCAGAGGGGATAGACAAACAGGAACATTAAGTTGTTGACTAGTTGAATTTGGTTGCTAAGCTAGGATATTGTGTAATGTATTTCTGGAAATTGTTAGATATCTGATGTGGCTTGCAATAAGTAGAGAGGTGATGGTCCTAAGTCTAGAATTGTAAGAGCTTCCACCTTTCAAACCTTTTCTAGACCAATGTTCTTTTATTTGCTTGAGGACAAGCAAAAGGATAAGTCTGGGGGAGTTGATATATCATGAATTTTACCCGTTTTCAGCCATGATTTATATATGTTTTTGGAAACAAAAGGGTACTTTTAGTGTCTTTTTAGAGCTTTTACAGGTTCAGGTACTCACTGGTGTAAAACATTCATTTTGGAGCTAAAATGTTGACCTTATGAAGATATGAGCAAAACGATGTTTACGCTATCGACCAATGCACATTGAGAGAAATCGACCGATAGATGATTACTCGTATCGATCGATAGATGACATTTTACATCGATCGATACATAAGTTATCCAAGCGATTAAATGAAGATTAGAAGCCCTAATTGCTTCACAAGAGTTTTAATAATTTACAGAATAAGTCCCTGGCCGCATGTTAGGCTATATTAAGAGGGTTTTGTACTAGATTAGGTAGACAACTTTGGAGACCTTTTAGACCTAATTAGAAGAAGCATCTAGCTACACTTTGAGAAGAGTTTGATGGAAAGAAAGATCTGAACTACAATTCCAGAGAAGATCTTGAACTTCCTTTTTACTTATAGTTTCTTTTTATTATTATCTTAAAGTATTATTTAGACCATCATGACTTTGTCTCTCATGAATATGTTTGAGTAGTCTCTCTTGTTAGATTTAGGTTTCTCATTAAGGTTGACTCATGCATTGAATTGAACCATTATTAGGGTGTTTAAAATATAGTTCTCAATCTAGTTATCAATGAATGCTAAGGTCAAGGATTGATCACCCTTGCCTCTGATTTTAGGATCAATTTGGACAAGCGATAGCTTGGCGAATACCATAAGTCTAAGTTAATTTAATGAAACTAGATAATCCATTCAAATACACCTTTACCACTCGCTGGATGCGATATCGACCGACGAGAAGATAGTCTTGTCGACCGATATAGCGGCATTTACATCGATCGATAGCTTCGACAGAAACATCGATCGATAGTGTCGAAGCTATCGATCGATAGCTTCGACAGAAACATCGATCGATATTCCCTTCAGGTTATCGGACGATAGTCCTAACCCGAAATCCAGTAGAGTTAATCCATAAATTCCTTAAGAGTTTGAATCTAGAACTATGAATAATAAAAACCCTTTACAATTTGCATGTATGTCATACCTGAGAAAATACCTAAGTTTAACTATCTTCTTCCTTCTTAACAAACCAATCAATCAATCAAGCATTCACTTGCTATCTTTTAAGTTACTGTTTAAAATCTTATTGTCTAGCTTTATTTCGAAGACTTAATAATCTGTAGTGTAATTCTAGAGTCCTTGTGGATTCGATCTCTAAGTACTACGATTGAACCTCTTATTTGAGAGAGTAATTCACTCCTTAGGGTTAAACATTTGAGTGATATCAATAGAAAAATCCCTTCTTCTGACCGAGCCACTTCGATGCCAAGAAAGTATTTAAGTTTACCTAAATCCTTCATCTTAAAACACTGACCCAAATACTGTTTAAATTTTGTGAGAAGTGCAAGATCATTGCTAGCAAGAACTAGGTTATCAACATAAATAAGGACACGAAGTTCTTTGGAGTCTTTGCTGTAGCATAACAAAGAATAATCCGAGTAAAATTGTTCAAAACCGTATTCTTTTAGCAAGTTTGTTAATTTCTCAAACCAGCAGTGAGGAGCTTGACGAAGGCCATATAATGATTTACGTAGACGACATACTTTAGTAGAAGCAGAATGTGTAAATCCAGGAGGTAACTTCATATAAACTTCTTCTTGAAGATCACCATGTAGGAAAGCATTGTGCACGTCCATTTGATGTACTTCCCAACCTTTTGCAGCAACAAGACAAAGCAGAGCACAAATAGTACCCATCTTAAAAACTGGAGCAAACATCTCTGCAAATTCATCTCCCTCAACCTGTCTATTTCCATCCGCAACTAATCTCGCTTTTGGACGTTCAATAGTACCATCAGCGCTGTATTTATACTTGTATATCCAGTGGCAACCAGTTGCCTTCTTGTCTGGCGGAAAAGTTTCGATGTCCCATTTACCACTCTCTTCGTGTGCAAGAACTTCGTGTTTCATTGCAACCTGCCATATGTCATCTTTAGCAGCTTGAGCGTAGGAGCGTGGTTCAACTCCAGCAGTGATAGCCGCAAGAAACGCCTTGTGTGATGCTGAAAAATTGTCGTCAGTGATAAAATTGGTTAAGGGATAGAGTGATTTACTTTGGACAGTTTCAGAAGACGGTGATGTAGAGCAGTGAAGTGCGAGAGATGGGTTTTCAAGACTAATGGCGTTGTACATGACATAATCTCTGAGTTTTACTGACGGGTGACGTAAGCGTTGTCCCCAACCCGTTGTAGACTCGGGTTCAGGTTGTGGAGGAGATGGTAAGACTGATGAAACCGGATCCGTAGGAGCAGCAGAATCAGAAGGAGACTCGGTGTTAGCTAATGGAGACAACTCGTTATTGAGAGATGCAGTTAATGGTGTGATCGGTGAGTTACCACTTTCCACAGCAACAGGTTTGTTACTTGCAGAAGAACTCCCCCTGTCAACAAGCGTAGGCTCGTGAACAATGTCCATGTCGTCATCAACTGTAGTCATAGAGAAGGAAGAGTAGATGTAGTGGTTTGTGGAAGTGTAGAAGAGAAGGGGAACTCAGTTTCTTGAAAGACAACATCCCGCGATATGAAGAACTCGTGTTTGTCAAGGTCATAAACTCTCCATCCTTTCTGAGAATAAGGATAGCCAACAAATAAGCATTGTTTACTTCTCTTACCAAACTTATCCTTGTCAAGAGCTCTATGGTGAAGAAAACACAAGCTGCCAAAAACTCATAGCTGAGAGTAACTAGGTTTGGTGTTGTACAGAACTTCGTAAGGAGACCGTTGGTGAAGAAGTGCAGAAGGAGTTCGGTTTATCAGATAAGCTGCAGTCAGGATCGCCTAACCCCAAAATTTTATCGGAAGATTGCCCTGAAAAAGTAAAGATCGAGCAACGTTAAATATGTGATGGTGTTTCCGTTCTACCCTTCCGTTTTGATGAGGTGTGGCTACGCAGGAAGTTTGATGAATGATTCTATTCTCTCTGAAGTACTGAGATAAACACATGAATTCAGTACCATTGTCACTACGAACAGTCTTTACATCCTTGGAGAACTGTTTCGCAGTCATCTTAATGAAATTTGAAGCACTGTCTTGACTTCGGATTTTTCAAGAAGTAAATATGTCCAGACTGCTCTGGAGAAATCATCAACAATAGTCAGAAAGCAGACAGTGCCTGAGGACGAACGAGTCTGGTATGGTCCCCAGACATGCAATGAATGAGCTCAAAACACTATTTAGTTTTATTTAAACTTTCATAAAAAAACTTTTCTAGTCTGCTTAACTTCAAAACAAGTGTCGCAAGGACTTTGAGCAGCAGTTTTATTTGAAACAGAAAACGTAGGTAAATATGATAAAACTGGAAACGAAGGATGTCCTAGCCGTTTGTGCCACAGAAACAGATCAACCGATGTAAGCAACTTATCAGCAACTTGAACATGTGCAGCCATGACATCTTTGAAGTAATAAACCCCATCTCTCTCTTCACCTGCTCTAATCAGCGTCCTCGTGAACCGAACTTGTAAAACACACAAAGTATTAGTGAGAATGGCAAAGCAATGAGTTTTTCGAAGAAGCTTTGAGACTGATATAAGCGAGTAGTTTAAATTAGGAACAAATAACACATTTGACAGTGTTATGTTTTTGGATAAACGAAACACGCCAGTGTGTGTTGCATATGCTTTGTTCCCATCCGCAAACCCGACGGGACAAGGCGGTATACTCGTTACTTTGTCTAGAAATGACAACTCTCCCGTCATGTGGTGAGAAGCTCCCATGTCTAGAATAAGATCTCCATATTTCTTACCAGTGAGCCTGCCGAATGATTTGGTTTTCTCATTGATCATCTGAGTAAGCGCTCGCGATTGTTCCTCGGAGAAAGCTGGGAATGCAGATGAGTTGGATGATGTTGCATGCGCGGTGTTAGCACGAGCACCATTTTTTTGTTGCGATCTGAGGTAGACGAACCACGACCCCGACCCCCGCGACCTCCTCTGTTATCACCGCGAGGCGGTGGTGTTTCATCCCACCAGTCCGGGAACCCAACATACTGCCAACAGTTTGCTTTCTCATGACTACGACGACCACAATGTGCACATTGAGGAACTCCTCGACGATTTTGACTAGAATGAGTCGACTCCGGTGAGTCTTTCTTTGTGATAAAACCAACAACATTGCTTTGTGCTTCACGATCCTTAGCAGAGGTGAGACGTTGTTCCTCACGTACCACCTTTGCATATGATTCTCTGAGATCAATCGAAGAGTCAGTAGCAACGATGTTTTGACAAATACCACCAAACCTTGATTCATCGAAACCCATGATGAATTGATGAACCTTTTCTTCTTCATGTTCTTTCTCATAATCAGCAGCCGCATTGCAGGTACAAGCTGGGAGACGTTTGTACATGTCAAGTTCCTCCCACAACTTAGCCAGCCGGCCAAAATAATCCATCACTGATTCCCCGTTCTGTTTGCAGGACGCGATTTGTTCTTTGAGATGATGAACTCGAACTTTGTTACTAACTGTGAACCGTTTCTTCAAGTTGTCCCACAACTTGTGAGAATCTGAGATAAAAGTAACTGTTGACCTAACTCAAGGTTCAATAGACATACGAATCCAACCAACAATCATCGAATTTACTGATGACCAAAGTTCGAAGTTAGAATCATTGACGGCTGGTTTGGGTATAGTCCCGTCAATAAACCCTAACTTACGTTTGGCTCTTAGTGCGTTAAGTAACTCTGTAGACCACTCGTTATAGTTTTCTCCCGTGAAGATCACATAGGTGATTAAAACTCCTGGATTGTCGGAAGCGAACAACAAGTATGGGGTAGGCGTGATGATGACATTTTCTACTTGGCTTGTAGAGATTTTAACAGCAGACGACTCTTCTCCGTCGACCATGACTTCAAACTAACCTCTGTTCTTACTAAGAACAAGACACAAGGTAAGGATTTTGACAAACAGAAGATTTGTTTTCGAACAGACTTTTAGGTCTCAGAATTTTATTTGTAAACTAGAGTTGATATTGTATAAAGACAACGTGTATTAACCTCTTGAACAAAGTCGAGAATATATACAGCTTGTATAGGTCATAACCTAACAGAGAAAGGAATATTAACATAATTCCTAAGAAGATAAATGTAAACACAAAGATAATCTTTATCAATAGGATTCCCTTTCCATAATAGGACACCACTTCCTCTTGTTTTACTTGGAAATGTGTCCCCCTTGTTTCATCATATCTTTAGTTCTGGACCAGTCTTGGTTGATGGGTGTTTGTTATGTTGCAGTCCAAGAACGCACTTTTATCTACATTCTTGTTCCTCGATCAAATTGTCTGGCTTGGGAGATCAGGCATCTATAAAGTGAGTGAAAATCAAACATGTGCACCAATAGGTTTCTTGCTTGTGACTAATGTTCTTATTTTCTCTCATCAACAAAGAGAGAGCTGAGTTACTTGGACGTATATCACTTTTCTGCTGGATGGGATCATCTGTCTATACAACTTTAGTCGATGTCCATTTTTTATTTGCTTTCCAATAGAGTCCTTTTTTTTTTTTTTTTTTTTTTTTTTTTTTTTTTTTTTTTGTAACACCCCAATAGAGTCCTTATTTTACAGTTTCTCACCGCTTATTATCTGTTTCCATTGTTATTAGCTTGGTGAGATTGGAAGACTCTCATCATCAATCAAAGAAGATCGAAAAAGGGATTAAGAATGGCCAAGTACCAAGTAATGTTATTAATGTTCAGTTTCTAGGGATTGTTATATTATATACTCAATTCACGTTTTGTTAATTGTGTAAAATTTTGCAGGATGAGGAGTATCGTGCTAAGCTTAAACAGTCTAACGAGAGGAGTCTTGCTTTGATCAAATCAGCCATGGAAATTGTTGTAGCAGCTGGTCTTCTCCAGTTATCTTCAAAGAAGATCACACCTCGTGTCACCGGAGCTTTTGGATTCATTACCTCCATCATTTCTTGTTACCAGGTAAATTAAACAACACTTCTCTTCTCCACAAGAAAACACATTTTCCAAGTTCTTCTAATCTTTACGTGTCTCTTAACAAACACAGTTACTTCCTACACGACCCAAGATCAAAGCACCTTGAAGCTCATGGAATAAATCTGGCGTCGAGGTCATTACAGCAAGTTTCTGTTGGTCCTTTTGAGTAATTTTCTGCTATTATAAGTCATTGTATGAAATACTTATGATGATTATAATATAAATGTTTTATGCTCGGTTTCTTGATGCGAAAGTTTTAAACTCTCATTTTGTTTTGCGGTTCAAGTGTTGAACAAACTTTGCTTCTTTGAGTTTTCTTCACAATCCGGCATGGTTTCACCCCAACTCTAGACCCCCAACAAAAGTTTAAAGCATTCCTGAAAGTGGCGTATATACTCGACCAGTGTATATGTGAATTTCCGGTTAAATCGGGAGATTTTAGATATGAATTTGGTTTGGACCGGAGTAAAGTGCAAGAGGGATTGCGTCACTTTGTGTCCAAAGGACCCAAATGGACCCCACCTATGTAACAAACTTCACGCGCTTCATCGGCTTGTGCACCCTCACCTACAAGTCAATTCCATTATTTTCTAAAATGGCAACATATATCATAGTATAAGGAAGTCAATACAAAAACATTATAGCATTTCCAAATGTTGAAAGATATCTTTCTCATAATACAAATGCATTGAATCAATATTGCAAATCAATAATTTTCCACAGAAAAAAGAATCTACTCATTCTAAGTATGTAATTAACTAGAAAAATATTAATCCTCCATTGTTGCCTATGACAATTAAGCTCCTACGTTTTACACCTAATCTCTCACGAACGATAAATTAACCCGTTGATCTTCCTGCGCGTATTCAACACTCGCTATTCTCTCCTCCTCCTCCCTTATAATACTTACCCTCGAACTACTTCATATCAACCCTTAGACAAATTCACTCGTCACACATTCCATTCATCGTTGTGTTGTGTGTATATATACATACACTTATCTTATTTAATAAAATATTGAGTTTTCTCAAAGAGATGAATTTATTTACAAGAACATCACCGAGGGACAAGAAGTCCAATCTTTATTACATAACCCTAGTAGGTCTCCTCTGCATCGGTAGCTACCTTCTCGGAATATGGCGAACATCGGCGGTCATTCCACGCGCCGCATTTTATTTCTCAAGCGGCCCACCGTGCGAGAAATTCTCCAAAACCACTCTCACCAGAGATCTCGACTTCAACGCGCACCACAACCCTCATGATCCACCTCCGGTGCCGTCAACCGCCGTGTCTTTCCCGTCGTGTGACGCTAAACTAAGCGAGTACACGCCGTGCGAAGACGCGAAGCGATCGTTGCCTTTCCCTCGGGAAAGGTTGGAGTACAGACAAAGGCATTGTCCAGAGAGAGACGAAGTCCTGAAGTGCCGTATCCCGGCGCCGTACGGTTACAAGACGCCGTTCCGGTGGCCGGAGAGCCGTGACGTGGCGTGGTTCGCGAATGTGCCTCACACGGAGCTTACGGTTGAGAAAAAGAACCAGAATTGGGTCCGGTACGAGAATGATCGGTTTTGGTTTCCTGGTGGCGGTACGATGTTTCCACATGGTGCTGATGCTTACATTGACGATATTGGACGGTTGATTGATCTCAGCGACGGTTCGATTCGTACAGCCATCGATACCGGTTGTGGGGTACGTTGTATATTCTTTACCCTCTGAATTAACCGAACTATCCGGTTCGATTATAGTTTAATTGATTTTATCTGCTTACTAATTATTTTGATTTCATTACGTCAAAAAGAAGATTCTTTCCCCAACAGTATATGTTCAATCGAATAACTGTTGGGATATTTCCTATAATTAGTTCAAGAAATTCACCTAAAATGGCAAGATATATACATGCATATCCATATCTAATCAGAATCTGATTAAAAATCGATTTGATAGTATGTGAACAGTAACTCAATTTTTGGAGTTAGTGCATCATCATTTCTAGATTTAGTTTAAAGAAAAAAAAATCAAACGGTCTTTACAACATTTTTGGCTTCGGATAGACACACTGAAGTCACCTAATTATCTAGTGTAATTTTTGACCTACTCGTACCAAATCGTTAAACTTGTAATGTTGAAAGTTAAACCGGTAGTTATACACTAAGAGTCAAAGTCATGAAATATAGATCCCTTGTGTTGACTTCTAATACTAGATCATAACAAATTTGTTTAAACAAATTATATATGTATATTGTTTAGTTTTATATAGTTTTAAATTTGTCGTACTTATTATGCGACTAAATAACATGATTACAATCATATTTTGTATTAATAGTTTTTTATAAGTATATTATAGATATATGTACGGTGAAAGCATTAAATTGGTTATATAAATCGAAACCCGCAAAGATCTGAAATTAATCCGAACCAAAATTTATAAATATTTGAATGGAGGTGAAATTTTTAATCTAAAAATTTTGAAAACTAAATAGACTCGAACCGAACTTAGATGGCTCCCGAATGCCTACCCGTAGTTTAAAGTTTATCGTATAATGAATATGGACAATGAAAATGTAGAGTTGGTCAATTTTATAGTATTGAAATAATATTAGCTAATAGTACTAAAATATCAAAATAAATTTTAATAGACGTAGACTAACAAATTATCTGTAAACAATTGACATAAATGAAGATATATAATATAGTTTGTTTTATAGTAGAACTATAGTATATATTTATGGATTAATAAATTGGTTGAATGATATAATGGATACAAAGAAATATTCGAATTGGAAATATTAGATTAGATATGAAATTAAATAGTTATGGTTGTTAGTGAAAGATTATAAAAGAAAATATTTTATTAAAGATTAAGTTAAGAATTAAGATAAGCTATATAATAGGAGGTTCAATTTTAAAATCCACCTAGAATATGTTGTAATGTTTCTATTTTAATAATATAGATTTTATCTTCATTTGCTTTAATTTTTTGGTATTACTCAAAAATGTGTGTTTTGGATTTTTCAGGTAGCTAGCTTTGGTGCATATCTATTATCGAGAAACATTACAACGATGTCGTTTGCTCCACGCGACACACACGAAGCTCAAGTTCAGTTCGCACTTGAGCGTGGCGTGCCAGCGATGATCGGAATCATGGCCACAATCCGCTTACCGTACCCTGCTAGAGCCTTTGATTTAGCTCATTGCTCTCGTTGCCTTATCCCATGGGGACAAAACGGTTCAACTCTAAACCCTAAACAACTACGAAACTACTCTTTTTTGAGTCTTTTAACACTTTATGTTATGTTGTCAGATGGGGTTTACTTGATGGAGGTGGATAGGGTTTTAAGACCAGGAGGGTACTGGATACTGTCTGGACCACCGATTAATTGGCAGAAACGTTGGAAAGGATGGGAAAGGACGATGGATGATTTAAACGCAGAGCAGACACAGATCGAGCAAGTTGCAAGAAGCTTGTGTTGGAAGAAAGTAGTTCAGAGAGATGATCTCGCAATCTGGCAAAAGCCCTTTAACCACATTCACTGTAAGAAAACCAGACAGGTTTTGAAGAAACCGGAGTTTTGTCGTCATGATCAAGATCCCGACATGGCCTGGTATACAAAGATGGATTCTTGTTTAACGCCATTACCTGAAGTTGATGAGGCGGAGGATCTAAAGACGGTGGCCGGAGGAAAGGTGGAGAAATGGCCGGCTAGGTTAAACGCGGTTCCTCCGAGAATAAACAACGGTGATCTCAAGGAAATCACACCGGAAGGTTTCTTGGGAGACACGGAATTGTGGAAACAGAGAGTTTCTTATTACAAGAAACTAGATTACCAGCTGGGTGAAACCGGGAGATACAGAAACATACTCGACATGAACGCTTACGTCGGTGGATTCGCGGCGGCCTTAGCAGATGAACCGGTCTGGGTCATGAACGTTGTCCCGGTCGAAGCTAAGCTCAACACTCTCGGTGTCATTTACGAACGTGGTTTAATCGGAACGTATCAAAACTGGTAAGCTTAACTCAACCGTGCTGATTTAATCCGGTTTATGGTTTAATCCGGTTTTGTTGTTTTTTTTTTGTTAGGTGTGAAGCGATGTCAACGTATCCAAGAACGTATGATTTCATCCATGCTGACTCGGTTTTCACGTTGTATCAAGATAAGTGTAAACCGGAGGATATATTATTAGAGATGGACCGGATTCTTAGACCGGGTGGTGGTGTGATTATAAGAGAAGATGTAGACGTTTTGATTAAGGTTAAGGAATTAACCAAAGGGTTACAATGGGAAGGTAGAATTACTGATCACGAGAAAGGTCCTCATGAGAGAGTGAAGATTTACTACGCGGTGAAACAGTATTGGACTGTCACTGCACCTGAGGAAGAAAATAAAAACAATACTAAAGCTCTCTCATGATTTTGAGCTCTCTCTTCTTCTTCCGTTTTTCTTTTAAGTTCTTGTAATGTTATTATTATTTTTACAATGATTGATGATTGTTGTCACATTCTTATCATATGATGAAAGTAATTAAATTATCTCATAATGCTTAAAACAGAGTAGGTTTCGGTATGCTCTGTTTCACACACTATTACAGAGAGTAAAAAAGAGAGAGGAATCTTGTAATAATAATTAAATACAATTAAAAAGACAAATAATGGAGCACGACCTCTGTCTCATCCCTATATAAGGATTAAGGAACATCTCTATTATTCATCAAGATCCAATCGTCCATCATTGCCTTAGCTCCGACACCGTTAAAATGTATCATGTCTCCTCCTCTTCTTCATCTTCTCTGGCGACTAATGATGTTTCTACGCCTCTTCTGAACCGAAACCGGCCCCATTCTTCGCAACCATTACGTGGCGCAGCGTCGCGGCTTCTCCGACGTGCTAGCAGCCGAGGGATGATGCTCCGTGAGTCATCGGTTCGAGTCCGTGAGACAGCGGCTGAGGAGATTGAGGAGAGACAGAGTGAGTGGGCGTACTCTAAACCGGTTATAGTCTTGGATGTGGTCTGGAATCTAGCTTTCGTGTTCGTCACTGTTGGAGTTTTATGGTTTAGCTCGGAGGAGAATCCTGGTGTTCCTCTCAGATTCTGGATCATTGTGTATAATCTACAGTGTCTGCTTCATGTTGTCTGTGTGATTGTAGAGTATCGTCGCCGACGTCGACAAGATTCAGATTCCGGTTTAGCCTCCAGTCAAGGATCTAGTGAAGACGAATCTGATGTTCCTGAGATTGAATCTGGAACTAGGTAAGTAAATGTTTATCTTTTTCTTTATTCTCACAAGAATGACTACAATATATAACCGAAACAAAAAAAATTCGGTAGAATATTCAAAACTAACCGAACCAAATTTTATTTTGGGTTAATTCAGTAAGATTTCTGTTGAACCGAACTACCCGAACCCACAGGCCTAGTTTCTCATATGTGTAGAAGCCGGAAAACCGGATCGACATAGACGATATAAGAAAGACGGAGTTAAGGAAAGAAACGATTATATGAAACACGGAGGCGAGATAAATCTCTTTCCTTAACTCTTAATATTCGCTCCGTAGTGAGACGAAACTGTACGAATATAGAGTCCCAGGATACAACCATGGCAGACGAATCACGCTACACTCGTGAAANACCATTTCGAACAGATAAATGTCGTGCCGTTTTTAAACGAACTACACGTCGTTTATACACAAATGTCATGCTGTTTTTTAGAAATGAAATGGCAAAACGTTGAGCTTAACTTGGCCCAAAAAGATAACTTCTTATCGGGCCAAAGGCCCTCCAATAAAGCCCAAGCCCAAGCCCAAGCCCAAGCCCAAGCCCAAGCCCAAGCCCACGCCCACGCCGAGCCGAGCCGAGCCGAGCCGAGCCGGGCCGGACGGCGGCGGCGGCGCGCGCGTGGAGCGCTTCCTCTCTCACTGAGCTGTTTACACACTCATATCCTGAGTACATATATATATTGCTCAAAACCTCTCCATTTGCCCGATGTGGGACTTTAGAACAAACATAACACATTATGTGGGCTATATGACATTCAGCCCAAGTCATATTTATTCACAAATCTATATAAAAGCCTATGGGCTTCTTTATTTGATCCAACAATCCCCCACATGAATAGAAATGACTCTAAACATATGCAGACTATATGCAGACTCGATAGACTTAAAAAAAATACTTATTCTAATCCTGACTAGACTAGACAGACTTATCGAGAGTGTTTGCAAAAATTCACTGTGTTTGAGTTGGTGGCATTTTTAAGCCTTGAACCACTCATAGTTAATATCTGTCGGGTTTACTTTACCAGAAGGTGAACATGATGTCTTGAACCAACCGGTGTTTTATGTAGACCGAGACAACAGGCATAACGCAGCTTCATTTTCTCGTAGAACTTAGTTCTCTATTGTGTTCATTGTGGCCCTGA